>OU898279.1:20280050-20675050 GCA_918026665.1 Diabrotica balteata | reverse complement strand
TTTCCGTCTTTACCTTTCATATAACTACAGTGGCTTTGGTAACCTTTTCCCATCTTTTTAACTTCTTGATAGAACGACCTCACCTCTTTGTTTTTAAACTTCTCTTCTATCTCTTTTAATTTCAACTTATTGTGGTATCTCTTTTTCCTTCTACACAGAGCTTTCAATCTTCCTCGAATTATTCTATATTCTTGTTTTTTACACTCTCTATTATCTGTTAATATTTGTTGTCTGATCTTCTTCTTTTCCTTTGCTATCGCCTGACACTCTTCGTCAAACCAATCTTTGTTTGTACTTCTCTTGGAGTCGCACTTAACTATTTTCTCGCTAGCTTCTCCTACGGCAGTTTTAATTTGTTCCCAGGCTTGATCTGTCTGTAAATTTTGGTCACATTGTTGTAGAATTTTATTTATTTCTTCTTCATATTTATTTTTTATTTCTACTTCCTTAAGTTTTTCAATATTGTACTTTCTCTTCGTTTTATTGTTCGATTTCTCTTTTTCTTCCAGCCTCCTCCCACATGTGACTTTAACGAGGTAATGGTCCGAGTCGATTTCAGCTCCTCTCATACTTCTTACCTTCTGAACGATATTCATATATTTACTTTCAATCATAACATGATCTATTTGATTCACCATCCTTCCATCTGGGGAGACCCACGTACCTTTGTATATCTCTTTTCGTTTTAGTTGTGTGCTTCTCACCACCATGTTTTTCTCCATGGCAAATCCAATAAGTCTTTGACCATTATCGTTTGTTACTTCGTGCTTACTGTAGTTACCAGTTACTGCAGTGTACAGAGGTTCTTTTCCCACTTTAGCATTACAATCACCCATTATTATTTTTACATCACGTGTAGGTGTTTAGTTTAGTTAGGTAGTTTATATTTGCCTTAGGTATTTAAATCTTCCTCTAAATTCTCAGTCTTATGTTACCATTAAGTCAATAACCAGAATATTTTACCCATCAAAATTATCTAGTTTTGATAATTTGACTACAAAAAAATATGTGAAGTGTTTAATATTGAGCGTTAATAACAGACTAATAGAGAACTCCAAGGTATGTGTTATGCAAATATTATGTTCAAAGAGTGTCAGAAATAAATCAGCAAATATTTGAATCATGTATTTTCTGATAGCGGTTCCAATAATACACTAATATCTGTAATTAAACAACTTGTTAAAACATTAGCTTATCAGGCAATACTTATTACATTCAATACAAGCAATTTGTTAGTCAATCGCAATATCGGTATGCTACAAAGTGTTTTAGTAGTAATGATTTTATAACTTGTATAACTGTCGTTATAATACGTTTTTAATATATTTAAATATAAAATCCATAAAAAAACCTTTATTGGAACTCATTTCAAAAGAACTCAAATATTTCAAAATTATGAACTATTTATTAAATACTGTATATTTTTCATATGCGTATTTGTTTCAGGTGTCCCTCTGTAACCTCAATTACTGACGATTTCATAACCAATTCCTGAAATGTTGTCAATGTACAGGTAAGTCTTTTTCTCCGAAATAATTTTGCATAAATACAGCAAATACATACAAATGTCACCCGCATTTTACTATAAACATTTACACGATTAATGAACGCGTGCGAGGTTGGTAAACTCTTAATTACCTTAACTCAGCATTAAAAATCGATAAATACATCCAATATACGTGAGGATACTTAAGAAAAGGATATAATAAAAATGATATAAGAGGCATAAATGTTGTTTTCAATGATAAATTATACTTTTAACCTAAAGTTATGGAACTCCCAAAGTTCAAAAACTGTGAAACGGATAGTCTCGTTCTTTATCCTTGAGCAAGAAGTATTATTTTTTATCATCAGACCATATGTTTACGTTATCGCATTTTCCTACGTGCCTAAAACCACGCAACCTGGTAAAAATATATTATTAATAAAGTTATAGCCCAAGTATAATGAGAAATCTAAAATATGAATGAACCAACAAAAAAAAAAGATCGTGTTTTTCTGAAAACAAGTTAATATACTTATATATCTACGGAAGAAAAAGATGGAACATGACATATCGTAATTTTATTTATTTTATTTTTACGCACAACAGGCCGTTAAGGCCTAGGGCATTTTTTTAAACGTAATCCTAATATTAACTAATTACAATTGTTTTAAACAAAACTTTAACTTAGATATGTATACACAACATTCTTAACTACTCTGAAGGACCTGGTGGACAATATTTCTCCTTCTTCTTCTTCAAGTTCCACTCCTATCGGAGATTGGAAATCATTCTGGCAATTATAATTTTATTGGTTACTCGCCTGAATAGTTCAATTGAACTGCATCCAAACCATTCACGGAGATTGCGTAGCCACGAGATTTTACGTCTTCCTACGCTTCTTCTACCTTTGATTTTACCCTGCATTATATTCCTTAGTAGTTCGTACTTTTCACCTCTCATGATGTGCCCCAAGTATTCCAATTTCCTGATTTTTATGGAATTTAAAACTTCGCATTGTTTTCCTAGTTGTTCGAGAACTTGTTCGTTTGTTTTGCGATCCATCCATGATATTTTCAAAATACGTCGGTAACACCACATTTCGAATGCTTCTAGGTTTTTAATGTTGGATTTTTTAAGTGTCCAAGCTTCAACTCCATACAAAAGGGTAGAGAAAATATAACATCGAAGCATTCTTATCCGGAGCGATATATTGATATCGCGATTACAAAAAAGTTTTCTCATTCTATTAAAAGTTGACCGCGCAATTTCAATGCGGCATCTTATTTCTTTTGTCTGATCAGTATCTTCTGTGATCCATGCTCCAAGGTATTTGTACGAAGATATTTGTTCAATTTCTGTATTATCTAGTACTAGCTTAACTTTGATGTTTTGTGCTTTTGTAAATACCATGAACTTGGTTTTCTTCAAATTGATTTTTAGTCCATAATCGTTGCAATATATATTTAGTTGTTCAGCAAGGTGTTGCAGTTCTTCTAGTGTTCCTGCCAGAAGGACGGTGTCGTCAGCATATCTTATGTTATTAAGTGGCTCACCGTTTATTATAAGGCCCTCACTGATCTCGGCAAGCGCTAATTCTGAGATGGCTTCACTGTATAAATTGAATAACAAGGGTGATAAAATACACCCTTGGCGGACCCACGGCGAATCTGGATATCCTTGGTCAGTTCGTTTTCAACTTTCACTTTTGCTGTTTGATTCCAATAGAGGTTACAGATGATTCTAATGTCTCTACTGTCTATGTTTTTATTTAATAAAATTTCTTTAAGTCGATTATGCTGCACTCTGTCAAATGCCTTCTCAAAATCAATGAAACAGGCATATACTTCCTGATTAATATCTAAGCATCTCTGCGAAAGAACACTTACTGCAAACAGTGCATCTCGTGTTCCCAGTCCTTTCCTAAATCCCATTTGTGTATTACTTATGCCTTCATCTAATTTCTTATGTATTCTATTGTGAATTACTTTTAAAAACAATTTCAAGACATGACTCATTAAGGCTATGGTGCGATGTTCATTGCACTCCTTTGCATTGGCTTTTTTGGGAAGCAGTATGAATGTTGATTGGAGCCATTCTTTAGGTATTATACCTGTTCTATATATGGTATTGAATAGATCCAAAAGAAGATCAATAGATTCAGTATTCACAATTTTAAGTAATTCGATAGGAACTTCATCAGGCCCGGGAGATTTACCACCTTTAGCTTGTTTCATTGCATATTCAATTTCTTCTCGTATAATGTCAGGCCCAGTATCATCCTTAAATTCTTTTGGTACTTCTGTTCTCTCTTTGTCTTCAACAAGTTGTGCTATATATTGTGTCCATCTCTGCATTTTTTGGTTTATATCTGTTATAAGTGCACCCCTTTCATCTCTTAGTTGCCTAGTTTGAAGTGTTGTTCTCATTCCTGTTAATTCTCTAATTATTTTATGCATGTTAAAAAAGTCATATTTTTTCTCAATTTCTTCTAGTTCTTGGCACTGCTCATGTAACATTCTCTCCTTAGCTTCTTTTATTCTCTTTTTTATTAATCGATCAGTTTTATTATATTTAATTGGATTTTTTGTTTTGAATGATTTTCTTTCATTCAATAATAGTAGTATTTCTTCAGTCATCCAATATTTATGTTTTCTATTCTTTGGTTTTAAGTTTTCATTTGCTGTTTTAATTATTGCTACTTTTATATTTTCCCATTTCTGATCAATGTTATAGCTACTTTTATTTAGTTCTTGGGCATTACGTAGATTTTCAGTAAGAGTTTTTACAGTTTGTTCCTTTGTTTGTGGTTCCCTTAATCTCTTAATATCAATTCTACTTTGTGTGGGTTTTTTAACCAGTTTTAATTTGGTTCGTAATGTGACTACATGGAGTTATGGTCTGAACGATGTCTGCTCCAGGGTAAGTTTTGCAGACATTAGGAAATCTTTGTCTAATAAGGACAAAGTCAATTTGATTTCGGATTATTCTATTCGTTGTATCACCGGGAGATTTCCATGTATACAATCTTCTTTTTGGTAGCTTAAAAAGTGTATTAGCTATTACAAATTCTCCGTCTGGCAAAATTGTATCAAACGGTCACCACGTTCATTTCTATTTCCTAGACCATATTCCCCCACATATCTATCCACTCTTCCCTGGCCAACTTTGGCATTGAAGTCGCCCATTACTATTGTAGTATGATGTTTCTTCATTGATTTTAAGACTTGTTCCAAATCATGGTAAAACAGTTCGATATCGTCATCATCTTTATCTGCCGTAGGAGCATAACCTTGAATAAAAGTTTGGCTGGAAAATCAGATTTTTTTAAATGATGCTTTTTAGGCGACTATGAACCTTAACAGTGCTAGGCTTTCAGAATTGTTATTTATGTGGTTAAAATTTTTCTCAGATGCTTCGCGGAACACCTAAGTAAACAAACTTAAAGGAATTTTTATACATAACAGCCAGGGGCATACTAAATAAATCTTATACTATAAATATAATGAATCGATGGTTATAATGAAATTATACATGCTACAATCTTGGAACATTTGCTTTTTAATCTGTATATCGAGCATATTCTCAAAGTGGCACTTGCTCCAAGGTTGTTGTCGGTATCACGGTCAACGAAATAAAGATTAATGATCTAATATTATGCGAATAACACTGTATTGTAGTGATGGCGGTTTTTGACAAAACATCGGTTTTCGGTTATACCCGCTTTTTTGCTTACGGTTTAACCTGGCGATTATAACCGACCAAAAAAACCGGTTTTTGCAAAAACCGGTTTTCGGTTTTTTTAATCCAATAGGTCACAAAGTTACATTTACAATGCACTTTAATTTGCGATACTTCATTTGACTCGATATCAATATGATCAAAATTAGTACTAGCAAAAAACATCAATATCAATATAAATAAAACACAATTTTTACTAAAACCATTTTATTATATTAATTATTATATTTATTTATTATTTTATTATTATTATATATTTATTGATTATTATTAAATATAATATAGCGTAAGATTAATATACACATATTGCAATAATATAAAATAAAAGTATAATATAAGTAGAATGAAGTAATATTTTAAGTAAAAAAGTATAGATTAGAAGGTGACAAATAGGATATATTATATGAAATGGATTTATCATTATGTTGGCCATTATTTTTCATGACGCCTATTGAGAAAAACTCGTTCATATATATGTTGGTCGGTTAAGCGGCTTCTCTCATCTGACACAATATCATTCAGTGATGACACCAGTCTCTCTGATGCCAACGAACTTCCGACCAACGACATGTATTTTTTAGTTATAAAAGCTAAGTCTGGCATACAGGTTCTGTTCTGCTCCCAGAATGAAAACGTATCACTTAATCTCGGCAGCAAAGGCTGCTGCAGACATAGAGTCAGTTCATTTGGAAAATAACTTTGAATCAGTGTGTCCTGAGAACTTGAACTGGAACCACTGTTCACCAACTCCAGATCGTGTGAAGACCAAAGAGTGTTTGAACTCACTTTGGCTTCTTCATTCTGGAAGGATCAGGAAGGAGAAAGTTTTCCGATTTCGGTAAGGTACGTCCTAACTTCCGAGCCTAAATTGGATGTGACTGTCTCCACTATAGACGGATTCAGATATAGTTTTTTGAACCTCGGGTCCGTGGTTGTAGCATATCAAAGCAGGGGGTTTCGTAAAAGCTTAGTGTCCCTCTCTTGAAGGCTAGTTATAAGCTTTTGCATAACTTTTGGGCTGTACTAAGGTTTGGCTTGAGATTTTTTTAAAGATCTTTCGATAATAGACACAAGGGGATAACAATGCTAGCAGTAATGTACTGGAAACCCGAGATCTCCTTTGTGGCCTCATCGAAAGACGATAAAATGGTTACAATTTCAGTGATTAGTTTTATATCTGAATCAGAAATCATCCTTGGTGCTTTTTTAATCGAGGAATCTGCCAATATTGCAGCTATATATGGGGACATTAGTCTGAATCTTTTAGGCATATGGTAGACAGAATTCCATCTGGTTGGTACGGATTGTACCAAAAGCTTCACTTCACCCTCTGACTTGCCCTTCCGTTCCTGCTCCATCCTTAACCTTTCCATGAAGAGATTGCTGTGCCTAGCGAAAGTGACTATGGCTTTTATTTCGTTTATTAAATTTTTTAATGCTACATTGTTTACATCTTCTAGGCCATCTGTGACAACTTAATTTAATATGTGTGCAGAACAATGTAAATTTTTTTCTTCTCCAAGTAACTTTTTCACTGCAGCCAGCATGTTCGCTCCACCATTCGTGCAGGCGCCAACAACCTTAGCCAAAGGGATACCAAATTCATCGAGGACCTCATTCATGGTTTGGCAGATATAATCCCTGGTATGCGATTCCCGAAGGCGTCGCACATCCAACATCATTGTCTCAAGGCTGTATGTTCTTGAGGATCTGTTCATGAATATAAAATAATTGCAATATAAATTGTGTGTAACTCAGAAACTTGATACAGTCAGAAACTAACGAACACACTGTGTTCGTAGTTCTCTGATACAGTGATGAGCATGCTAATAACCGGCAAAATAACGCAAAAGATGAAAAACATATTAAGTTGTGATATAAAAAGAAATGAAACCAGTAGAGTTGAAAAATTTAGCGATAAAAATATGTTATTATGAGAGTAGAATATAATGTGTAATTATTGTATTCAATTATTGATGCAAATTTAATTTACCATTTAAAAATATAATCCTCTAATATAACCTCTAATTTTCCTCTCCTCCCAAACCAAAAAATTCCCCAACCATTTTAACTAATTAAAATTTTCCCAGACTCTTTCAAATGGGATTAAAAAAATAATATCAAATAATATTTACTTAAAATAAATTGGATAATCAATTCATCTTTTATTTTTACTACCATCAAAAAAAATTATCATGTCTTACTTTTAACACGTTCATATATTTAATAGGTACATTTTAACTGATTTAATACTTCCTGTATGGGTGTACCGTTTTGAAAACGCAGGGAAATCCTTGGAGATTCGTATTCGTAATTGGTAATTCGATATTCATAGTCAGAACATTATTTTTGGTAACCAGAAAAAGCCATTCAACCAACTTTCAATGTCAAGTGTGAAAAATAGATGATGTACCATGTACCACATCACTTCTTATGTAAATATTATGATTACAAATACCTTTGTAACGAAATATTATAATAAAACTTAATTGTTTCTGGCTGATGAGAGTTTGCACTTTCAGTTTGCTTCTGTATTTATAAAATAAAATAAAATTTAAATTATGGTTTTCTTTGGAATAATTACTTGAGAATAATAATTATGATTGGATCCAAAATAATACCTAACCTAATCCTAATCTCCGTGAAAACCTAATAACCGGTTTTTACTTTAAAAATAAAAAACCGGTTATAACCGGGACAAAAAAACAAGCGATAAAACCAGTTATTGCGAAGTAAAAAAATCGGTTTTCGGTTAAAACCGGTAGGTTTTTCCCATCCCTACTGTGTTGCTCGCAAGTTCTGCGGAAGAACTACAGTTCTTCATTAATTGACAGTATTACTGAAGAATGGTTTACGATACGGCTAGCAGATATATAATTACAGCATAAGATACTGAATAGAAAAAACTAAGAACAATACTTATTTCGGTTTAAATATAAAAGACAATCGAGATATGAACAAAGGGATAACGATTCGTGTTGAAAAGGCCATAGCATGGATGTGTGTGTAATTTTTATGTGTGCCTCGTATTTTAATAGTTTTGGTTAAAACTTATTTTATACTAATCTAACCAAAAAGTCTAACCAAAAAACGTATAGAAATCATTTTAAAGATATTATGCAAGAACCAGACTAACCGTAATTTTGAGTAAGGGAGTGCCTTAAATTAAGTTATGAGTCTAAAATCCTTTCCTTACGTAAGAAGCTGAACAGACCGTCGCAATTATGTAAAAAAATATCTTCTCCTTAAAGACTGGCATTAGAGACACTTTCTGCCGAGTAGAAAAATGGTCATTATCTTTACTTACATTTATAAAAAGACGGGAGGTTTCAGGCTTGAGTGTACAAATTACGGAGCTCTCTTATCATAAAATTAGCTTTTTTGTTATTTGCTGAGAGATTAAAAAATTGTGTGAAAAATTTGAACCATTGTAAGTAATAACAAAAACTTAATATTTAGAATATACCTAATCCTTTAGAAATGTTTAAAACAAAATAATTAATAATAATAAAAATAGAAAAAAATAGTCTTGATTTTCGTAAATATTAAGTCAAGAATTCAGTCTTTATTTATTATTTTTTGATAGTCTATCTTTGTTATTCTCCACCATATTTAAGTAAGTTAAGTTAAACTAAATTTAATCTATTTCCCATAGCCCGTCTTATGTAATCATCTATTTCACGACTTGTTCGGATATCTAGTTTTTAAGACATAGGTGGGGTTATAGATACGAATATATAAAAGATACTCCTATTTTTACCTTGCGTTTTTTTTTAACAATAATTTAGGTCACAATTTGATTTTTTGTCTATAAGTCTTTTTCCCTTATATTTTAAATAAACAATATTTATATCATTTTTTATATCAATAATATCTTTATTTTCCGGTTTTTTTAATTAAATTGATATTATATTAATAAATAATTTATAAAGATATTTGCAAAATGGCAGTTTTTTTGCACCATTTTATAAATTTTAATAATTTTTTATTAACAAAATAAAATGTTAATAATACATTAGCCAAATTTCCCCCGATCGGTCAAATAGTTTCAAAGTTATTTAATTTATTTCCCCCTTACACTATTTATTTAACAATACACTTAACCAACCCGTCTGGCCAGCGTGGTGAGTTCACGGCCAATCTACCCCCCCCCCCCGTCTTATGACAGATACACGTAAGAATTGGCCCTCAGTCCCCAGCAGCTCCGGAGTCATCTTCCAAGGCAATGGTAGGATCGAGGAAAGGGCAGAGGGCGCTAAGAATCCCTGGGTTTTAGAAGACTGCCAGAAACAACAAAAAACAAGCAACGAAACTGGATATTGCAACTTATAATGTCAGATCAGACATAAATAAAAATATAAGTTTAAAGATCAAACAAATTTACGCCCCTACATCATCACATACGGATGAACAAGTGGAGATATTCTACGAATCATTGACACAAACAGTGAACAAATACAAAAGCACCTACACAATCATTATAGGCGACTTCAATGCCAAATTAGGGAGAAAACTAGAAGAATCAGAAAATAAAATCGGCAACTTTGGATATGGAACACGAAACGAAAGAGGAGAAACATTGATGAACTATATGGAAACGAACGGTCTATATGCGATGAATACCTTTTTCAATAAAAAACCACAGAGAAAATGGACGTGGGTCGCGCCCAATGGTTTAACAAAAAATGAGATTGATTACATCCTATCCAAAGAAAAGAACATAGTACAAGACGTTACGGTCATAAACATGATTTCCGTAGGAAGTGATCACAGAATTGTTAGAGCCAAATCAAAATTAACGCCACAACAGACAGACAAAAATTTAAACCATCTAAAAAAGAGATAGATACAGAACTTCTTAAAGAACGCAAAGAACAATACATAAACCAGCTAAAAAGAAGTGACATATCACAGCTAAAGGGTTTGCAACTAGACGAATTAAACGATAAAATAACAACAGAACTACTAGAAGCAGGCCTGAAGATTGCTAATAAACAAAAGCGAAAACAACAAAAAATTAGCGCTAAATCACAAGATATGCTAAAAAAACGACGACAACTCCTGAATGATAACAAAAGAAATACAGTGGAGTTTACCGAACTGAACAAAACCATAAGAAAACAGATAAAGGAAGATTTAAAGAAATACCAAGAAGATCGCATTAAGAAAATCATAGAGAAGAACAAAAGTTTAAAAACAATGAAGACAAATATAGGAAAAAGAAACTAATCATGCTTAAAGCTGAGAACAATGAAGAAAGAGATCTAGGAGAAATAGTAAAAATCACAGAAAGATATTACACAGACCTATACAGTTCTAAAAATGACCCACCACTATCATCTAAACAGAATCTCTCGAGAAAATACAAAATGTTGGCTCAGAGGTATTACCAGAAATAACTGAAGATGAAATCGAAAAATCCATAAACGACATGAAAAGAAATAAAGCGGCCGGTGAGGACAAAATACTGGCGGAACTGCTAAAAGAAGGAGGAGACACGATAAAAAAATGCTAAAAATACTGTTCAACAAATGTCTGTTTGAAGGTAAAATACCTAAACAATGGAGAAATGCCAACACAATCTTAATACATAAGAAAGGAGACCGAACAGACCTAAACAACTACCGTCCTATTTCCCTTTTGTCACAACTATATAAAACCTTCACAAGAATAATAAACAACCGACTAACCTATAAACTTGATAACTACCAACCAGTGGAACAGGCCGGATTCAGGAAAGGATACAGCACAATCGACCATCTACATGCGCTTAAAATCTTAATTGAGAAAACCAATGAATACAACCTTCCGCTGTACTTAGCATTCGTAGATTATGAAAAGGCTTTCGACAGCATTGAACACTGGGCGGTTGAAGAAGCTCTGGTCAATAGTAGAATAGATTCAAGATACCGACAATTGATACATGATATTTACCAAAACGCAACCATGACCGTAATTCTGGACGACAAATTAATAACGGATAATATAAAAGTTAAACGAGGAGTCCGACAAGGCGATATAATTTCACCTAAACTGTTTACCTTGACCTCGAAATAATAAATCACAGATTGGAAACAGGATATGTATACGGAAATACCTAAATCACCTAGATATGCGATGATATACTCCTGATCTCCTCGGAACGACAAGAACTGGAATTAATGCTGAATAACTTCATGAAAAATCACTGCAAAAAGGCCTAAAAATTAACTTCAACAAAACAAAAGTAATGACAAACACGGAAGACCAAGAGGCAATAAAAATACAAACAGAAAAAATAGAACAGGTAAATGAGTATATCTATCTAGGACAAGCAATCAGAGCTAACAGAGAAAATCAAACAGCCGAAATATCGAGACGAGTAAGAATGGGATGGGCAGCGTTCGGCAAACTTTCTTACGTTCTAAAAAATCAAACAATCCCTCTATACTTACGAAGCAAGGTATATAACTCCTGTATAATACCGGTGCTCACCTACGGAGCACAGACATGGACATTTACACAGGCCAATTTGGATAGGATAAGGAAGGCACAAAGAGCGATGGAGAGACAAATGTTGGGTATATCACTTAAAGATAGAAAACGTAACCAGTGGATCAGAACCAGAACAAAGACAGTAGACGCGATAGAACAAGCAGCAAAACTGAAATGGAAATGGGCTGGACACAATGAACGTCTCCAAGACGGACGATGGAACAATGCCATCGGAAAGTGGCGTCCATACAATGCAAAGAGATCAAGAGGCAGACCACAGATGAGGTGGAAAGATGACATCAGGAAACAAGGAGGTCCCACATGGCACAGAACAGCTCAAGATAGGGAAAGATGGAGAGAGCTGGGGGAGACCTATATCCAACAATGGAAGGATAAAGAATAGGTTAAAAAAAAGTATTTAAACTAATGAACTTGCCCTATGAATGATGCTAGACACATTTAGCAAATTTTATAGAATTCTTTAAGACTTAAGCTATCTTCAGAAGTTAAATGCATTTTTCATCGACATTATTTACAAAATAAACGTTTGAAAAAGGGGTATGTTTTTTTACTTATAAACAATTGTAATACCTTCTATATTTTTCAAGGTACAGACTTGTAGGTACAACCATTGGATAGCTGGTAAAACAACTCACATTTAAAAAAAAATTCTTCTGACCAATAGGAACGAAGTTAGCGACTATTTTTTTTTAAATCATATCTCTATTGTTTTTAAACGTTAAGAAGTTAAATTTGCACAAATTTTGAATGAAAATCTAAACTTTATATTGAAATATATAGCTATAAAATTCATCAAATTTTTTGAAACTTACAGCCTTTCGAAACGAAGGTACTTTCGAAAGATCGACATAGGAAAGTGGAGAGGAAACTGTTTTAGCTCCACGCTCCAAAATTTCATCAGTCTCAGTGTAGTGACTTTAGAAAGCAATATACTTATACTTCTTTGAGTAAAATATTTTGTGTATTTTAAACAATAAAGTATCAATTGACATAAAGCTTTTAAAATAGGTACCAATATACAAAATAAAATAATTGGTAAAAATGTTGATGATCACTGCAAAAAGAAAGGATAAAGTTGCAAATCTGTTTTCACTAAATTCAAAAGTTACCATACATGATAGGACCATACCTATCAATCCTCTACTAATATTTCAAAGAATTTGTATAAGCATTGAAAATAAGACTGATATGAAAAGTAAGTTACAGCATGAACTGTCCCATTTCCCCTGTCTTTATTTAATGAAGGTGGTATGCGTAAATCGCAAAAGTCTGCATTTTGTAGCTTATTTAATGAAATTACAGCAATAACGACAGGAGTTCCAAAAAAACCAAAAACTTTTTGGTTTCAGTGTATATATTTGGTATGTTAAAAGTTTTGATAAGATACGAGTATAATAAAATTGAATCTCACATTAAGGCAAACATCAGGAAAACTATATAAAACTAAATGTTCGTTTGATATCTGATAAAAATTTTATACCTATTTTCGTTTATTGCCATTATCGCAAACTCCCTTTTGCTTTATTCTAGGCCTACGTAATCTCGTATAACCCTCTTTTGTCTAAGGTAATTTGAATCCCATTTACATTGATTTATCTTATTTACATTGATTGTTTTAAGGTAATCGAAACATCGCTTAGAAAGTGCTCATTAAATATCATTATCTTAATACCCTTCTGTCCATATTTTATTCTATACGATCCTAGGGGATTATATTATCCTTGTATTTAGAATTATTTAGAAAGACTATAAAGTATCTAATTTTTCTGGGATTTGCATTTTAAGTAAACTCATGGACAAAATTAACGCACCACTTTAATTAATTTAAATATTTACAATATGAACACAAAATAAAACTAAGTTACGTTGAAATAATAATAAAAATGTTACAAATAAGTTCAACATGACTTTATCATGACCTTAATTATCCTTATTGTTTCTTTAAAAATTAGTTTTTGTGGAAATGCGTAAATAAGCTAGCGTAACTCCAAATTGCAAAAAGAAAAAAAATCAGTAAAGTAACACAATAAAATGCATCTGGGTCAACACTTATACCGTGTAGGCCCTCCTCTACTTCTTATGACTGCATTTATGCGTCGAGGCATGCTTGATATCAAATGTTCAACAAAAGCTTGCGAAATATTCTCCCATTCTTCAATAACGGCCTCAATGAGTTGGTTGTGATTGGCAATGAGGGGTCTACGACTTCGAATCTTTTTTTTTGAGATAGTCCCATAGATGTTCTATAGGATTCATGTCCGGACTGTTAGGTGGCCACTCTAATAATGGAATATCAACATCATTTAGGTAGCCAATAACCTGTCGAGCCACATAAGGACGAGCGTTGTCTTGCATGAATAAAAAATTAGGTCCAAGAAACGGAGCAAAGTGAGACGATCCGCGAAAATAGCACTTGTAATAGTACAATGGAAAGTGTAAAAAATATCAAAAAACAAGATCGTGGTACTTACGATTTTTCTTACAATTCTGAACAAAGTGTATTAATAGTTAGATGGTTAGTTATTCATGTTTTTTCTTTCTTAATTACTTAGTAACATAAACTCTGTTGCTTGTTTAATAACTGTAATATTATATCAAAATTTGCAATGAAGGTTTGCATAAACATAGACATTTCCTCTGTCAAACTCACCTAAAATAAATATAAAAAATAGAAGAGACATGGAAACCTTAGTAATAAGTTTTGACAGAACGAAAAAGTAAATCAAATTTAATGTCATTATGTTAATTAATTTTGCTAATTTTAAAACACAATCCTCACAAGGGTAAGCCTATTGAAGATATAATAACTTCATTTTTCTAATGTAATTTTTTATGTTAATTTTTAGTACGTTTTGAAAAAGAGTAAAATAAACTCGAAAGCTTAACAAACCTAAAAGAGTTTTACTTAAAGGCCAATATATTGACTACTAAACCCAAGATATCCATATATATTACTCACATAGTCACTAAAGCCCTTTCTAAAAAAAAAGAATATATATATATATATATATATATATATATTATATATATATATATATATATATATATATATATATATGTCCTTCTCAATGGAAGGACCTAAAATACCTAGATGGAGATCACACAGCAATGAGGGGTAAAATTCAAGACGATAAACATTGAGATAGACTTTACACAAATGTACAAAATAAACGTAACTTTGAAATTTAGCAATTTTGATTAATAAATAAAGTTTTTGTTAATTTCTTATAAAATAACAATGTATGAAATGATAATTTTCGTTAAAAAATAAATAAATAGTAGTTGACTTGAGTATACACTTTTTATCAGTATCCCACTTTTCAGGCTGTGAGAATCAAACATTGGTTCACATATTTCAGAGGCCAAATAGAGTTTCTGTTGCTTACAGCCGTCTATTTTTAAACTGCATTAACGATACATTGATATGAGAGACCACAACTGCTTCTCGCAGCTTTTATAATTTGTGATGCGCGAGAATCGATATTTGATTCTCGTGGCTGTAAAGTCATATTACCCGTGCATCACGTTATGCTTCTCATGGCAGTGAAAGTGTTGATATTTCTGCATATTTCATGCTATTATTTAGAAGAATTAGAAGAGAGCCTTTAAAAAATTTGAACTTTTGCATTTTCTCATGCAGTCTAAAATCTAATCTCTAATCTAATCTCATAAAAGAGTTCCAATTATACAATTGACAAAATTTAGAATTAGACAAAATGTTTTAATAAAATAATTTTAATTTACTATCTATTTCATCCAGCTCCTAATATAAATTCATAATTATTGATAAGATTAATTTGCACCACTTAGTCCTTTTATTAATAGCTTTTCTCGCAGCTCCAATCGCCCCGTAATTTATCAGTAAAATAATAAAAGAACTGTTCGTCGTAGTTTACAAATCTCTGATGAATTATTACGATTTATCCTCACATTCACCGTATTCATCCTAGAACGATTTATCACAAGTTTATGTCATGGATAAAGCCTCGACCAATATAATCTCTTAACATATCTTAGAAACGAATGTTACGCATGCAAAGTATATCTCATCTATCATTTAGAAGTGACGTGCGGAAAAATGAGATTACTTCCACCTTTATAGATACCTGGAAAATCATTTAGTATATTTAACTAAGTTAATATACTAAAACTTTTGCATGTTAAGGTTTCTTTATGAGTGTGTATATAAAATAGAAATTGGGTGACGTTATAATTTAATAAGCATGTTTTTTAATTCGCAACATCGCAACATCAAATGACAGTAAACTTCTTAATATTTTATTAGTATAAATGATATTTGAAAACAAAAAATAATATGTAAACTATATAGGTTATATGTTCTATAAGTTATTAAACAAAAAACAATTAAGTTTCAGAAAAACAAAATATCTTCTATAATGCTATTAAAGCAAGATATATTCCTGTTGTCAAGAAATATATCTTGCTATAAATAAGTAAACCTATTTTTAAGGACATTAAAATAATATCTGATATATTTAAATTAAATAAGTTATTGCCAAAGTTTTTTTATCAAGACAAATGCTGCACCTACGAGAAATAACTTCCGTCTTTGTTTAATCATAGGATAAATAAATAGACCTTGTTCCTATATTTAGTAACATCACATAATAATATGTCATTGTGTTATTTCATTTAGTAGAAGAGTTCAATTGAATAAGTATCTTATAACTCGGTAAACAATCCTGTCAATTAACAAAATGGGGAAGTTTGTATAAAAATTTCTTCTTCGTGTATTAATGTTTTCCCCTTTATTTTTTCAGAGGGTAAAAAACGAGCCTTTTAATTAAGAATTAATCACTTGGGAATTTCTGCGTTGCTAAACAAAATATTTTTTAATTTTGTTGATTCTTCCTGTTACAAATAATACAGCAGCTAGAAAACTTTTTAAATGTTTCTTGTTGTTTTTATTATAAAATATATTTTAAACTCATTTTTATGGTAGTCAATATTGAGCAATAAAAGTTAAAGACAAATAAAACAGACATGAAATAAACATAGGAATATTTGTTATTGTCAAATTTTGAGAAAGAATGTCCAAAAGTTAGAAGTGGTTTTTAGAATGGCAGGATGGACGTGATTACAAAACTCATACATTTTTATGTCGACATTATATTTCAATAATTTCGGAACTTTTTGCTAAATTTGTTAGTTTGACACACTTTCACTTTCTAATCCGTAAACGATAGGTTATATGTGTTGTGGATGTCCCTTTTCCTCAAAATAAGACGAAAACCAAACTTCTAAGTGGTTTATTATGAGGTTCTGATTAACCCAATTATGCCCAGAACTATTTAGGATTATTTTTATTTAATTTCTAAAAAATTTATGCTCTAAAAGTCACAAAATTAACAAAAATATATGTTTAAAAAAAAACTTAAAATAGCCCGAATAAGATGTGTTTGTGTAACTATGCTGTTGTCATTCCACCTACATAAGCACCTTAATTTTCTCGTAGTACCAATTTTTATAAATTCCACTTATGGATTTTTCAAACTTTATATTATCTTCGTTTCACTGAATGGACAGTTTTCTGTTCTATTTTATCATATAGTTCCTACATAACCTATTCCCTTTAATGTTAAAAAATCAGTTAGATTTTTAGAGGTGAAATAATTATCAGCATATAAGTAATGTGGCATACTCCTATCGCATTGAATTTTAGGAATAAGTTAAGCAAATTGCAATATTATTTCACCTCCAAGGTCAACTTCTTTTTTGTATTCATTGATTTTTTCTTGGCTCCTTGATAAGTATTAAAATCTATGAGAAAACCAGATTTCTGATTCCAAACCACGATTTATACCCAAAGCTTAGGAGCTTGCCTTTTATATGTTGTTTTATACCATGACGCGCACAGTATATACCAAGGCACGAAGAAATTTTGTATTTTTTGTCTGAACGATCTAAGTTCAGATTGTAGTTAAAATGGAGGTTCGTGTATTTTTAACGTCATCAGATTCTTCCCAATACATACGTCTTCTTGGATTCGTGCTGTATCAACTAACCAGTAAAATCCCTATATCGGCTAACTTATCTACTTCAATTTCCAAAGTAGTACCTTTTTGAAAAGCAAACTAACTGTCTCCTTTACAATATTTGTTGAAAGCTCTTGAGTAAAAAAACAATCAAAGACATCTAAAGGAGTAAGTGGTCGTGAATAGAATGAGTGTATGTGTTTTATTGAGTTTTTTTATGGTCAATTTCCAAATAAAGGGAATTTTCATCTAGTATAATCTCCCTGAATCCATTTTTGCGATAGGAGGGTTACAGTTTATGCACAAATTTCGTCAGATGCCACTTGAGTATCTTAAATTTCTTCATTTTGTGTCTTTATTTTTGTTTCCATCTTAATCTCTTCCGTATTATCTTCTTCCTGGACGTGTGTCACACTTTGAAGATCTGTCTTTTTTATATAGATTTATATTTTCTTCGTTGATCCTCCATTATTCTTCTTGATCAATTATAGCGTCTGATTCCGACATATTTTTGTTTAGGTCATTGAATGCTCCTACATAGTCTTCATCTCCACTATCTTCATCAGTCAATTCAGTGGGTTAGGAGGTGCTACGTAAATATCTGCACCAGACTCCAACTCCATAAGATTTAATTCTTCTAGCATTGATATAATTTTATGTGCCCTTGATTTAGAAAATAATTTTTTTTATGACGACTATTATTACTAGTTCGACCAAAACTGGTCGAGCCAAGTTGATTTGACTTCTTATTTCCAGCTTCTAGAACAAAAATGATTTTATTAACTGATAATATACCTTATGCAAAACCAAATTATTATCCAGTTAATTTATACACAACGACTTACTACTAACTAAAAACACGTGTTCACACGAGTCAAAATTAACCTATAACTTTCAAACACCTATGTTTAGCGACCAGTTCCCATTAAAACATACATGGGAAACTGATGTGAAATAAATCTGAACTTTGACTGCCCTAATAAGTCATGACATTTTCGATAAGATGACACTATACTGGGCTATGTCAACTGTTGCGAAAACGCAACGCGTGGGCAATAATGGGTTAATTAATCTTCGTCGAAGCAGGTAAAATATTCGATGTTCTAATAATAGTACAATGTGAGTTTAAGTACTTTTAATTTGATTGGATTATTACAAAAACTTTTATATACAAAATGTTTTGAAATTAACTAAGTTTAAATGACGAGTTTGCTATCTGGAGTAGGTACATTTAATAAGCGTTATGTAAGGGAAAAGTATACTAAGGCGAGATATGTAATTTTACATAGCGCATGATGTGTTGTCCGACTGCTGACTAGACAGAGCATGTATGTAAGTGTCGATACGTTCTTACTAAGGACAGGAGAGAATATATTTTTTACGGTAAAGAACCAGCAGTTTACAGGGACTTTAAGCAAGTGTAAAATTACCGATTTCTGTTTGGCTTTCTGCCTCATAAATTTAAAAGCAATAAAATGTTTTCTATGATCGACTAGTAAAGAACCTTTTAGTAGAAATAAAATAATAAGGAATATAGGTATGCCATTTATAGCTTAGAGCAGGGGTGCTCAAACGGTCGATCGCGATCGACTGGTCGATCGCGAGTGCTTTTTGGGTAGATCTCGAGAAGAAAAAAAATTTTAATAAGTAGGTAGGTAACTAAACTACTGTCAGCAGAGTTAAACGTTTTTATTAATACTGAACTATACAAATACATAGAATGCTTGACTAAGCATCATTGCAATTCAAAGAAGTGGGGACAACAAAATACTGTCCACACAGCATATTTTATATTTACATATTAACTAATTATTTTATTAATTCAATATTTATTATAATTATTAATCAAATTTGGGATGATATTCTATCAACTACAAAAATGTATTACGTAATAAAATAACACTGCTTGCGGCAAAAGGTGGCTTTATCAAAGGAACGCGCGGCACTTGTCAAAGAAAAGCCGTGTTGTTTCTAGACGAGAGACAGTACAGTCTAGTTTCGGGCGGCGCGTTTGACGGAAACATTCGAGACTTTCGTTCACGCCGATATAAATGTTGCGCCTGCAGGAATTGGAGTTATTCTGAATTGTAACTTGATAGCGATCCTACGTCGATACAAAGTTTATTATTAAATAGTGGAAAATGAGTGCAGTGAAGAAATCTAAAACGTATCATTTTAATAAGGATTGGGAGGAAGAATTTTTCTTTTCTATGGTGAAGGATAAGTGCATTTGTGTTATTTGTCGTGCGTCAGTTGCAATACCTAAGCGTGGTAACTTAGAGAGGCATCATAAAACGGTTCATAAAAACTATGAAAAGGATTTTCCGCCACAGAGTGAATTAAGAAAACGAAAAGTAAGTGATTTGATATCTTGTTTGAAAAAAGAACAATCCATGTTCACAAGACCAGCCAAACAATCAAAAGCTGCTACCATCGCGTCATTTAAAATATCTCATATTTTGGCGAAACACAAGAAACCATTTGAAGATGGATCGGTGGTGAAGGAAGCATTTATTGAAGCGGGTGAGACTTTATTTGGAGATTTTAAAAATAAAACAGAAATCATGTCTGCTATTAGAGAACTTCAGTTATCTCGTCCGACTGTCACAAGGCGTATTGAAGTCATGAGTCAAGACATCGCAGATAAACTAAAACATGATATCATGGAATGTACATACTTTTCTTTACAGTTCGACGAATCCATCGATATGACAGACACTGCCCAGCTGTGTATTTTTATTCGGATGGTATTCAATGACATGTTGGCTAAGGAAGAATTTTTGACAATCATTCCTCTGAAGGGGAAGACCCGTGGCGAAGATATATATGACGTTTTCTTAAATTTTGTAAAAAACTACGAGCTACCAATATATAAATTAATGTGCATTACAACCGATGGAGCACCAGCAATGACTGGAAACAAAAACGGTTTTGTGGCATTGTGTCGAGCTAATGAAGAATTCCCTTCATTTTTTTCATTCCATTGCATTATACATCAACAAGTTTTGTGTTCAAAAGTTTTAAACACGGAGGAAATTATGGGCATTGCAACAAAAATTGTGAATTCCATCCGTGCACGTAGCTTGCAACGGCGGCTCTTTCAGTTGCAGTTGGAAGATAGGGAGTCAGCTGAACACACTGATTTAGTTCTTCACACGGACGTCAGGTGGTTGAGTCGCGGAAAATTCCTAGAAAGGTTTCAAGAATTATTGCCCGAAATAACAGCTTTTCTAGACGAAAGAGGTGATGACACTCAGATTTTGAAAAACGAAAAATGGCTAAATGATTTGGCATTTTTGACTGACATCACAATGCACTTAAACACCGTTAACTTGGAGCTTCAAGGTAAAGGAAAAACTATTATTGAGATGATTAGCGCAGTAAACGCATTCAAAAGTAAATTGCAACTTATGATAGATCAACTGAAAAGAAAGGATCTGAAACATTTTCCGTCTTTGAAAGCAAGGATTCCTCAGTTGAATTATGATACGTATGAGGCTGAATTATCAAATATTTTGGGACAATTCGAAATGCGTTTTTATGATTGCAGTAAATTGGAAAATATAGCATCATTTATGAGTTATCCTTTTTCATGTAAAAACATTGAGGAATTAGCTACTGAAATAGCAAGTCAGTTTAATATGAACTCATGTTCTGTTGAAAATGAGTTGGTGCAGATTATATCAGATATACATCTCAAAGCTACAGTATCTGATACAAATTTCTGGCGTTTTATATCTGAAGATAAATATCCGAATGTAAGGCAAATCGCCCTTCAACTGACGGCATTTTTTGGGTCAACTTACTTGTGCGAGTCTGCATTTTCTGAAATGAAGATAATTAAGTCAAAATATCGCAATCGACTAACTGACGATCATATGACATCATGCTTGCGATTAGCACTCAGTGGTTACGTACCATCTTATGAAAAGTATGCTGAGGACATGCAGTGCCACGCTTCAACATCCAAAGCCACTCCTTAGTTAAGTTTAACACCATATGTAACTCTTTTGTTTTGTAACAACAAATAAACTCGCAATTTTGAATAACTATGAGTTTTTTCATTGATATTGTAGAGAAGAACCTAACTAAACCTAACCCAAACCTTGACTAAAATAATGTACCTATATTGTGCAGAAAGCTAATATCTATATATGCTACGGTACGCCCTACCTAGGTAGGTAGGGTGTATCGTGTATGTACGACAACCCTGCATCACACACACTTGCAGTCTCTCAGAGTCGATCGTAAGTAGTCTAAAAATATTGAGGTAGATCGCCAGCAGTTCAAGTTTGAGCACCCCTGGCTTAGAGTGTCGTAGAGTCAATAGCAGTAAAATAGTTTACGATAATACGAACAATAAAATAAAACATGCGGATGTCGATTTAAATTGTTTTTCTAAAGAAAAAATAAAACTTAACCTAGATTATCAATAAGTAAGAATACCACATTGGGTATGATAACAATAGAAATGGTCTGAAATGAAGGTTTTAAAAAGGGTCAAAGTCGACACTTCTCGAAGAAACATTAGTTGGTTCTGTTTTCTTTTTGCCTCTCTCTCCTGTCTTTATAGTTAAGCTATGTAGATGGAAGAGGTCTTTTGCTAAATCTTGGTTTTATAGATAGTGCATTTTAGAGCCATCTTTATACCTTCAGGTCTTCGTATGGGGGCTGCAATTTTATAACTCCCCTCTATAGGTGGTTGTTTGATCTCTGTCGGCTAACGAAATATTCGTATTTTCCAACGTTTCTTTAATGATTTCCTTCTTCTCTTTGGTGGCAGTATTTATGTTTACTATTATCTAATAATCATATACTAATCAGTTAATAAATAAGCAAAAATTATCATTGTAATATTTTTTGTATCAAATTTTAACAACCTTTCAAAGGAACTTTCATAGTGTTTAAAAAAAAATGGAGAGTGTGGTTTTTTATTGATGTGGGTTCATCGAAATATCGAAACTTTGGTACCATTAGATATTATAAAAGTTTAAAAATTCGTGTCCCAACGATTTATTTATCTTAAAAATTAATGATTTGACAGGGGGGAGAGCTAGACTTTTTCCGTTAACTATATATTTTTTATTTAACCTCCATCACACGCACCTCAAAAAATTACGCCATCACTCGCGTGTTAGATTTTATCTAACATATGGCTATAAGTAAAATAAATGAGTCATTAGTACTTATTGGTTAAGTTTTTGGCTATTAACTCACAAAAAACGATAAACTTATATTTTTTTAAAACAAAACTGCAAAAAAACTACTAGGTAAACTAAAAAAATATACACATTACCCTAGAACAAAACAAATAAGGGATTTATTCCTAAAAAATGTACGCATTACGCATAAAATTAGATTTCTTTCTCCTCTAGGCAGTGGTGGCTAGTAAAATTTGTTAAACCAGTGTGCTCTTTACATATCGGCAATATACAGTTAGTACAATAATGTAAGGTGAACCTCTTTTTCTTACAGGTCAAAAAGAACATCTTGGTTTTATAGTTGGAGTTGCCCCTTGAGAAACTGATGGCTTTTCTCCGGTTATATTTCGGATCCTAAGTCTCAACTGAAAAGGTAGATTTGGGATATTTGAACGTCGTTGAAGATGGGACGTTAAAAGTTGCTTGTCAAGCTTCGCAATGTAGCTTCTTCGAGATGTTACAATATTATTGTATATTGTTGTAAATTATTTGGCTGTTATAGTTGAAATATTTAGTAGGCTGCAAAAAACAGTAAACGGCCAGCGATTGCTAAATCGTGTCATCGAGTATTCTGCCTTTATTTTATTAACAACATTCACTTCGCCTTTTATGAGGTTGTAATCTCTGGCTTCAGAGCGCAAAATAGAACCCGATGGCGCGTTTTCACTGAAGCTCTATGCTCCACTTAGGAGTTCAAGAACCTTATATATATATATATATATATATATATATATATATATATATATATATATATATAATCTCTGGCTTCATGGTACGCTCTTTATTGTTTTTATTAATGAAACCATCGCTGCGTAGTGTTGAAAGTAGTAGTACATTCTTTTTTTTTGCACATATGATACATGTATACCAATACTTTTTTTTGGACATAGTAGCAGCAAAAATATCTGGAGCTGTGCCATCTAATTTCCAGATTTCATTAGTATTTAAATGTTGAGCTCTCTTTGCCTCAGCAAGGTAACAAAATGCGATAAATGCTTGCATTTCCTTATATTCAACAGCATAACAATCCCTAGGGCGGGTATAGAACACTCTCATCATATATCCAGTTTTTGATTTTTATATTTTACAATATTATTGATCTTGTGTGGACTGCTCAGAATCTGTATTGTGGATACTTTGTTCATAACGAACATCACTTCTATCTCTTCATACCATTTTAGTAACTGGTTTTCCATTTTCTTATCCATATTTACCTGCAGTAAACCAAAATAGCGCTTATAATAAAAGTCTTACATTTTATATTATTACTTAACTTTTAGTTTAGTAGAAGTTAAGTAATGTATAAAATGTAAAATGTTTTTTTAAGTTTTATTAACTTTTCTTAAGTGATCTCTCACACCTCTCATAAATCAACGCACACCAACACTAACGTATTTAGGTTTTTTCTATCGTGCGATCGCTCGCGTGTTAGGTTTGAACTAACAACAACTGCTGTCGGCTTTAAGATAATAGGTATTTTACTCCCACCGTTATTTAACATTCATAGTCTTATACGAGTCTTCATAGGAGTACTCCTCGTTGCAGAATCCAAAAGAAGCAATATTTCGAAAATTATGGCGAACTATTTAAAAATGTTAGATTTTTTAACGGTTCGAGTGATGGAGGGTTAAGGATTTGTACAAAATATATGTAAATCATAATTCTAAGATAGCAAAATAGTCTCTTTACTAATAAATTTAGTTTTAAAACATGCTTTTTGTTACATTACAAAAAATAACTTCACATATTAAATCCACAGTAAAATTTTATATAAAATCTATATTATTGTACCAACTGGAAAAATATTACAATTATGTTTGTTATTTAAATACCCCTTAGTATTATATATCACCCTTGAGTGTCCTCCCACGCGTCAACCAAACAAACCGAAACTCCCTTGCATAATTCAATCTGAAACTGTTTGTCAGTCTAATAATAAACTGAAACCAATCCATTTCTGCTTGTTTCAGGTTGCAATAAATTACAAAAGAGAGGATAATGATTTCTCTGACAGCAGGTTAATCCATCAAGATGTCCCTGCTGTATTCAAGTGAATCGACCGCAGATCAATCCTTGTGCGTAAACAATTCCACAACTGAATGCCTGCCTTGTAAATTGTTCACTAATGTAACTATTTCATTTTTTGGGGACATCCCCGATTTGGATGAGGACCCCAGAATTGAAGTTCTCAGAAGATACTCCTATGCGTTCGCATTGCCGTCCATATGCTTCCTTGGAATAATAGGAAATATTTTTAATTTGATAGTGTTAACAAGGAGAATATGCGGGGTCCGGCATACATATACATGAGGGGTAAGTGATTATTTGTGACTTTAATTGTAATTAAAAAAGGGGTGTAATTTAAAAAAGGGTGAAAATAAAATATAAAGATTTAGATGAAGTGCTAACTTTCGTCTGGGATTGTGCTTTATATGCCCTATTTCACAAATATAAACAATTTTAAACCGTCGCATTATATTTAAGAATGTAGATTATTACATTTTTGATTAAAAATAATATATACATACATTTTTTACAAAATAATACCTAATAATGTCAAAAAATAAGCAGATATAATAAAACCCTTAATATTTTTCTTCATGTATTATCTCCTTCCAGAACATTGGTTACCATCATAGCTATCTTAATTTTATTCACTGCCACCCTAAATAGCATGCTTGTATCAACACCATACCAATCTCGCAAGTTCTTCAACCATGAGGTTCTTCTTCGTCCTGGACTGCGTTTGCCTGCTATTTTTCCTTGCATGATATTTTGTAGCAACCTATATTTGGGACCTCTCATTACATGTCCGAAATATTCCAGCTTTCTCTGCTTGATACTTTTTATGATCTCAGTAGTCTTGCTGAGACGTTCTAGTATTGTGGAGTTTCGAATCTTCTCCACCCAGGAAACTTTTAAAATTCTTCTATAGCACCACATTTCGAAAGCCTCAAGGCGATTTAGATCGATTTTATTCACAGTCCAGGACTCGACACCATAAAGTAAGACCGAGAACACGTAGCAGCGAAGTAGGCGGATCCTCAATGCCAATTTTAGGTCTCTGTTACATAACACCTTGGACATCCTTCTAAAAGCAGCTCTAGCCTGCTCTATCCTAGATCTAATTTCGCCGTGACTTTCTGCGTTACAATTTAATTGCTGTCCAAGGTAAACGATTTTATCAACTTGCTCAAGTTTGGTATTATTTACATATATAGACGGTTTTATATGCTGTTGTTTACTTATTACGAGTATTTTGGTTTTCCGTATGTTAAGATCCAGACCTGCCTCCCTACAACTCTCAACGACACTATCAAGTAGTGTTTGCAGATCTTCTTGACTAGAAGCTAGGAGTACTGTATCGTCCGCATATCGCAAATTATTGATGACTTCCCGTTCACAAGTATTCCTTCTTGTTTTTCAGAAAGTGCTTTTCTGAAAATTCTTTCGGAGTAAACGTTAAAAAGCAGGGGAGACAAGAGGCATCCCTGCCGTACTCCTCTTTTAATATTGAGAGCCTGTGATTCCACACCATCTACTAAAACTGATGTTGTTTGATTCCAATATAAATTTGCAATTATTCGAACATCTCCTCAGCCATGTCTAACAATCATGCTAAATTAAATTGCTCACTTCCATCTAGCAGTTTTTAGATTCGATCAATATAGAGTGCTTAACACGATCAAATGCCTTTTGGAAGTCAATAAAACAACAGTATATGTCTACAGATATATCTCGACATCTTTGAGCAAGTACGTTCATTCCAAACAGTGCCTCTCTCGTTCCAAACCCGTTACGGAAACCAAACTGAGTGTCATCCAGGTATTCCTCGCATTTATTGTAGATACGACCATGTATTACCTTCAGAAAAATTTTCAATAAGTGGTTTAACAAACTGATGGTTCTATAATCAGCACAGGTTTTTGCTGTTTTCTTCTTAGGTAGAGCTATAAACAGTGAATTAGACCAACCATTAGGTAGTTGTCCGCTGGTATAAATGGTATTGAAAAACGAAGTTATAGCCTCTAAAACATTGCTATCATTTTATATATTTCAGTTGAATTTCATCAGGACAGTCGCTCTGCCATCTTTTGATGATTGTATGGCTTTTATAACCTCAGAGCGTGTTATTAGGGGTCCGTCGCAGTTAGTAATATCGGGAGGTGAACTACTCCTATCGTCTTCGAATAGGTTCGTGACGTAATTTTCCCATTCTTTAAGTTTGTCCTCTACTTCAAATATTACTTTACCATTTTCATCCTGTAGCAATGCAGTTTGTTTCTTATTGAAGATACCAGCCGCTTCTTTCACTTTTTTATACATGTTAAACGTGTCGTATCTTTTTCAAGTTCTTCAATGTCATGACACTGTTTGGCTAGATGTTGACTCTTTGCTTCTCGTATTTTACGTCGAATTTCTTTTTGTATGCTGTTGTAAAGTGTTTCGTTGTTTTTCGCTAGTCGCCGTTGTTCCATCAAATCCAATATGTCATCTGTCATCCAAGCCTGCTTTTTTAGCTTTGACCTGCCTTGTAAATTTCTCACACAGATTTCTTTTACTGTTGTTACGATTTTATTTAAGCCCTCATCGACGTTTTCACCAATATTTTCCCAAATTAAATTTTCGTTCAGTTGTCTTTGAACTGATTCCTTAACTTTCTCGTCTTGTAATTGGGCTGTATCAATATTTTTGCGAGACTTCTTTTTGATCACCTTTTTTAATTTTAATTGGGTTACAGCTACTATGGGATTGTGATCGGATCCAATGTCAGCACCTGGATAAGTTTTAACTGATTTGATGCAGTTTCTAAATCGATTTTTTATTAGAATGAAGTCGATTTGGTTCCTAATAATTTTGTCTCTGATTCTGCTTGACTTCAGGTTCGGTGGTAGTTTAAAGTGTATTCGATATAATGAAATCGTGTTCTTGACAGAACTGGACAAGTCGATCTCCACGTTCGTTTCTGTTTCCCAAGCCATAATCCCCACAATGTTCAAACAGCGTCCTTTGCGACTTTAGCGTTAAAATTCTCGAGGACTATGGTGTTTTCTGCTGCTTTGACAAGATCTAGAGCATCAGTAAGATCTTTGTAGAATGCTTCTAATTTATCTTCATCACTGAATGATGTTGGGGCATAGACCTGAATTACGTTGGTAACGAACAGCTTTGAACTAAATTTTACTAGCATTACTCTATCATAAGCATAGCATACTTAATGAATTAAAAAAATACCATGAAAAAAATTTAGTTATCCTTTAAAAATAAGACAATAGCAAATATTTCCCAGTTTAATTTGTTGTCAAATTACCACAGTCACTTTTAATTCACAGAATTTATAATTTCTTGATATTAAGTATTCCCTCATGGATAAACTATTAACTATTCTGACAGTTACTAGATGGGTAAGACTAACAACTAGATGTTTAAAGGTTTTGATATTTCTTGCCTAGATAGATATAAAGATTCAGATCTAGAATTTCTTTTCTTGGTTGATTCTCCTTTGTCTGGCGGCTGATCATACATCTGAAGCGTATCTAAAATAGTGGGTGGACTGACCTACAGTATGCACCTCGTCTACATCTTATGTCCAGAATGCTTGTTGCAGATCGCTTTACAATCAAGAAGTGGTCTATTTGGTTCACAATAGTATCTCCAGAGAATATATAGGTGCCTTTGTGTATGTTTTGTGAAAAAATATGATAGCAATGCTTTATCGCAATATCTAAAAAACACAAAGCGGGAAAATGCTCAGAATATCGATTAATTAGCCTAATGAGCCACACTCTTAAAATTTTCCTCAGAATACTTCACAACAGAATTAGACGCAAATGCGAAGAACGATCTTGAAGATACCCAATTTGGTTTTAGAAATGCTATGGGAACCAGGGAGGCACTTTTTGCGCTAAACATCTTATTACAAAAATGCCGTGACCAAAGAAAAGATGTATTTGCATGTTTCGTGGACTTCGAAAAGGCATTCGATAAAGTACAGCATGTAAAATTAATGCAAATACTGAAAAATATCGGAATAGATGACAAGGATATTCGTGTCATTAAAAATTTGTACTGGAATCAAACTGCTATCGTAAAAATTGGAGATAACTACACCGATGAAATCCCCATACAACAAGGAGTCAGACAAGGTTGCATTTTGTCGCCAACATTGTTCAATATTTACTCGGACCAGCTATTTAAAAAGGCACTTGAGAGACAACCATATGGAATAAAAATCAACGGGGAACTACTTAATGTGATTAGATATGCATATGGATATATATTGCATAGATATGCAATAACATATTTGGGAACTGTGATAACGGACCAACTAGATCCAGACATGGAAATAAAACGTAGAATAGCAATGACTAAAACTACTTGAAAATGAAGTCATTTCTTTGCAATAACCATCTCAGTTTAGAACTAAGGCAAAGAATGGTTAAGTTATGTTTGGTCTGTACTTTTATATAGTGCAGAAGTGTGGACGCTAAAAGTATCGATCATGAACAAAATTGAAGCATTGGAAATGTGGGTTCATAGACGAATGCTGAAGATACCTTGGACAGCAAGAAAAACTAATGAAGAAGTACTAAGGAGCGTCAACAAAGACAGAGAACTGCTAAAGACTGTTAAACATCGAAAAATGTCTTATCTGGGACATATAGTAAGGGAAGTCGATATAAAATTTTACAACTGATCCTTAAAGGCAAAATAGAGGGCCGTAGAGGTGTAGGAAGAAAACAAGTTTCTTGGTTAAAAAACATTCGTGAATGGACTCAGATATCAAATGCAGGACAATTATTCCATATTGCAGAAGATCGAGAAGCCTTCGCAATGGTGATCGCCAACGTCGGATAGTTCTGATATGGCACGCGAAGAAGAAGATTTTCTTTTATTAACTATCCGTTAATAATATGTAACTCGTGATACATGGTAAAGTATTTGTCAGGAGATGGTTTGAGATGACCTCCTCGGAGCTGTTTCGAAAAGCAGTCAACAAAATCATGATAGCCTTGAAGATCGTCAACTATCCGGACCGGATAAGGCACTAAAAAAGAAGAAGTTTTCCCGTATTGTGGTTTACCAACTTTTGAGATTAAGATTATTCGCTCTACCTTCCATTGTGCTGGAAAATATTTAAGTTTTATGACGCGTTTGTAAGGTAGGTTAACATTAGTATCTTTTTCCAAGGTTTATTTTTTCATAATAGATTTTTCAGTGACTAATTCGTATCCTGGAGCTTTTTTAGGGTCAGCCTTGTTTTTATATTAAACTGTACTTCATTTCATCATCATCATCATCCAGCCTCAAGAGTCCACTGCTGAACCTCTTCCTCATGTTTCCAACCCCGTCTATTTTGCGCCGCTCTTATCCAGTTTTTTTTTTACTTTCAGTACTTCATTTGTATTTCTATTTGTTTATCTGATGGTGTTATTGAATCAAGAGAAAGCTATGATTTCGTCATCTGTATCTTCTCTTGTTTAGAAAAGTTAAAAAATTATTTTAAGGTGTGAAGCGATAATTTCTACTTTCTCTTTATTTGTTTTTGACGAACTTCCAACAAGTTTCCTTACATTTTAGTTGCTTTTCATAAGCTATAATTTGTATCCCCTGTTGACGTTAGGTGGGTGGATACTGAAAACGGAGATCTTACTAAAAAGAACAAGCCAAAGGTTGAGACATAATAGGGTGAGTAAATTAGAACTGAATAGGGGATCAGAAATCAGATAGATTTTATACTGGTAAAAACCCGTTGGAGGAGCGCTGTTAAGGATGTTAAGACCTATCCAGGAAAAGATTTTAATAGCGACCATCAATTTTTATCAGCTGAATTCCGCATGAAGTTAAAAAACAGTCCAAAAACAGGAAATACAACAACTAAGTGGCATCTAAGATATATAACGATCCGTACAAAAAAGCCGCAATGCAAAAGCTATGTGACCTCAAACAATCATTAAATCCAGACTAGTCCTCAAACAGCATATGGACAAAAACAAAATCCATATTGCATAATGCTGCGAAAAATATTAAGAGTGATAGAGAAGAAAGAAGGAAACAATGGATAACGGACTCCACGTGGACTAAAATACAGGAGAGGAAGTGCTTAAAAGCCACAGGACTGAACAGTGAAAGTAATAAAGAGGCCTATAAAGCGCTGAACGGTCAAATAAAACGACTCTGCAAAAAGGACAAGAACACACACTTGAACAAAATCTGCATGGAAATAGAAGGGCATAAAACCAAAACTGAGACCAGAGACATGTTTAAAAAAATAAAGCAGATAACACGTTCCTTTACACCAAACTACCCTGCTATCAAAGATGATAACGGAACTCTACTCACTTCTAAAAAAGATATTTTACACAGATGGAAAGAATACTGTGGACGACTGATGATGGAGGAAAGCACAGACGCCCCATCACAACAAGAAGATGCCAGTTTTGCGACGGAACCTGACGTACTCAAAAGTGAAGTTGAAGCAGCAATTATGAGGCAAAAAAGTCAAAAAGCTGCCGGTCCAGATAACATACCTATTGAAATGATTTGGGCCCTAGATGACGTTGGAGTGGATATAATACATCAAATTTGTCAAAGAGTGTGGGAGACAGGTAAATGGCCTGAGGACTGGACACAATCACTATATATTCCCATACATAAAAAGGGAGCGAAAGATTTATGTAGCAACTATCGCACAATTGCTCTAATTGCGCATTGCAGTAAGATACTCTTACACATAATTCTCGAGAGGATAAAGCCCTTTTTACTACCTAACATTGCGGAGGAACAAGCAGGTTTCGTCCCAGGACGTGGTACTAGAGAACAAATTTTAAACGTACGGCAGATTGTAGAAAAATCCAGAGAATTCAACATCACAACATATTTGTGCTTCATAGATTATAGTAAAGCTTTCGATTTGGTCAACTGGAGTAAAATGTGGCAGGTTTTGTCTGAAATGGGAGTCCCTAATCATCTGATACTGCTAATTAAAAGCCTGTACAATAACAATTATGCCAGAGTTAGAATAAATGGGGAACTAACTGACAGTTTCAGGGTCACAAAGGGCGTGAGACAAGGCTGCATACTAAGCCCAATTTTATTTAACATCTATGGTGAATGGATAATGCGGAAAGCTACTGAGGACTGGAACGGTGGCATCACCATTGGCGGGAAGAAGATTTGCAACTTGAGATATGCAGATGATACTACTATCCTCGCTAGTTCTGAAACTGAATTGATTCACCTGCTACAACGGATAGAAGACGTAAGCTTAACGATGGGCCTTAAAATAAACAGGGATAAAACGAGAATCATGATAATTGACAGAGCTAACAACAATCAAAATCATCTGGTTAGGATAAACAATATCGCTGTTGTAGATAAATTTGTGTATCTGGGCTCATTAATAACCAACAAAGGAGGCTGTACTGAAGAAATAAAGCGGCGGTCAGCAATCGCAAAAAGCGCTATGGCAAAATTAACAAAAATTTGGAAAAGCCATGAAATTACTACCGATACAAAAATGAGACTAGTAAGAAGTCTAGTTTTTCCAGTTTTTACTTATGCATCGGAATGCTGGACCCTTACTGAGAAAGACAAAAAGAACATAGATGTATTTGAGATGTACTGCTGGAGACGAATGCTGAGAATACCATGGGTGGCCCGAAGAACAAATGAATCCATACTGGTCCAGCTAAACATAAAGAAAAGACTAAGAACACAAATAACAGAACAGATAATAAGCTATTTTGGACATGTGCTTCGAAGAAATGGTCTTGAAAAACTTACCATCCAGGGAAAAGTAGAAGGCAAAAGAAGTAGAGGTAGATCTCCTACACGATACACGGACCATATTGTTGCTACCATTGGCGCTCCATTGTCAGAATGTGCTAGATTGGCAGAAGATAGAAAAACGTGGAGGAACATTGGAAAAATTACCTAACAGCTTCATGATATCACGATACCTGCATCAGGTTAACGACTAAGAAGAAGAAGAAGGGGATAAAATAAACAAATCGATAAAATCAATAACAAAAATTAAGGATGGAATCAACATATATCAAAAGAATGTCGTCGTACATTCCTAAAAAGCAAAATGTTATGTGTTTATTTATTTTTACTAAAATCTTTATTAAATTATCAACAGGTCCTCGTAGACACTTCGTCTCAGGACCATTTTACTCATGTAGAGTCATACGCCGCCATGTTACCTATCCAACGGTAACTTAATCCATCACAAATTAGAAATACTAATAATGTAAAACAACTTCAAATTTATAACATTTAAAGGGTTTTTACCCATATATTTTGGTGGCTACTAGCATGTACAACCGTTTGCACTGATGATGGATTGTTTAATCCGAAAACGTTTTGCAATGTGTTTGTGATAGCCCGTTTGAGGCATTTTTATATACCTTTTATAAAGGATTTTAACAAATTTTTTTTTTAAATCTTTATTGCCGTGATCGCTCACTTTTAAAAACAACAACTAGACAAAGTTTCGTACTAGTTTGGAAGGATAAAACATGAATTAGTCAGGCTTAAATCAACTCTAAAATATGCGTGTCTAAATAGAAGCAAAAAGACGAAAATCACTTTGTATCTTAGTACTTCTTAGTTAGGGTCCATCATCATTAAAACATAATACGGCTTGCTATACAATCTGTAGGTTAAACAATATCCAATGCTTATTATAAACACTGTATAAAAGACACATCTGAAAAATACCAAAACTGTTTTCAATAAACAAATTCCTTTCTGAGTCTCACCAACAGCTCACTGACTTTTATTAATATAATTTTTAAAACAATAGTAAATACTCATTATTTTTAGCTTGTCATAAAAGTCAAATGTAGACCATCTATTAATTACAAATCTCTGTAATAATAATAAACACATTCAGAAATGTATTTGAACTCCAAGAGCGATGTGTTTATTGTGTTTTGGAAATAATGAACTTGGACGGAACTGATTTATTAACTTAATTAATCTTTGGTATTGGGCAACTGAAATTACAGGGTGAGCATCCGAGAGAAACAAATAAATACATTCCTTTAATATAACATTTTACTTCTTTTAAATTCCTTATTTTAAAACACTTCTTAGGTCTCAGTCCCTACTTTTTTGTTTCATATTTCTTGGCATTTGTTAAATATTTGTGTTCAGCTGATTAGCTTCTTAGACAATATTTGTTTACTAAATTGAATAAGAAAATATGAACGCATACTACTATTTTTAGTACACTGGCGCCTAATGCAATTTGAACTGACGAATTTCAGATCGATCTCTTTGTTTTTCTGATTGAAAAATGTTGTTCCTTATATCGACACATTTTGCTTCGGGTTCATTGTATTTTAATTACATATCGTGTTTCAGAGGCGGTAAATGGAATTTAGATATAAGCAAATAGTACTTTATAGAAATAGTGTATTATTTTATTTAGTGATTCATTTAATAATAGGCATAAATAAATAAACACATACGATTCTATAAATATTGCAGTACTTATTATTTAGAAGATCGTCCTGGCAAAGGTTAGCCAATATTTAGATTTAATTTTAACATGTTTTTTGGACTGCATTAATTTAATTATTAAGTCTTAATTTTACTTGATTTAACCTTATTTCCTGCATTGAGATTAAAAAAAAACAAAATTAAGAAACCGCGTATGGAATTCGAATAGTTGCCGATATAAGGGAAACTTTTTGTTAATACAAAAACCCGAAAAAGGAAAAATGTCACAACGAATAACATTAGAGTGTTGCTTGATTTTTAATAAATTATGAAACTCATTTCGAAATATCCTTTCGATTATGATTATAGAAAGCCTCTTAGTCATAGTTTTTAATATGTATCCATTATTTCGTCAATTTTTAAGACCCAGGTAATACAAGTACAAATGAAGTCGCAATAATTGTATCCTCTAAACTAAACGACTGCGTAATTGGATATAATACTCTTGTTCACAGGTAATATCCATTAAAACGAAAATAACCACCAATACTTTACACCTTGTCTAAATATATGCTCCTACAACAGCTGCACAAGAAGAAGACATCATTATAATCTTAGGAGACTTTAACGCCAAAGTAGGGTCATACAATAAAAATATTGAAGAAGTGCTGGACAAAAATGGACTGGTGTGACGGGTAGCTCTTTCGAGGCGACAGACTCAGTAATACGCAGGTTGAAATAAAAATAAATCTATTAATTTAATTTCTTCTTCTTCTTGAGATGCGAATCCACTAATGGATGTTAGCGATCACATTTTCCATTAATTCTCTATTTCTTGCAATATGTATCAGATATTGTATGTCGTTAATCCCTGTCCATTGCCTTATGTTTCGGAGCCAGGACATTTTCTTGCGTCCCATTCCTCTCTTGCCTTCAATTTTACCCTCGATTATAAGTTGGAGGAACTGGTATTTTTCATTTCGCATGATGTGACCTAGATACGCCGTTTTCCTTTTCTTGATGGTTTCGAAAAGTTGGCGTTCTTGGTTTATTCTTTTAAGGACATCTATATTTGTGATTTTCGCTGTCCATGGTATTTTTAGGATACGGCGATAAAGCCACATTTCGAAAGCTTCTAATCTGTTTATATCCCTCGTTTTGAGTGTCCAGCCCTCTACGCCATATAGCAGCACTGACCACACGTAGCACTTAGTAAACCTTAGTCTCAGTTGAAGATCGAACTCTGAACAAGTCAGTACCTTCTTGAATTTTACGAAAGCTTGTCGAGCTTGCTCAATGCGACATTTTACTTCCCTGTCCGATGCCCAGTCTTCAAAAAGCCACGATCCCAGGTATTTAAATTTACTCACTCTTTCAATGGACTTAGTATTCAGTGTTATGGTGGAGTTTTCAAGTGCATCCAAGTTTCTGGAGATGATCATAAATTTGGTTTTTTTGGTATTAATCTCTAATCCCATTCGCTTACTGTATTCTCCGATTATAGTGACAAGTTGTTGAAGATCGACTATGTTGTCACAAATTAAGACACCATCATCAGCATATCGTATGTTGTTGATCAATACTCCATTCACTTTGATTCCCATCTTTGCATCCTCCAAAGACTCTTGAAATATGGCTTCCGAATAAATGTTAAATAAAAGAGGGGAAAGCACACATCCCTGTCGAACGCCCCTTCTTATATGTATGGGTTTGGATATAGAATTGTCTATTTTTAACTGTGCCGTTTGATGCCAGTACAAGTTTTCAATGCATCTTATGTCTTTTTGGTCTATATCAACTTTCTTGAGGATCTGCATTAACTTGTGGTGTTGGACACGATCAAACGCTTTTTGGTAATCCAAAAAGCATAGGAACACATCCTTCTTCTGATCGTAACAATTTTGGACCAGCACCTGTGTTGCTACTATTGCTTCTCGTGTTCCTAAACCTTGCCTAAACCCGAACTGGGATCACTGATGTCCCATTCACATTTTTTGTATAATCTTTGATGTAGTATTTTTAAGAATATCTTTAAAGTGTGACTCATCAGGCTAATGAGTCTGTGATCCTCACATCTTTTTGCATTGACTTTCTTGGGCAGAGGAATAAAGGTAGAGCGTAACCACTGTTGAGGATAGCAGCAGTTTCATAAATTAAGTTAAATATTTTGTGTAGTCTGAAATTCCCTTTCATCCAGTAATTTGAGTATTTCTGACGGGATTTCATCTGGTCCAGGTGCCTTATTGTTTTTTGAATTTAATATTGCCTTTTCTATTTCCTCTTTGGTGATTGAAGGGCCAGTCAGCTGGTCGTCTGTATAAACTTCATTCATGGGTCTTTCGTCATGGAAGAGCTCCTGGATATAATTTTCCCATATATCAATTTTCTCCTTTTCACCCAGCACTATCTGGTTATCCTGATTAACTATGGTAGTTGGTCTTCGTTTTCTGTATATTCCAGCAGTCTCCTTAAGCTTTTTATGTAAATTACGGTCGTCGTGCTGTCGTTGTAAATGTTCTAGATCGATACATTGTTGCTTAAGCCATTCATTTTTTGCTATTCTTATTTTTGCTTTTATTTGCCTGTTAATGTTTTCATATATATTGCTGCCATCTTGGTTATTCTTGTGTCTTCTTCGTTCTTCCATTAGTAATAGTATTTCTTCTGTCATCCATTTTTGCCTCTTGTTATTTCGTTTGTACCCTAAGTTGTTTTTTCATGATGTCTGTTACAGCACTTGTAATCGTATTCCATGTTGGTGTTAGATCTTCGGCAATGTTTGTCGTCAATATTTGAATTTGTGCGTTTATTTCATTGCTTATTTCTGCTTGTATCATTGGGTCTTTCAGTTTGTCCAGTGCTATCTGTTGTTGAGTTTCAGGCTTGTTCTTGCATGAAAGAGCGATCTTTATGACGGCCACTAATAGTACGTGGTCAGAAGGGACATCTGCTCCAGGGTATGTGCAAGCTCTTTTGACAGTTGTGCTGAATCTACCATTAATTTTAACGCATATACAATAAATAAAAATAAAATGTCTTCTATGTCCCCGTCTGGATCCCGCGAGAGTGAACTCCCCGGCGAACGTCTGTAAAAAAAAATTATTATTACTAACAAAGAAATGAAATACGCGAAGTCGATCGCACACAGACTTATACTCGCTTCCACCTCAATTCAGCGAAAGCTCCGAACGCACTCGCAAACAAAATATTCGGTTGTGCAGATCCACGTAACGTTCAATTCACGATACCGATGGGTTCTGCTTGGTTAAGGACAGAGTACGATCCTCAATACGGAAATCTCTCTGTCCGGGTTGGCCTGCAGATTCACTACACCAGCGAGCCAGGAGTCTAGAGCGCTAGCCACAAGACTATCTAATTCCGCCAGTCGCTCGCCTTAAATAGCCGCTTCGAATCCCACTTCGTCGTCTCGTCGTAGAAGTGGATGCGCGAATCGACACTCCCACGGTTCGAACTGTTGAACGATCAGCACATCGTTATAATGACAGAAAAATGGGTCAAAAATCAATGACTTCCGACAAATCCTAGAAGTAGCTCTTTCTTTAGACTAAGTAGATATTGATCCTGAAAGCACTTGGATTAACGATAAGGTGATCGAGGCTGCAAAAGAATGTAAGGCAGGGGTATTCACGGGCCATAAGTCGTGGATCTCCGATAATACATGGACTGTGATTCAACGCAGAAAAGAACATAAAACTAGATACGGAACAAACGATCTCTCAAAGATGCAGAGAGATATTCGCTCAAGAATACAGCAATTAAGAGCAGCCTTTTTGAAGATGAGGAAATTTCTGAGTAACCAAAGACTCAATCTACAAATCCAATATCGGATGGTAAAATGTTATATTCACTCTATACTTCTTTATGGTGTCGAAGCCTGAACTGTTAATGCTGACTTAATGAGAAAACACGGCATTAGAAGAAGAAGAAGACTTACTACATTTATTCCAGGAATATGCCGAGATATCCTGTCATCCTTACTTGACATCTGGGAAAACTGCGTACCAATTTATACATATACCTTGAAAAAAGAAACTAAAATAGAAGTGGCATACTTTTCACACAATATAAATTCAGCTACGAAAGTTACTTTTTGGCTCCAAAGTCTAATTTTAATATAACTGCTTTCTTATATCAAAGAATTATTACTGTCAAACCTAAAATAAAAAGAAATGGGAAGGTTATCCTAAAAAGTTACGAATAAATAAAAAAAAATCAATATTTTAGCGCTACACTAACACAAAATATTCCATATCTCAATTTAAATTACTGTAGAACACATATATTAATAAAGTAATAATTGCATACGTTAATATCTTTAACTCATTTGTATATACCTACTTCGAACAAATAACCAATTAGAAATTTGAACTATATTTTTCCGCAAATCGCCAGGAAATTTTGACATTCCTGTCAAAATTTCTTGAAGAAAAAGTCAGGACTCCCTTACTGTAAGGAAATGTCATTTCCTTACTGTAAGGAAATGATATTTCCGTACAGTTGTTAGTGTTCTACATAAATGATAGAAAACACATTGCTTATAAGGAATTAATTTATATTTTGAAAACATCAAGTCATTGCTGAATACATTTTTAAGATCAATTTGTTATATTTACAGTAATTTGACAGTTAGTACAATTATTGAACATTGGAGGAACACTCTTAGAACTATGAGAAACATTTTGGACAACATGCAGGGTGGAAGTGTCATTTTGTTGAATATTTTGTACTGTGAAAATTTTATTTGCCACCTCAACCTTATTGTTAAGCGATTCTTCGATATATCCTTCAGCAACGTTTGATGACTTCCATCCGCCATGCCTCTTTAAACTAGTTATGTCGGCACCAGAGTCAACCAATATTGTTGCAGAAGACCGACGAAAGCAGTGACCAGTATATTCTGTCGGATTTACCAAGTTCAAATAAGTAGCAATTATTTTGGGCATTTTTCTAAATTGATGAATTCCTACCACTTGTCTACAACCCTTTCCGCTTTGATATTTAAAGAAAAATCGGTCACTGTTCATATTTTCTGGTCTTAACGAAACATACTTTCGATAAACATTCAAGTAGATCTGATTAATTACAAATGATCTTGGTTTGTTGGTTTTCGAATCAGGTATGCTGATTAAAAGCTTAGATTCTAAGTCTTCTATATCGTGTACAGTCATTCGGACTAACTCATCCATTCTACAGGCCCCAGAAATACCAAATATTACAGCCACCTAAAAAATAAATAAAGCTATAATCTAAATAGAAATTAAAACCTTGTAAATTACCTTAATCATTAAATTTTCTTTATCTGGAGCTTCCTGGATAAATTTTTCAATTTCTTCCTTCGTTAAAATCTTAGATTTCTTTGCCCTATAACCTTGAGCTTGCCGTTTCAATAAAGAACGAAGTTTTGAGTATGTAGATATATCTACATTGTGTTTAAGTGCAAGGGTTGACTTCAGCATTGAATAATTGGCCCATAATGTTGAAGATTTCATCTTTAAACAAAGGTCTAGGAAGTATGCCATTACAACATTTTCTGAGAAAGAACTCGTATTTTTACTCATGCGATAATCCATAAAACGTCTGTATGCATTTTCGTACTTTTCTCTTGATTTCTTTGGCAATAATTCTAATGAAGCAGTATTCACTGCCTCAACCAGCTCTGGAGGAGTCCCAGGAATGGAAATTTCATCATCACTTATCATTTTACTTTCGAGAACACCAGCAATTAAATTTATAAGCGTCAAGTTTGACAATTCAACCTCAATACGTTTCCATAGTAACCCAAGTAATTTTATTAGGAATTTCAAAGCACCATTTATTTGGGAATAAAATTATCGCGTTTTTTTTTAAATCAATCAATATCTGTCGAATTTTAAACGATTTGCGGAAAAATAGTATGTTTACCTCGTAGGAAAAGCCACATTCCTGGACTCTGTGTTGCTAAGTCTCGGCTTGCGCCTCGACTTAGCAATCTTCACAGTCGTCCAGGAATGTTAAGCTTTTCCCACCCGGTAAACAATGTACTATTCCTTGATTGGTTAGGATAACTTGATATTGATTCTTTCATGCACGTCAAAAATATTGAAAAGTGAATGGAGATATTAGAGTTTTTAAGAAATCCACTTATGGAATATTAGAGCACACGTACTGGATTCACCATGTTATTTAAAATGCATTAGACGATAATGCCCGTTTTCATGTACAGGAAATATATCAACATTGTCGGAGACCAGCTTAATTCAAAATAATAGCTAATATTAGTCTTTTTGCTTCATTACATTTTGAACATAAAACTGATCCATTTTTAGATGCACATAATACGATCCAGCGAATTACGCGTCAGTAGTAAAATGGGCTATAAATTTCAATAAATTTCGTTGTAATCGAACTGCATCCGATGTTGAACACGACGCTCATTACAATAGATTCTACTATTACTTATTATCCCTATTCCAGACTTTTATAGCTTGGTGTTTATTTCTCGCTACTTTAAACTTATATTATTTTAAGTGTCTTGCTAATACTTGCTATACATTATATACTATGTAAAGAATAATTTAAAAATAGCTTTAACATTTATTGAAAAAACTAAATCTTTGTATTTTCACAATTTACGAAAATCTGATGTATTCTAATTAATAAATCACTTTTAAAATTGGCTTCAAATAATACTATTTGTTATTTTACATGTTTTAAGAATTTTCAGACGTTTTTTTTTATCGAAGCTTAAGGAAATAGTATCATTACGTGGTCTTCTTCTTCAAGTGCCATCTTCGTTCTATCAGGGCTATACGTATTTTCGAAACTGCTGACCGAAATAATTCGTTGTTGCTACAGCTATACCATTCCCGTAGATTCTTTAGCCAGGAGTTTCGTCTTCTTCCTATGGACCTTTTTCCTGCTATTTTCCCTTGCATAATTATTCGAAGCAGTTCATATCTTTCGCCTCTTGTAATGTGTCCCAAGTATTGCAGTTTTCGTTTTTTGATCGTAAATATGACTTCCTTTTCTTTATTCATTCTTCTCAAGACCTCGACATTTGTGACTCTCTCGGTCCATGATATTCTCAGGATTCTGCGATACATCCACAGTTCAAATGCCTCTAATTTTTTGGTATCAATCTTTTTCAACGTCCATGACTCCATTCCGTAGAACAGCACAGAAAGTACGTAACATCTCATCAGGCGAAGTTTCATTTCAAGGCTCAAATCTCTTCCGCAGAACACTCTCTTCATTTTAGTGAATATGGATCTGGCTTTTTCTATTCTTATTTTGATTTCTGCTGAGCTATCGTTGTCTTCATTTATAAAAGTGCCTAAATATTTGTATTTGCTAACTCGATCGATAATTTCATTGTGTAAATATAAATTTTGGACATTTTGTGTTGATTTCGATATTACCATAAATTTAGTTTTCTTTATGTTCAAAGATAGTCCATATTCTTCGCTGCAGTCTGCTATCTTATTCACCAATGTCTGTAGTTCTTCAAGTGTTTCTGCGATCAGAACGGTGTCGTCGGCAAATCTCAGATTGTTTAATCTAACACCATTTATTTTAATACCTACGGATTGCTCAGAGAGTGTTCTATTCATTACGTCTTCGGAATAGAGATTAAACAGGGTTGGTTTGTTTGCCCTTGTCTCACACCTCGCTTTATTTCAATTTCTTCAGTGGTATTATTCTCTACTCTCACTACTGCTTTCTGATTGTAGTACATATTTGCTATAAGTCGGATGTCTCATTTATCTAAATTCTTTTCTGTCAGGAGTCTGATTAGGTGATCATGCCGCACTTTATCAAAGACCTTGTTGTAATCTATGGAACACATGAATACATCTTGATTTATGTCAAGACATCTTTGAGACATAACGTTTAGTGCCAACAACGCCTCTCTTGTTCCGAGTCCATTTCGGAATCCAAACTGGGTATTATTGATGTCCATTTCCAGTTTTCTGTGTACTCTAGAGTGTATAATTTTCAGGAATATTTTCAGTACATGGCTCATCAGACTAATTGTACGGTAATCACTACATTGTTTGGCATTTATCTTTTTTGGTATAATAACAAAGGTGGATAAAAGCCATTCTTGTGGTATTTTTCCTGATGTATAAATGCTATTGAAAAGTTCAACTAAAATGTGACTTGAGTCTTTTTCTATTAGTTTAAGGATTTCCGTTTGTATTTCATCTGAACCTGGGGCTTTACCATTTTTCATTCTTTTTATTGCGTACATTACTTCCTCTTCCGTTATTTCTGGACCTTCGTCTCCTTGTATGTTACTTAGCTTAAATTGTTGTCTATTTACGTTGTCTTTACGTGGTACTTTACCGTATTCATAATTTCGTTATCATTATTCTCTTTGTCATTTTCCTTAACTAAGGTGGCATTCCTAACTACATTTCTCTATAAGTTTCTATCTTCGGATATATCAATATTAATCCACTTTACACATATATAATACCTTATTATTATTTTTAAATATATTTGTATGTTTCTACATACTGTACACAGCTTGTATTTTACAGTCCAAGCCGTTGCTCGTTTCGTTTGTACCAACAATTTCTATTAGTTCACAGTAATTTTGACCTAATTACCTCGCAGCCATTGCTTCTTAGACCTCAACATTTTAAGTCCTCTTTGGCAGTCCCCGTTTCTTCCTTTCAATGATAATCCACTGCCTCGTTTTGGCCATCTACACTCTTCTATTTTCTAGAGGTGTCCACACCGTATAAGCTTCTTTCTATTAATATTATCGATAATGTTGTCTTTTAATTGCATTCTTTGTCTAATCTCATTTAATTTCATCCCTATTTCTTATGCTTGCTAGCTTAGAAACCCGAAAGCTTTTGTCCCCTATAGTACATTTGAAAATGATTGGTAGCACAAATTTTCAGCAAAGGTATATTATACAGGGTTGGTCAATGCAGTAAAAACGTAATAATTGATACCTTCTTATCTGAATTTTCACTCGACTTTAATATGATCAATATTAATCTCAAATACTATTTATCATACTGATGTTCTTCTGAGGCAGAACATCAGTATTAATGATCACAACTTCGAAGTAGTAAAGGAGTTTAAATACCTGGGGCGATAATCACAGCTGACAACCACATAGAAAAATAAATCTCAGCAAGGATAGCTGCGGGAATTAGAGCATTATACTCCCTTTCTACATTATTAAGATCGAAGCTGCTAAAAAGAAAATCTAAATTAACACTGTACAATTCGATTATTCGCCCAATTATTACATATGGCAGTAAAACATGGACTCTCAACCAGCGGGAAATCAATAAGCTTCTAGTATTTGAAAGAAAGCTTCTCAGAATAATATTTGGCCCTCAAAGAGATGAATTCACAGGGATTGGAGAAGACGCTGCAATGCTGAATTGGTGACTCTGTATGGAACTGAAAACATAGTTAGACATATCAAGGCAAACCGAATAAGATGGGCAGGTCACGTGGTACGATCAGAGGATGACAGAGTGTTAAAGACAGTATTTTTTGAAAGACCAGATGGTAGAAGATCAGTAGGCCGACCGAGAAAAAGATGCAAGGATGATGTTGAAGCCGATTTATCTAGAATTGGGGTACAACAATGGGAAATAGAAGCGCAAGATCGTAGAGGATGAAGGGCGATAGTGGATGCGGCAAAGACTCACCCGAGTTGTACAGCCAGTGAAGAAGAAGAACAACTACATTATAAAATGTAATAATTATTGCTTAATTCGTTAGGGTTTTCTTATTTAATAAGAAAACTTTAACGGATTAAGCAATAACTTAAGCAGTAACACACGCATTAATTTTTATAAAAGTACTAAATATTTAAATTTTCTTTTCTACACTGTTAAGGTTTCATTCATGTATACTTTAATCAGAGTAGGAGCATTACGACGCCCTTGTCTTAGTCCGTTTGTGGCTGAAAAAGGTGGAGTTCATTTTGCACCCATCTTTATATTACTCGACGGGTTAAGGTATTGGGACCGTGCAAGTTCGGAAGAGCGACACCTGGTGTCGTAAATCAGCAAAATTTACTGCGCTTTCATGTTAGATCGAGGTTACCGGATAACTGTCAAGGACGTAGCCCCAAAAAAGAATAAGAAAAAAAAGTAAGATTGAGGTTATGTCGGTATGTTATTAAAAGGTAAACGTTGTATATAGTGTAAATACAAATAAATATATTATTAAATTACAGCATTACTGTTAATATGGATGCAATAATAAAAACTGGATTGAAAGCTAATTTCAACAATTTTTTGTTGTATTTTTACAATTTATAACACAGCAATTACTAAATCCCATTTTCTTCAGTGACAGAAGGTGTAAATAAATAAACGAATATGAAATATGACAATTTGCCAATTGACAATATGAATTTATGAAATCTATGAAATGTGCAGTAAAAAATGCAAGATTTCTCCGCTACTCGCGCACGATCGTTTCTCGTATCACATCCAAGTACTTGCACGTCGCCAATAGACTTTACACAGCTTTTATGATTGATTGTGTGCTTAATGCCCTGTTTTTGCAATTTTGGCAACAGTCGCGAGTGTGGTACACTATTATATGCCTTTTGGATATCTATTAAAGTTAGGTAGAAGGGTGTGTTCTTTTCTGTGTGGACTGTTTTTATAATTTTAGTAAATAAGTTTGTTAATTAACCACACAAGTTACCTTCCTACGATTTGACCTTTGACATCTTGAACTTAACAGTATCCTTCTTACCACTTACGATATGAAGGATTCGGCTTTTGAATGAAATAACTAAAACAACCTATGAAAATTACTTGGGACTACAATTCATGGGCCTTCATTAGTGGACCTTACAAAAGCATTTAACCGGGTCAAATTAAAAGACTTTATCCACTTACTGTACGCAAGAGAGATACCTCTAGGAATAATCAAAACTATTGAAAATATCTACCAAAACAACACAATAAAAGTAAAAGTAGAAGAAGAACTAACCGACCTTATTGAAGCTGGCAATAGGACAGGGAGATTCATTGAGTCCTCTATTGTTCAACCTATTATGGATGAAATAATAAAAAAAGAAAGAACTAAACAGGTGATACCAAATGGGAGAATAACACCTTAAAATAATCTGCTATGCAGACGAAGTAATACTAGTCTCTCAAACTGAAGATGATTTACAACTAATGTTGCACCAATTTAACCGTTGCACCGCCAGAAAATTTAATATATTAATTTCCCCAAAAAAGACAAAATGCACGGTTACAACAGCAAATTAGTAGATGTAAGTTGGAGCTGGAAGATCAGATAATAGAAAAAGTGATGGAGTTTAAATATCTAGGCACCACATTGTCTAGTTACGGAAAGCTCGAAACCGAAGTAGAAGATCAAGTGAATAGATCAAACGGAGCCACAGGCTGCCTAAATGAAACAAAATGGAGAAATAAAAATATCGGGAAGAAAATGAAAGGTAGAATTTACAAAACAGTCATCAGACCAATAATGACATACGCGGCAGACACAAGACCTGGTACCGAGAGGAAAAAAGGATGTTAGAAACAGAAGAGATAAAAACACTTGGAAAAATTGATAGTAAGGTACTATAAGACAGAGCTAGAAGTCATTACACAGTTATACGGACATGAACCAATTATTGTAAGTAATATTCCCATGTGTACCTTCAATTGCTGTTATATGTGCTGTTAATTAGCAAGGTTAAATAGAGAAATTAAAAGAGCCTATACGGATGATAAAAATAAACATATAAATGAAGAATGCAAAGAACTAGAGAGACATGCAAACCGGTATGAATCCCATGAGCTATATAACAAAGTCCGATATCTATCCAGGGAATTTAAACCAATCACACAAACAATAATGGATCAAAACCAACATATTATAAATGACGAGAAAGGGATTGCGGAGGTATGGAGAAAATATTGTCAAAGTCTATATGCAGATGATCCCAGAATGCAAATCACGATGAGTTCACTGCAGAGAGAGAACCAAACATTCTAAAGTCAGAGGTAGAAAAAGCAATCAATAAGTTAAAAAATAGAAAATCTCCTGGCGCAGACAAGATCACCGCAGAAGTTTTAAAAGAGACTGGAGATGTTGGAGTAAATGTTATGCATATGATCTGCAAAAAGATTTGGGAAACCGGAGAGTGGCCCAACGACTGGACAACATCTACTTTCATCCCTATATTCAAAAAAGGACCTCCGCTAGATTGCAGCAACTACAGAACGGTAACCCTAATATCCCATGCAAGCAAGGTTCTACTTCATGTAATACATGAAAGATTAAAAGCTTTTCTATTGCCTCAGATATCAGAAGAACAAGCGGGATTTGTCCAGGAAAAGGCACAAGAGAACACATCCTAATGTCAGACAGCTAATCGAAAAAACTCGTGAATTCAATACTCCTATGCTTATGTGCTTTGTGGATTACACAAAAGCCTTCGATAAAGTCAAATGACAGCAGCTATGGTCCATACTAGCGGAAATGGAATACCCCACCACTTAATTTAACTAATTAGAAGTCTATATGAAAATAATAAGTGCACAGTAAAAATAAACAACACCCATTCCGATCATTTCATAACAGAGGCAGGTGTTATGGAAGACATAATGAGACGTTTGGAGGAAAAAGCAAAACATATGGACCAAAGCTAAATAGGAATAATCTTCAACACATTAAAGAAATTTGGGGCTTTGAAGTAGTAAATACTTTCATATACCTGGGGTCCCTAATAACAAATGACGGAGGATGTGACAGAGAAATACGTAGAAGGTTGACTATTGCTAGAACAGCCATGATGAAACTGATAGCAATTTGGAAAAATTATAGCATAACAATACACACAAAACTAAGTCTAACAGGGCGCTCATTTTTCTTATAGCCACATATGCATTCGAAACGTGGACCTTAAAGAAAGCAGATAAAAATAAACTGGACGCTTTTGAAATGTGGGTATACCGCCGCATGTTCAGAATATTCTGGATTGATCATCGCACTAACATATCAATATTAGAAAAACTTAAAGTAAAGGATAGATTGCTTAAACAAATACAACAGAGATATTTGCAGTATTTTGGACACATTGCTAGAAGAACAGGCACGATGGAAAAACTGATAGTCGAGGGTAGAGATGAGAAAAGAGACCCAGGGGAAGATCTTCAAGCCTTTAAGTAGATCAAACAAAAATATTGATTAACCAAGGGTTACTTAAAGCAGAACAACTAGCCCAGGATAGAGAAGGATGGAGGGAAATCCTAAAAAAAACTGTGAAGTCCTGATGGTGTTACCACATCTTAAAAGGGATTAGGACTGAGGAGGAGATATCAATAAAACAAACGTTTTCGGACTACACAGTCCATCATCAGGTTATTAAAATCGAAAATGCCTAAAAATAAGTATAAACCATTTAGTTAAAACAAACGAGATTTTGAAATGTTGACTATGGTTGAAAAGCAAAAGATGGTTATACTTACTAGGTCATAATGCCTGAGCCACCAAAATATTAGGGTAAAAACCCTTTAAATTACATTTAGTTATGAAATGTTGTACATTGTGTTATAAAATAACTGTGATGTTTTATATTAAATTAAATTTGACCAAAGGTAACACATGGCTCAATTGGGTTCCAGAGCCGGGTGAGAGACAACCTCTGCACTCGGAGAACAACGTGGAACTGATTGACAAGATACTTTTGAAGATACTTTTGAGGATGAAGATAACAGAATGTCAATGCAACAAATAACTATAAAAGTTGTACATAGTATTACTACAGCCAAAAGATTCAACAAGTTTTGATGATTTTAAAAATAACAATAATCTAGGTGTTGGATTTAAAAACTTTTTATTTATTAATTTAGGGTATAAAGATGTCAAATCAATGATGGTTTTATAGTCACTTATACTTATTTTTAGGCATTTTCGATTTTAATAACCTGATGATGGACTGTGTAGTCCGAAAACGTTTGTTTTATTGATGTGGCCCTTTTAAGGGTTTTTTAAATAAATATACCCATTTAGAGGATTATTTGCTTATTCAAAATAATTACGCATAAAGTTATATCAAAAAAATAAAATTTATGTGGATCAAAATACTTGCATTAACGGTCTTTTGAAATTTTTTGTTACTGTTTCTCTAAATTAGAGTATAGCTTTTTTAACCCTTAAGTAGTATTGTGGGGTCCCAGTGGACTGCAGGACAAAGAATATGTAAAGAAGTTTTACTACTAATTAATAGATGGCCTTGTGACTTTATGTAATCTTCCAATACTAATATTTCTATGGTTTGATATGCAACACGTGAATAAAAATATTTCCATACGATTTCGTCAGTCTTAGATATACTGTATATATCACACAAAAAAAAACAAATTACAGGCATCAAATATTAACTCGAATTCATATAAAATACCGGAAGATATATTTACCAAAGAAATCTTACACTTCCATTTTCTTTTGGGCTATTACTCTAGTTTTATATTTTACCCATTTTTCGGTTACATTTTTTATTGAAATGAAAACAGTTCAATAATTCAAAGTCAAGAAAGAGCTGCTACCTAAAGTGATATATCAAAGCGAATATAGAAATACGACATATGGGAAATATCGACGAAAGTTCAGCCGTTATCCATGAAATAAAATTTTCCTTTTTTAGTACCTTCCGAAGGACAAATCAAATATGAAATCAAAGCTAGACTTAACTGCATAGTTTTGGTTTTATAAATTAGATTTTCTACGATGGTTTTTGATAGTAAACACGATATCAAATTAATTTTTAACGAATAAAATACTACTCCAATTTTATTCAATAAAAATGATCAATGAAGAGAAAACAGAAAAGAATGAAGAATGCAAGAATAATGTGGACAAATCGAACAATATATAGGGAGGAAAGAAAATCAGAATTCTGGAAAATATTAAAGTCCTTAACTAAAAGCACCAATTTCTTCTTTTTCTTATAGGTCCATGACCGTTATCAATCGTTGGATATCATGATAGCTGTTGTTAGTTGATTTTAGTTTATCATTTAAACAATCAGTTGCTCTAAGATCATAGAATCTATTAAAAATGTTGATTATTTCAATATCGAACTACAATTATTGTCTTTACTCCCACTCCCACTCCCACAAGAACCTTCGTGGTATGTCAGGACCTATATTTATATATATATATATATATATATATATATATATATTATATATATATATATTATATATATATATATATATATTTATATTATATATATAGATTATACATGGATTTATTGATTGTCCAAATCTGTTAAGCCAGATTAACTTTAATGTTCTCTATCAACCTTTTTGTAACCAGAATATTTTCAATATTCCCTTTTACTGAACAACCTATGGTATTCACAACCATTGGATAGATACATGGGGCTATTGAATGGTCGCGGTTTTGATATTTTCAATATAACTTTAACTCAGTTAAAAAGATCTCTTGATTTGTGATATGTATATTGGAATTGTCGAATTTTGTTCTTGTTAAGTATACTTTTTTTTAGAATGTTATATTTTTAGTCTTATTTTTAAACTTTTCTAAACTTTTTAATATTGATTTTATATTATAAGTAATTTCAAGTTTTAAATCCTAACTGTGATATTGTATATTGTAATTTGAACTAATAAAGGGGTTATCCCGTGTATTAAATAAATAAAAATAAAATTGTTTTACATCCTTATTTCAGTTGGTTTTCTATATGGTTCTTCTTCTTTTTGTTTCAGCAATTAATATTCATCTCGTCTTAGCAGCATTTTCTCATCCTGTACTTTTCCTGTTCTTCGTCTTTGTATCATCGTACCAGTCCAACCTTGTTTTTCTCGCTTTCGTCTTCCAAATACTTCAGTTGCTACTTCTTGCAATATAGTTCTACACTAAATTTATATATTATAGAATAGTTAAATCTCTTAGTTATCCCAGAGATTTTTTATGCCTCTACATTTAACCTTTCCTCTTTAACTTCTTTGGCTTTCTTTGCGTTTTAAAGTCTAGCTCTTATTTCTATTTGGACTAAGTGGTTCGAGTTTATGTTTGCCCCTTGTCTTGCACATATGTCTATTATATTGCTGAAATTTATATATCTATATTTATATTATTATCTATATTTTTGCATACTTCAGTTGCATACACATTACTTATCATGGAAAGCGGAAGCCACGATTCAGCAGGAGAGGAGAAACAAATTTATACATCGAGGCCTTTCAGTCTGTAAACATGCGAAAACCTCGTGAAGAAATACTAAAAATAATAAAATCTAATTTGAGAATGTAACGCACATGGAACCTCAAAAGTCTATTTGAGGTTGAAAACTGTAGGGAAACAAAAAGAATCAGAATAGATCTATGATATATTTTTAATCAGCGAATTCACATAACCAGAGTCAGGAACTTATAATAACTTATAATTAAGATGGTAGTGTATTATAGCACTAGAAATCTTAAACACTCGGAAAGAAACAGTCTATAATCGGTTTACAATTTGTCGATAGCTCACTACAAGTTTAACCCTAATTAGAGAACTGAAATACAGATAGGATAGGTAATACGATATAATAGTAAAAACCAACCTGAAACTGACGGTTTAAGATGTTTTCGACTAACCCACCTTGTATCTGAAGGAATACAATACAGCAGTCAACCTTATAATCCGATTACGAAGGTATTTTGGTTACAGATGACCGACTAGTGTCGTAGAGTATATGATTGAAACATTTATTTGAACTAAATAAATATATTTTTTAAATTGTACTTATGTAAATTGTATTTTTGTTTCAATAAAACTTGGGGAGAGGCACTAAATGTCGTCCTGGCAAAACTTTTCAATGTTTTTTAAATGTATCCATTATTTTCGAATCCGGAGAAAACTAATAAATATTTTTGAAAAATTTAAACGCAGAATGAAAGATTACATTATTACTGAGGGCAGAAAGTCCCTGAAAACTTCTACAATGTTTATTTTAATATGTTATGTAACAGGGGTGAAAATAAAAGAGAAAATATAGTATAATTTTTAATTGAAAATATTGCATGCAAAAGAAACTTTTTATTTATTCTAATAAATATTTCATTCTGCCTTTAAATTTTTCAAAAATGCTTTTTAGTTTTCTCAGGATTTGAAAAAAAAATGGATACATTTAAAACACATTGAACATTTTGACAGGCGACATTTTGCGCCTTTCCCTTTAATACCTTACGATTACAACTACTATTACTTACCTTATATAATTACGATTAGAAAACTATTCAAATTCAAAATAAATAGGATCAACTTCGGAATCCGAGTCGTCTTGAGGGTTAATAATTAGCGGTTGTGTCTCTACGGTCGCATCAATTATGTTATCAAGATCCCACATTTTTTGTTCTTCTTCTATTACATGTCTTACTGCATCTTTCCAGTTTTGTTCTGTAATATGTTGTAAAGACTCGTATAACAATTCACGTACAGCTTGTATTTTATATGACGTATTTTTTCTAGCCACATAACTTTTCATTTGTGCCCAAATGAGTTCAATTGGATTTATTTCGCAGTGGTAGGGTGGAAGTCTAAGGACTGTGATGTTTCGCCTTTCCGCCATTTTGTCAACTACGTATTTCTTGAACTTAGATTTGTGTTGCCGGGCAATTTTTAAAAGTTCTGCTTTTACCATTCCATCTTCGTAAGGCAGATACTTATTCCGCAGCCAGTCAAGAATATCATGTTTCTTCCACGCAGTCGTTGGAAGTCTTTCTACTAGTCGTGAATGATAAGGTGCATTATCTAATACTATAATTGAATTTGGTGGTATGTGTTCAATCATCTGCTAAATATCTTCGAAACATCAGCTTCTCTCGTGATAGTCTTTTGTGCTTTTGACTGAAATTCCAACAAACATGCTTAACAAATCCTTTTTCACTGCCAATGTGAGAAATTATTAATCTACTGCCTTTACCAGAAGGTGGGGAGATACCAGTAGACCAACCTTCCATAAAGGCTTGTCTGGAGCTTAATATATTTTTATCTGACCAAATTTTTTTTAGAGTATGACCTGAGTTTACCCACGTTTCATCCTGGTAGAAGATTGGCCTTCCTTCAGCCCGGAATTTTCGTATGGATCTTAGATAATTTCTTCTCCAACATATTATCTCCTCCCGGTCAATCAAAAGTGATTTTCGGTCTGATTTCTCCCACCGGAAATTTAATTCTTTTAAAACTTGCCACAATTTAGTTCGTTCGATATGAGGCAAATCCGGGTCGTCTCTAACTTCTTGTAAAATTTTGTTTAGGTTTGGTATTTCTTTTTTGAAAAAAAATCCATGAATTTTCCTTCGAATACCATTTTTGGCAAATTCATCAATTTCAATAGGCTTTTTCCCTCTCTTTAAGTGTTCGTTTGTGTTTGGGTTAGCTATACCGTGTTTTTTTCTTTCTGATAGGAACCTATATATAGTTGACTCCCCTACGCCAGTCATGTTGGCACAACTTTCGACTATGTTGCGAACAGTGTTTGTGGGATTCTGAGAAACCAGAGCATCGTGAACATTCAGGACAATAGTCTTCTCTCTTGGTGAATAGACAGACTTACTGACTGTACGCAACAGTACGGTGTAAAACTTGATGATGTTGATGATGAAGCCATCACAAACAATCCAACAAAACGAGCACGAGCGAAAGGTACGTATATGTTCGTAGGTATATGGAATAAAAATCACTCACGCACTGCATATAATTCGCAAAAGAAATATTCGAGCTAATTACTGCCGTAGACTCGGAAACACCGACGAGCCGTAAATTACATGCGATCAAAAATGTACTAAACAAAAAAATTGTTTTCGTTCGTAATAACTTCACCCTTTCAAGTTAAGTTTCGAATATAAACTGAACAGACGAGGCACGTGGCCAAAGCCGGCATCTTTATACCCATTATATTATTAAAATCTGGGGAATTTCATCCTAATTATCTTGCAACGAATAGTACCTTCGGATATGAATTCCAGGTTTTCTAGTAAAGTGATTAAACGCGAAGATTAGTATTGAAATATCCAAAGAGATAAGGTATTCTTATTTACAAAATTGTTAATGGTTAAATTCTTATTTTTATTAATATAATATAATAACCAACATTAGCCGTGAAAGTTTTAATTGTTTTTTGCTAAATATATTAGTATTAAAACATTATTAATATTGATAAACATTTTGGAAAGGAAAATAAATGTAAAACGCATTAATTTTAATGAATAAACACCTCAGGAACGCCTATGATGATACAAATTTTACGACCGTTTTATGACTTTGAGGCAAATTTCGTGCTCTCAACAATTTATGAACGGATTATAGTAAAGCTCCATACATATAAAGGGAAACTAAAGTCTATCGACTTAATACTTTTATGATTTCAAAAGAAGAAGGAATAAGTCGCGCTCTCACTCTGTGAATCTTTTTTATTATATTTTTTTAATCTATCTTTGCAGAAAAGAATAAAAATTAAAATTTACATTATGTTCGAACCATAAAATGTTTTAATGTTTTGTTTTCGATTCACCTTCTGCTCTTGCTGCCCGCTGAGATAATATATTCTTTAGACTATATATAACTCATGCATGTTTTTATAACTTTCGGTTCCCATTTACATACATCACGTCTATAACTTTTTTTATTTGCATATAATCGCGAGAACTTTTTACGAATGCTGGAAACAGAGAGAAAAGTATCTCTAATTCGGAGTTTATTTTTAACAAACGGGTCATGATAGGGAAGAGGCTTCCTATAAATTTAAACTGCTTCCGGTTTACAGCTCCAACTAATGGAATACGGATTATGCTCTAAGTTTAATCACTCGAAAAATCAGACCGTACAGTAAGGCAAAATATGGAACGCCAGAAATATCCCGCAGCGGAAAATCTGCTGTTAAAAATTTCCTCTGAAATTTCCACGTTAAATTGATCTGCACAAAAAATATTTTTTATTGAAATCTGTTACGTCATTATAAAATAGACGACTTTCTGGCACATATAACTATGCGTGATAATAATTTGGACTATACTGTGGATTTTTTACTGTACATCTTTTGTGCTTTAACGTTTTTATTATAATAATAATTTTATTGTTATATGTATGTATGTAATGACTCGGTATGTGCAGACATACCGAGTCCTTTTCTCGTTTTGCCAAGTACATTGCACATTAGGGTGGAGTGAAACCTGAAGAATTTTTTTTTTATTTTTTATTCGAAATGTAATAGCGCGGAAAAGTTGCTTACTGCATAGAGGAGTACCATGTTTTTTTTATTTTTTTCTACTATTTCATCTTCAGGGTTGTACAGGGTGAAACAAAAAAAATAATAAATTTTTTTTTCTAATGTAATAGCGCGGAAGCTAAATATATTAATGACTATTAGGCTTTTTACCAACTTTTATAGTTTCAAAAAGTCTTCTACATTTAAAAAGACAAGAAAATACAAATCCCTTATTTTATAAAAACTTTTAATATAGAAAACATAAAAATCTCTAATATAGAAAACAAACCGTTTACTAAATAAACAGGTTCTCTTTAAAAAAAAGTTCAACCAAATATTATTATCTAGACTATTAAATGGAAATTAAACTGCTACTTGTCTTTAAATTCCTAAAAAATGTATGCACTGTATTGCGCCTTAGTGTTAAATCGAGGTAATATGGCTCTTGAATGAATCCTTGCTCGAACAAATCCATCTCTGGAGTCATAGTCGAGGACAGAATTGGAAGCTTCTGTTACAACCTTCACACATCTTTCTACTGCTTGAGTATGACAAGAAAATGACAAAAAATTAGTTGGAAAAATTTCTTCACCATTAATACATTTTCTAATATCCTCATCAGTTGTAGTAGATAAAAGGGGAGGAATTGTAACAGAGCAATTTTGCCAATCAATAAGTTCATAATATTCACTAGCATTGAAATTTAAATCAGGAATTAAAAATTATCTTACATTCGTGTCCACAGTAGGTATTTTTGTGCGCGTCTTCAACATTCTGCGTAAGGCAAGTTGTCTTATGGAAGGACGGTCATCAAAAAGCATTGCTAGAAGAAGGTTCTCCGGATGACAAAAATACGAATTTCTTTTCATAACAGGATCAATGACGGCTTTTAACTCGTTCCTCAGGTAGCGTGACAATTGAATCATTTTAAAGACGTGTATTGCTCCTTCACTACACGATGGCTTAGTTTTAATATTAAATCACACTGGCGCATAAACTTTTACCACAAATTCAGCCAAAGATCTTAAAACCAAAGACAGATTTTCACTTCCGACGTAAACACGCAATATATGATTTGCCTTTGTAACCCATCGTGCATGTGATAATTTACCCGGATTACGAGTTGCTAAATCTATCGAGCACTTTCCACTAGAAACCGAATGACAAATTTCGTATAAGTACTTTTGATCACTGCTAAGGTCCCTTATAACTGCAGCATCTAATTGTGGTAGAGTGGTATGAATAGGAACAAAATGGATTACTGGCAAATTTTCGCAAGACTCAAATAGTTTACCCATTTTGCCAGAGTATTTACGAGGTCCCAAAGTTTCTCCATCGAGAGATTGAAAGATATGCCGGAGGAACAATTCATTCATGTGTAACAGACAAATTGACCACTGCAGAGGACGTTTTAGTTCTGTCTCTAAAAACCGTAAAACCCCATTCTTCCTCCCAGTTTTGACTGCTGTACCGTCGCAGCCTACTACTAAAAGATTACCTGTGCCAATACCGGATTCTTCAAAAAAATTAGTATAAATGTGGCAATATGTCTTCCTGTACCTGACGTTGGAGTAATGTGATTTAGATATTTAAAACCTGGTTCTTCAAGTAACGAAATGTGTTCTTCGGTTTTTATCTTGCAATGAAGTTTATCTCCAACCTTTTCTTGGCACAGAGTTTTATCCTTTCTGCCTGAACTTTTTTACTCTTAAATTATAAGTCTCATTACGTTTTTGTTTTGGATATCTGATGAGAGTTTGGTACTTACTCAGGATATCTGTATATGTAATCGAATAATACGATTGCTTGATACAGTGGGAACTGAGGCTTTTTCCCAGATGGCTTCGATTTCACTGGTAACTAATTGAGAAATAACTAGAACACTAGGATCCTTGCCGGAATCCATACGTTTTAGTTCATTTCTAATAAGTAGATATCGCTTCATAACATCTTCTATAGTTGGCAAAACATTATAAGGTATATTCGCAGGTGCACCAAATATAGGACAATTAGTAGTGCCCATAGTGTCTTTCACTGGCAAACTCATTACGTACCGATTAATTATTACAATAACGATCTTATGTCTACGGCTATCACAGTGGGACTAAAGATTGAGCTAACTTCGTCTTACTTACTTTGTCGAACCGATCTAGCAACAGGTCAAAAAACGTTTTACAGGAAAATATTATTTCACGGAAAGCCTTTACTAGTGGCGTAGCTTTATTTAATAAAAATTAACTGTAAGACGAATATTGAACATTATTTGATGAGATTTTTGATCTGTTTTATTTCCAAAAATATTGCTCAAAATATTTACTTGGGTGACAGATAGAGCTCTAATAACATTATTTTTAACTAAAATAATAGAAAATAATTAACATCGATAAAAGCAGCTTCTTTTATTTATTAAAAGTAAAAAATAAATAAAATCGATTTTTCTTGATTTTTTTCTTTTTTTGATGCGCGGTAGAGCCCTGAAGATATTTTTATTTTCTACTGAAATTTTAGCAGCAAGTATACTATAGGTAGGGTCAACTTTTCGCAGGTATTACATGTCAAAAAAAAATATCGATTTTTTCGCTCCACCCTACTGCACATCCTACGTCGCCTGTAATTTTTGTTTTTATTTAGCTTATTTGGAAATATGTGAAACATCCCTACATTTGAAAATAAATGTTTTTTTGCTAACAATATTACGACAATATTTCTACGTTTCCTTGAATCCCGAAATCAACTGTGTTGCTAAATTTACACGAAATTATAGTTTCTTCCGTCTACTTATCTTCATTAGACATAAATTCAGACTACAATCCTGTAGTCGCAACTATCCGATTAAAACTTAAAAGAGTAGGCAAGACTAATCCCAGTCAGAGAATAGCATTAAGTAGTGCTGACCAAGGACTGCAACAGAAATGCAACAGTATGAAGACAATAAAAGAAAACATTGAAGACATGTGGGGGAAAATTAAAAATACTGTCTTGGAGGCAGCAGACCAAAGTATACAAAAAAAAACCATAAACATAGAAAACACATAAATATGTCAAAGTAAAATGGAAGAAGATAAGAACAAAATAAACGTTAGAGGCTAAAAATAAAAAAAACTTACGGAAAGAGTGTAAAAAGCATAAACCTAGCTTTTAGGTCAAGAGACAATTAGTACACAATTGGACATACACTGTGTATTACAATACATTGTGTACATACACAAAGGATCTCATCTGAGGAAGAAGATTATTTGTCTCTGAAATCAGTCTCTTTAATCGGATTCATTGTAGAACCAGGACAAACACCGGATAAATCGGATGTTACGTGCATGTTTTGCAACGAACTACAGTCCAAGTTAGTGACTTGTGAATATAGGCCTACGCCTTCTATGTAAAATTTACTTTATTTTCATATTTAAGTCACTGAAAAGTCAGATTTGTACACAATGTTTTATTCAATCTATTTTAAAATGAAAACAATTTATATATTTATTTAACTGTAAATTATTTCTAGACCAGTCATAATCCATTAGATTTCTAGGGGGTACGAAATACGAGGAAAAAGAGGGGTCCGAATTTACAACACTTTTCCTATTTTGCATACTTTTGTAAAAATTAGCAGTCATCTAATATATATTTTTAGATTATTTCAAACTAAGAAAAGTTATTTCTAGATAATGTTAGTTTAGTTTTTTTCTTAAATCGGGCGTGATTGATTTCATTCTAATGATAAAGTTTTTCCAATTGACAAAATTAGATTTATATTAGATAAATATATAAATTAGATATTATTAGCAACATATATTATATATATATATATATATATATATATATATATATATATATATATATATATATTGTTATGGTATTCAAAATTGAAGAGTAAAGATATTAAATGTACGATGAAATCAATATTTCAGAGATTATAGAAAGTAAAAATACTCCGAACTGCCTGGAATTAACCAAAGGTAATCTTAGTCATAAATAATCTTTTGTATAAATATAACAAGTGGATAGTGCGGGTACAATGAATAGAAGTTAACGATGGTTTTTTCCCATAAGCCATAAAGTGTTCCGTAATCCGGGTTTGCGCCATGAACAGGACAATAAAAATAGTTAATAAGTAAATGGTTTTTCGGAATCTGTAAATACCCAGTAGAAATTAAGTGTCCTTGTAGAAATAATATGAATTAGGAAAGTTTGTAGGTATTTCTGATTTTATGTGGGGAGTGGTATGCAAATTTCTGATTGGCCGAGAATTTGGAAAGTGGTGAGATGGGTGTGTATAATGAGAGGTTGGATGGATGGATAGATGAGATGAGATAGTTAGTTAGTTCCAGTTTCTTAAAGTGAATGGTTGGTTTTCGAGGTGGTCTCCAGGGGTAGTAAGTGATAAAGAATAAGTTGTGAGTTGGTGAAGTAAGTGTGTCCGACGGTAGCTGATCTGGTACAAATTTGTAAGTAAACTTTTCCTACTTGTATTCTACGTATCGCTGTTTATTTCGGAACGAGAGATTAAGTTTGGCGAGAGGAAAAGAGGCTGGCATCATTGGAAAGGTACGTGCATTCGAAGGAGAGCATTGAAGACACTAAATTGCAATATCTTGTTTAATATTGCCAATTACATAGGAGGCTGCTGAGAACTGATAGTTTATTTTGCATAGAACGAGGAATTGGACAACTCAAGGCAGAGGAAGCGTTTCAACGGGAGAAACATTCATAATTAATTTCAATTTGAGAATTTTGGGTCAAATAATATTATATCATATTAGTAACGTGTGAATAAGTTGTCGATAGTCGAAGGAGATCAAATTGGTTCTGAGAGGGGACGGAGCTGTGGAGAGAATTGGATAATTCATACAAATTTTTCTTGGTACAATCGATATACCAAAATTGCATTAGGAAGGCCACTGAATATTACTTGATTTGTTTATGTAGAATAATAAGCTCGATTTTAGATTGTAATTGTATTATATTATCCATGCATTATTGAAGGTTCACGTACGTAGAACGATTTTTGTTTGATAAACATTGTATGCTAATAATTTTTGGAGGTATTTTAATCAGTTTATTTTATTACATTATTTTCATATCATATTATGTTGTTTTATTCCGTTATTCTTTGGACCTAACCCATCAGCTGTAAAGTATAGATATTGAAGCACGAGTAAAACCTGAGATAACAAAATTGAAAGGTGTGATATAAATCATAAATCAAAAATTTAAATAATTTGTTTATATATATTTTTTGTAAAGTTTTAAAATTAAAATTCTTGATATCACAATAATATATATATATATATATATATATATATATATATATTATATATATATATACGTATATATTATATGTACATAATATTGTTTTACACTAATACAAATATGAGTCCCTTTGGCGCGTCTCTAATGCCTCGGGGATATGAACGGACTTACCATCTAATTACTTAAACCAAACGGTAAATGGAAAGGTAGTAGTAGAGGCTGCTGTTGACCCAAGTTTCTTATACATACAACTTAATTCCCAAGGGTCACTAAGGGTACTATATTCTCATTTCATTCCATTTGCATTACATTAACGTGAGCACACTTTTATTTTATCGTTTTATTACAATTGTGTATAGTGTATATTTAGGTTGTAACCTATACGTTTAAATATCTCGTATTAGTAATTTTACGTTGAAATTTACGCGAACATAAGTAGTGGTATTATTGATTACGAATGTTTTTAAAATTTTAATTTTAACGTGGTAATTATAGTAAGGACATTTGAAAGACCCAGATTTCAGGCAGTGGGCAGTATAATTCCCAGCAAATAATATCACGCCTAATTTGACGCTGCTGCCACCTAGTAGTGATATCAGTAAACATATAAAAAATTACTTTAAAGCTATGGTACAGATATTTACATTACCATGCATACTTATGTTTGTATATACGCTATTTTGACGTTTTTTTGTGCGGTTATGTTCTAGTTGTGCATAAATAATTGTTTAAACAAAATTTAAGGTGAGTGCTAACGATATAAATTATTTTTTTCCATTCTTTTGACTTTTATACAGCCATTCATATACGAACAATGATAATAGAATGTATTGGACATATGCTAAATCTATATTTTTAATTGGGTTATATGCTTTCCACCGCCCATCCTTATTGATTATTTTTAATATTTTATTTTAAAATGTAGGATCTAAATAACACCAGAGATGCCATGATGATTTTGTGTTATTGTAATATTTTTATAATTACAGGCTTGCCTGTTTCTTCTGATACTTCTGCCGAAAATACTTAAAGAAGTATGCGGATCGTAAAATTTACGTATGTCCGGTAATCTAGGGTTAATAGATATTGCCAATAGATTAAAAATATAATTGATAACTAATTGTATATTAATTTATTTAAATAAATATGCTCATTGTCTTTTCTTTGATTTTCAGCTTACTCTCTGGCTGCTCTGTTAGGTCTGATATGTGTGCTGCCATTCGCTTGGAGAGTCTTAGTTCACAAAGAACAGGGAAATTGGGATCAAGCAATTCCAGCCTACTATTTTGCACATTTAGAACTATTTCTCGGAAATGGTTCGTTAGGAGTAGGCGTTATGATGCTTTTGGCTCTGACATTAGAACGCTACGTTAGCGTATGCCATCCAGGTCACGCCAGACCAATTTTGGGGTCGCCAATTCGAGTAGTTGTAATAATTCCATTAATAACCACCGCTCTCTACATTCCAATATTATTTAGAAATAAAGTTAAGACTTGTCAATTGTTACCAGAAAATATAATTATATACCAGAGGGTAGAAGACACCAAATACTTAAATAACCCCATGTTTAGTGTATACAAAGTCGTTTTAGAACTCATTTTTAAGGTGATTCCAGTAATATTACTTGCAGGCCTTAATTTAAAAATTTTGATTGTCTATCGAAATTCATGTGATAAGAGGAGAAAAATGACGTTAAGTAGAAAAACCTCTGGGGAAGAAGATCCAAAAAAGTTCGCTGAGGAAAGAAGACTTATTTTATTGTTGGGATCAACAAGCATCCTGTTCTTGGTCTGTGTTACTCCTATGGTTTTGTTGAATGTCACACTGTCATATGCCAACTTGGTGAAATTTTCGTATCAGGTATGTATATCAACTTATTTATTTGAATGTTTCGTTTATTTTCTGTGTAAACTTATTATGCGTCTCTTTAAACAATGTTTTTGTTCTTTCGTTTTAGACAGATCTGGATATACAGTACGTGAATCGTTTAGCTGAACATTAGTATATTAAATAACGAGAGTTGTAAGAAGCTTATTACATGCGAGTAAAAAAGTTGCGCACGAGCAGCGAGCGGCGCGTAATTTTACAAGTATGTAATAAGCTTACAACTCAAGTTGTGCACTATACTTTTTCTACGATTATTTTCATTTACAAAAATAAAAAGTATAGATAGATAGATAGGTTTATTGACAATTTTTACATAGTAAACACTACATGTCATGTCACAATAAAAATAAGTCACTTTTGTATACATAGAAAATAACTAAGAAATAATACAAGAACACATAATAAAACATATACAGTGAAAATTAGATATATAAATTATAAAAAAAAAGAAATCAGGAAGGCGTAATATAGTTTTCATAAAAAGCGACCACACTAGGAGCTCAAACAAAGAAATTCCTGTATACTATAGAAACAGTGTTCCAGCAGGAAGTGTTTTGCTAGTTTATAAAATTGTTTAGAATTCATTGCCTTAATATCAATATTTTTGTTTAGGTTTAAAAAACAATTATACAGATTATAATCTATTGTATTAAGTTGTGTAACACACAATCTGGAATATGGTATAATGATATGACTTTTATTTCTTGTATTGTAATGATGTTGATCAGCATGTGTTTTTACATCTTGTATATTATTATGAACAGTTAACAAAGTTTCAAATATATATATTGAAGGTAAAGGAAGAATGCCATACTTTTTAAACAAGGTTTACAGCTGGCGCGATATTCTGCTGAGTCAATAATTCGGATTGCTGCTTTTTGAAAAGTGAAAACTTTATATGCATAGGACGAGTTTCCCCAAAGAAGTATGCAATATGTCAGGATACTATGAACCATTCCAAAATAAACTGACCTAAGAATATCTCGACTCACAGAAGTAGCCAATCTGCGCATAGCAAAAATCTGTGAGGCGAGCTTCTTACACAATCGTTCAATATGGTGCGACCAGTTCAACCTTGTATCCATAGTAACACCTAGTAACTTTACTGGTTCAGATGGTGTAACCCATCTATCAGAACTAAATACTATTGTCTGGGTTTTCTGCTCGTTTAACTTAAGTTTGTTACAGTTAAACCAGGATTTAGATTTTTCTAATATTTCCTGACTGTAATCAGTTTTACCTCTACATAAGGTTGTGTCATCTGCAAAAATCAGTGGGTAACTCATGCAGAATGAGATCCCAAAACTGATCCTTGTGGTACTCCGGTTGAAACTGGTAAGGATCAGATTCTTGATTATTAAATGCAACAATCTGTGTTCTTCCTGTAAGATAGGATTTTAAAAGGTCATGTATGGTACCCCTTATTCCATAGTACTCCAATTTTATCAATAGTGTTTGAATATCCACACAATCAAAAGCTTTTGTAAGGTCACACATTAAGCCATTAGTAGGTTCACCTGCATCAAAACCGTGAACAATATGTTCTATTACTTCTAATAAAGCTTTAGTTGTTGAGTATTTTTTTCTAAAACCAAATTGAGAGCTAGATATAATTGATTTGTTATCCAAATAATTTGCTATACGATCTTTAATTAAGATTTCAAAAATTTTACTTATTGTTGGTACTATGGTAATAGGTCTGTAATTGTCTGGAGCATTTTTATTTCCTTTTTTATGAAGTGGAATTACTTTTGATATTTTGAATACATCAGGCCAGTAACCCTCGTTAATACATTTGTTAAATATTATTGTGAGTGGTTTCAACAATTGTATCAATGATTCCTTAATAATTTTACTGTTAAAACCATAGTAGTCAACACATGAGGAATTTTTTTAATTTGTATATGCATTCTTTCACATCAGATGCTACTATTGGAGACATAAAGAACGAACTTGACCTTCTAGGTACCTGCTAAGATAGTAGTTTATGTCATGCTCAGAGTCTCCTATTGATTTCGATATAATATCTCCATCGAGTTAGAATGTATTCTTCTCATATATATTTTATAAAAAACTCTGTCATATTGTTTAAATTACATTGGATATCGTCAAACACAGTCTTTGGATTTAATTTTTTCCACAAAATTCTTAATATTTTTTTCATTTATTAATCTTTTTTAGTCTTTTCTATAATTGTAACGAGTAACTTTTATTTATTTAACAAAATTCGGGAACAATTTAAATTAAACATTTGTTTGTAATAGTTAATTGTAAAATTAATTGCAATTATTTTTACCTATACCCTTATCCGAGTTTGGCGGTTGTTCAATAATACGTGGTGAATGGTGAGATGACGTAAACTGTACGGTGTGTTTAAGGAAAATCCAATCTAATAATAGTTATATAATTATAGGAATAGTATACAGAGTGGCCCAAAAGTCTGGAAACGGCTAATTATCTCGTAAATTACTAGACATAATTATACAAAATTTGAGATACGCCTATTTTGGGATACGGAGATTCCATATTTGGTATTTGCAATGTTGCCAGATTTTCAGTTTCTCTTATATTACTAGTAACTTTGGTTTTTCAAATGCATCACCCTGTATATTCAGTCATTATTGGAATCTCCTATTAAATACGAGTTCAACCATATGTAACACTTATGATTTTATGTAGTCTGGAAGGTCTTAAATACATAAAACAGAAGTCTGGCAACGCCTAAATTGTTTCAATACATTTTTTAATACTAACTATTTTCAAATACATTAAAACGTAACAATTGATAGTTTAGAATATTTTTTAACATAATAGTTACGTTATTAAGTGTTCAAAATGTGCTCCATTTGTGAGTTGACAGCACTCTAATCGATGGTAGAATGCGTCTACCACATTTCTCCATGATTGTCTAGAAATTATTCGAGATTCATCGATAATTCATTGCCTTAGCTATGCAAGACTTGCTGGTTAAGTTTTGTAAACTGAATTTTTCAAGTATCTCTAATAAAAATAATCTTTAGGATTGAGATCGGGTGAACGTGGAGGCCATTCAATTCTACCTTGTCTACCAATTTATCGTCCGGGAAATATCTCATCTAAATAACGCCGAACATTTACACCAACTATCTGACGTTAAATTTCTTTCGATAAAAAATGGCCCAATTAAATAAGTACCTACTATAACTGACCATACATTTAATTTTTGTGGTCTTTGAGTATGGTTTTCACGCATTCAGTGTGAATTTCACACGAGTTCAGCTATTCAATACGAGTTCAACCATATGTTCACTTGATTTTATGTAGTCTAAAAGATCTTAAATACATAAAACAGTGCAAAATATGTAGATTTTAATAAATTTAAATATTTAAATGGAGAATGCTGTGATTTTGACATTTGTTCACCATTTAAATTATGAACTAAAATTGACAGTTGTGGTTCAAAAGTTCTGCAATTTAAATTGCTTCTCTAAAATGCCGTTCTCTAAACCGTTCTCCTATTCATAAGACGACGGTACAAAAAACTGTAAGGCGATTTGAGGAATCTGGAGAAGTAAAAGATAGATACCGATCAGGTTGACCGAAACGAGTTATCAATGACAACAAAACTTCAGATATAAGCAAAGTTTTGTTGAAGATCCACATACATCCCCAGGCAGGGTTGCACAAGTACATGATGTAGGTCATTCTTCAGTCTTACGTTTATTACGTAAAATAAATTTAAATCATACAAAATTAACTTATTGCAAGAATTAAGTGAAGATGACTTTGGTCGTAGATTAGAGTTTACTGAGGTAATGATGGATAAAATTGAAAATTATTAAAATTTCGTTAACAGAATATGTTTTTCCGATGAAGCAACTTTTACACTGTGTGGAAGTGTAAATCGACACAATTTAAGGTACTGGTGTGACGTAAATTCACACTGAAGACTGAATGCGTGAAAACCATACTCAAAGACCACAAAAATTAAATGTATGGTCAGATATAGTAGTTACTTATTCAATTGGTCATTTTTTGTCGAAAGAAATTTAACGTCAGATAGTTGGTGTAAATGTTCGGCGATATTTAGATGAGATATTTCCTGGACGATAAATTGGTAGACAAGGTAGAATTGAATGGCCTCCACGTTCACCCGATTTCAATCCTAAAGATTATTTTTATTAGGGATACTTGAAAAATTCAGTTTACAAAACTTAACCAGCAAGTCTTGCAGAGCTAAGGCAACGAATTATCAATGAATCTCGATAATTTCTAGACAATCATGGAGAAATGTGGTAGACGCCTTCTACCATCGATTAGGGTGCTGTCAACTCACAAATTGAGCACATTTTGAACACTTAATAACGTAACTACTATGTTAAAAAATGTTCTAAACTATCAATTGTTACGTTTTAATGTATTTGAAAATAGTTAGTATTAAAAAATTTATTGAAACAATTTAGGCGTTGCCAGACTTCGGTTTTATGTATTTATGACCTTCCAGATTACATAAAATCATAAGTGTTACATATGGTTGAACTCGTATTGAATAGGAGATTCCAATAATGACTGAATATACAGGGTGATGAATTTGAAAAACCAAAGTTACTAATAATATAAGAAAAACGGCAAATCTGGCAACATTGTAAATATCAAATATGGAATCTCCGTATCCCAAAATAGGTGTACCTCAAATTTTGTACAATTATGATTAGAATTTTACGAGATAATTAGCCGTTTCCAGACTCTTGGGCCGCTCTGTATAATTCCATTCACTATTTTCTTTACTTTACGAGAGTATTCTAGTAACACCGTTGGCGTTTCTATTGTTAAAGGAATCTGCTTCTCTGTTTATTTTCCAAAACTAATACACTTTTACTTCCTATCTTTATAGAAACGACTATTCAATTAATCATCATTATTCTCGCCATGACTTTAACATATTTAATTATCCAGCTAATTTAAGGATAGTAGAAAGCAAAAGCTTGTTGCGAACTAAGGAGAGCCTATCACAAGAAACGAAACAGCAAATCCAATTTGCAAAAGATCATTTCAAGTTAAAATAAATTTTATATAAAATCTTCCGAAAATATTTATTTGTAAATATTGAAAAAATATAACATACAACGTATCACTATATTTTGAATCTTAAGACTTTCAAATATACATTTACAATAAAAGGCATAAACGATGGTAACATTAATAAATAATATATAAAGATAAAGTAAAATAACTTAATAGATATAAATCCCGAAATGTTCTATAATAGTATAAATGTAATGTTAATAATTTCACGGTTTGAGAATAATCGCATTAACAGCCACGAATAAATTTTCAAGTCTTTGAAAGTTTAAAGCAAGTTTCTCAAAATATCTTTCTTATAATCTTCATCTTGCATAATCGTATTACTCTAATATATGTTACTATTCTTTTAAAAATATATATGTAAAGTATACTACAGCTAAAATTAACGCGAAACGTGAATAACTACGGGATCAGATAGTCACATGGAGTTAACAAAGGTTTGATGAAAGCAATTGTCCTTCAATGTAAAGATAATAAATGTAACACTACCAATTATGAAATACCAATGCACAAATTTTAATATAATTAAACAGTATTTTAACAAATGCTTTCACACTTCAATTTTTAATTTCAAATGCGCATCTTACGCTACAATTGAATGTACTAATTATGCCACCACTTTCATGTAAATGATGTGATCGGTTTTTCTTACATGAAACAATATATTTTTCCCTTTATAAAGATGTATTCTACAGTAGGCAATTACAAAAAAGTAAAATACTCATCGTCTGAAATAATTGGTTGTGAATTGTGAAAGGACTAGACTTACAAACATTTTATGTTTATTACTCCAGGCTTTTCTGGACTGTTTCGTAAAAAGTCGTTCAGAACACCTCGAATATATGGTCTACCCAAAATTCACAAACCCGATATTCTTGTACGTCCCATTGTCAGTGCACACAAATGCCCTACACTACATTTTCCAAGTATTTGGCCAAAACTCTACACCATCTTTTTCTTCTTTTTCCTACTTTATAAATAGGCTTAATGCCTGTTTTACTTCGGTTTTTATCCTCAATTGACGTTGTCTGACCATATTTTCCTCGGTAGTCCCAATGATCTTCTTCCATTTGGCGATTTGTCTCTTGCTATTCGAATTGAAAAAGACTGTAAGACTTGTACACACTTCTAAATAGGTCTAACTGGTAAGCAGGTTTTGTATGTTTTCAATAAAATTGATAGTGTGTAAAATAATTTATTAATTAAGCTTAGTATACTTTCGACATAATAAATGTCATCATCAGAGCTATCCTAAAATAACGTTAAGTTAAGTAAATTTTTTATAAAATTCGATGACAGAAAAAATAAACTTACGTCAAGTAGGCAATAAATACTTCATAGAAGGAAAATTCTGAACAAACAACATATTAAAAACAAAGATCGGGCTCTCTAGGCCACAGAGAGGCCGTGGGCCGAGGCCCTTGGGGTTAGACCCAAGATCTGTGGCCTAGAGAACCCGATCTTTCTTTTTAATATGTGGTTTGTCCACAATTTTCCTTGACAGTATTGATGTCCACACCAAATGCAGAGCCTACAAATTCACATGAATAGCCGCGTAGCTCATCTTTTATATCTTTATCGACCGGAAGCTTGCAATTTGGAATACGAGAAACTCGTATGGTGCCCAAACTATATATGCCTCGAGCTCGCAATAATACCAACAAAGGCAACGATGTATAAAAATTATCGAAATACAAGATGTGATGAACGAAGTCTGGAATTGTTTGTGACAATCGCACAACAACGTTCGATGTGGCTCCAAGATCAGGCTGGCCCGGTAGGATCACATTGTCGCCAGCACCGTTATAAACCTCAAACCGATAAGCGAATCCACTCGTATCACATAAAACAAATAGCTTGATACCCACTTGTGTGGTTTATTTGGCATGTATTGGCGCAAATGATGTTTTGTTTTGGTGCTGCACATCTGTTCGTCGATGCACAATCGAGCAGTCTTCGGAACGGAATCGAATCGAGTGTTTAGAATGTCAACCAATGTTCGAATGCGGAACAACGCATCGTAGCCGGGTTCGCCTTTCTTGACTCGAGTGCTTTCATCACGAAAGGATAAATGTTGTTTTATCGCCATGAATTTTCCTTTGGCATTGTCTTTGCTATTGCTTGAAACGCGTTTTGGCCCAATAGCTTTCCAAATTGGGATAACGGTAAACACTCATGTAAATGAGAATGCCAATATATCTAAAAATATCTTCACTGGTAGTAGTGAATTTTGTGTTGATATCGGCTTGGCGAGCTGCTCGATTTGTTTCAAATGCAATCAAGTCAACCAATTCCTTAGTGAAAAAATACCGAAATAGTTCCATCGGTGTCTCGAGCTCTTTTATGGACGATGGTACGCTTGAGTCACCCCGGAAGGCTACTTGATTGACATGCAAACGCATTGATTGTTTTCGCCATACGATTTTGGAAAACTCAGCCGAATTTTTAGCTATTGATTCAATACCTGCGAAAAAGTTATAATACCAGTTTAGGAAACTCATCAATACTCTTATGTCAAAACAATTTATACCTGCACCAGTGAAACCTCCAGCAGAAGGCACAATTGATGGACCAGCAATTTCGATTTCGGGCAATGGAGAACGAGGTCGTTTCAGTTTCTTGAAACGCGGTGTTGAAGTTGATGGCACGTCGTATTGATCTTTTTCTTCTGCCGTAACAACCTTTTCGTGCGAAACATTCTGTTCAGGAAGTAATGTTGACGAAGCTGATGGAAGTGCTTCGTCGACTGCAGTCAAGTTCAATGAAAAGTCGGCCGCTTGATTGACGAAAGCAGATTCGTCTTCATCTATTTGCCGAACCACCTGTGAAATATACTGTTCATCCTCGGGGATATTTCATCAAGCACAAAATCTGGATCGTTCACATCATCGTCGCTACTGAAATCAGTTTCCACATCTGATTCGACCGATTCTATAAATGCCCATTGTTCCTCTTCGCTCATTTCGCTGATCTTTACTTTATTTCGGCTTCGAAAATCCATTTTCTGCCACAATAGAACTGTAAACAATGACACAATTAGGCAGCTGAACACAATAGAAAGAAATTTGATGGTACACAAGGCAAATATCGAACACAGTAGTTAATCAAATCTTGCCCAAGTACTTTCGATCACAAGATCATCCTCAGGGGCATTTTGTCAGTTGTGGCCTATCCAGCAGTAATAGAATGTTATAAATGTAAATTGAGACATAACCAATACACTAAACAAAGACAAACAAACACTTTAAAATTTAAGAAATGGAGAAGCTACATTTTATATAGAAGCCGGAGACAGAATGAAGTGACAATAGAAAGAGAACAGTAACCTCCACATAAACTGTCATAAGTGCTCTCTCTGAGGCACGCTCTCCTCTTTCTCTTGTTACGCAAACTGCATAATTTTATTTTTCACTTTCGTTTATATCATGTTAAAAGAATGAATTATTACCTTTTTACCGGTATAAATCACGACGATTTCCAATACGAATTTAATATACTATAATTATATAATTTTTTTTGAAAATTGGACTGTAGCAAGAAATAATTTTCGATCTTATTTCGAACACTACGAAACTTCTCAATAAACTGTTCCGGAAAACGAAACGAAACGGTAAAATGATCTTGCTTATGAACCAAGATAACAAACAATGAAGGTACTGTCTGTAGGCACTGTTATTAGTTTTGGGAATAAATAATTATTATTATTGCGTGTAACTATTGACATTGACTTTTATCATGAATGCCCCGCTGCACTCTTAACCGGTAGAGGGTTAAGGCGAAAAGCAATTTTCAATTTTTTTTTTTCTGTTTTCTGACAGCAATAAAATATATTTTGTATTAATAATAGATTAAATACCTACATTTTTGTTGTGTAGATTAATTTAATTCAAACAATAAACACTTTTTAGCTACTGCCATTCTCATTTAAAAATCTATTTATTACGATTGATAATGTCACAGTTTAATTTCTGTTTTAGATATTCCGGGCCATAGCCAACCTCCTGGAAATCACAAACTACTCTCTAACATTTTACATCTACTGTTCTTTTTCCGAAGACTTTAGAAATACTTTATTACGGACACTTGGACTGAGTAATACAAATCCAATTCGAGGCGGCGTTAAAATCCCCCAGCCCACAGCGACGACAACTATTACTCAGCACAAGGGGGCTTGATATAAGGCCTGTGATTGGGTGTAAAATATGGTTTTTATAATACTTTGTTATACTGAAATATGTCAAAAACTTAGAATAGAAATAGAAGATGAGAATAGAATTGAATTACTAATATTTCCATTATTAGAATGAGACTTATGAACCTTTCCAAACACACATCTACAAAATTCATACCATATTTTAATTATTTATTATATATTTTATTTCAACCACTCACTTATATTATAGTATTTGTTAAACAGGCTTAATTTTTTATTTTTTATAGCATTAAATTATGTGAAAGCATTTACACGAACAATCACAATAAAATGTAATTAAAACCTTTAAAAAGCAAAGAATTCATACAAGTTGAACTGATTCGTTAAATCCTATGAACCTAATAATATCATTACTCTATTTTAATTATTATGCATTTCCGAAATCGTGCTATTAAATTAAATAAAATAGCAAAATCCGCAATAACCCAAGAATTCTACAACAAAATGTAAAATATTAAATGTAATAACATTTTTTGTTTAAAATTACGCCTTTTTGTCAATTGTGGTCACAATAAATAAATATGAAGTGCCATGTTTTTCCATTACATTTTACTAAGTTTCGTTTGATTAGATTGGCACATTTTGATCCAAATTGAACATAGTACTTCTTCTGTCATATGATAATAATAATAGTTTTTCAAAAACTGTCAAAAAAATGTACTTGTGTGAAGATATTTTTATTTTGAGATCTGACATATACATTGCAGTTGATATTATTCAATATTTGAGGTTTTGTAGTTAAATACTGGCCTTTATGTAAAACTCACTAAGGTTTGTTAAGCTCTCGAGTTTATTTAACTCTTTCTCAAAACATACTAAAAATGAAAACAAAAACTAAATTAGACAATGAAGTTGTTGTATCTTCAACAATCTTACCCTTCTGAGGATGTTACTATAAAATTTGCAGAATTACTTAACATTTGACGTTTTATTAAATGTCAAATATCAATCATTATGTCAAATTAACCTAAAATGCATATAAAAGAAGAAGAGACGTGGAAACCATAGTAATGGGTTTTGAATGAAAGAAAAAAGAAATACAAATTAATAAAATGTCAAATGTTAAGTAGTTCTGCTAATTTTTTAGTAACATCCTCACTATTCATTTGTCAATACATTTCATAAAAGATAGTCTCATATTAAATTGCATCATTTCTTCTAAAGAAACTGCTACAGTATTTATAATAAGTATTATAATTTTAATATATAATAAATATAATAATAAAGTATTCGTTTGGGATTTTTATGAATTAAATAATTATATTAATAGCTCACATTAATATCTCCCACATGACCAAGGAATATGACTACCACGAACTAAAACATACAAATATTCTAACACGTTATTCTAATACTTCTACCACGAACAATTGAACGTTCAGGAAAGTTGTATTTAAATATGTTCCCACTGCCCTCTCTTTATAATGTGGTGGTGTACCATCTTGAATAAACCACATATTTCGCCACAATTCTTCCAATAAATCAGTAATATCAGTTTATAAAAAATGTTAATAAATCTCTCTATTCAAATTACAAGGTAATGCGCATGTCCGTAAACAATTATTACAAATGGTTCCAAACCATACAAAATGCATTTTAAACATGCATTTTAAATAAACGTATGGTTTGGAAACATTGGCAATTTTTTTTACGGACATGCGAATTACCTTGTAATTTGAATGGTGAGCTTTATTTACTTACATTTTCTATATTTATTTACATTTTCTATAAAATGATTTTATTGATTTATTGAAAGATTGTCATTAAACTTAAGGCAAAATATGTAGTTTATTGAAGATGGTAGACTATGTCTTTATTATTTTTCATCGCAAATACTGGTAACGCCACATATGTGGCATATGTGGCGCCCTCTATTAGCTACATTAAAGTATGTATTAAGTTATTATTTTCTCATATTTAATAAAACCCTGTTGTAAATTTTTATACCTACAAAAATGTTCACAAACATGAAAATAATAGCAAAAAATAAAATTTTAAATTTCGACTATAACACACTGTATCTTTCTTAATATCAACATTTTATTAAAGCATTGGCATTAAATCGTAATAATTTAAAATGTAAAATCTGCTTTTCTTTTTGTACAATTACTTAAGGATCACCCAGATATATATATATATATATATATATATATATATATATATTATATATATATATATATATATATATATATATATATATATATATATATATATATATATATATATATATATTATACAGTATTGGAAGATTCAAAACGGAACATACGAATTATTAATACAATTATTAAGATCCCCTGACCTGCAATTACCCAGTGTAAATTTCAATATAACGTCGCGATGTCTTATAATTAATTCATTTGTTCGACTGGATTGCTACTCCTTGGCGATTTCTAGTAGCGTATTCGACAGGTGTACGTCGACACTGTTGTCTATCGTCCACTGATTTTCTGTGTTTTTGTGCAGATAATAACAATGTTTTATTAATAACAATTTTTTTGTGTTCATTAGATATTATTTGAATTGGTTAGTGTATAGTTTAATATATTTATTATTCCAAATATTGTTGATGATTTAAAATTTAAAAGGATGTATATGATAAATCAAAATCTACAGATTTTTGCCGAAGGTATCTATCGATTTGCAACGTCCAAGGACTCATGGCGACAACAATACATGCCTTTGCTTTGCTTCTCATTATAACGCCATAAGCTGAAATAAAAGTAGTGTTTCTAACCATAAACCATGTATACAAACAAAGAAAAAGTACAAATTTTAAAATGGTATTATGGGGGCAACTCGTACCGTGATATTATAAATTTATTTACTTGTGCGTATGAAGATAGGCCAATACCGACACAATCAACTATTAGTCGTATTATTAAGGTGCGCACGTGCGCAGCAGTCGAAAAATATCGACTGGAGAAGGAGTCCAGTCGAACAAATGAATTAATTATAAGACATCGCGACGTTATATTGAAATTTACACTGGGTAATTGCAGGTCAGGGGATCTTAATAATTGTATTAATAATTGTATGTTCCGTTTTGAATCTTCCAATACTGTATATAATATATATATATATATATATATATATATATATATATATATATATTTATATACATATTAATTAATATATATATATATATATATATACTATATATATTCTCGGCAACTAACACGTATTTGTATAGAGAGTGTCTGTACCAAGAGTGCCTGTATAAAGAATGTCTCTATAAAGAGGAGATTTCAAGATAGTACGAGTAGAGAAAATGACGAAATAATACTATAAAAGAGAGTTGAAACAAATTGCAACTAATGCGCTAATATAATAATAAGCTTGTTTGAAAGGTTCATAAAGTCTACAGATTTCATACACTCTTACAATTTAAATAGTCTAGTATGTACGTGAAATGTTAGAATATTTGTATGTTTTAGTTGTATATAAACAGAAGTTTGGAAGTTTGAATATGGTAGTCTTTATATGCGTAATAAATTATACACAAAACTATATAATTAAGAGTTGTATGTTTACTAGTATACGAGAAAGTACTAAAATTGTTTAGATAATTTTATTTCTTTTTTAAATATCGGCCTATAACTTCATAATGTGATCCACCCATGAGAACTCCAGAATACTACCCATATAAATACATTTCTTCTTGAATTGCATAACCAATTAATTGCTTACCTACATTAATAATTTCACGTGACGCCATTTTGTATTACAATTAATTCAACATTCATTGACTGTCGTGTAAACCATTTTGCTTTCGGCACAGATCGAATTATGGCGAAGGATTCAAATCGTTCTACCCAGATCGACCCGTGAAAACGCGCCTTAAGTTCAAAAATAAAAATAGCCACTATGATTTTCAACCTCCTTAGGGAGACGGCACTATAAGAAGAAGAAGAACCGTTTAGAGACGGTCTATCTTCTTTCTCGTAGGAGGCCAAGCTATAATAAATATTTAAAAAAGTGAACATAAAATTACCCAAATTACTCTAATAAAAAATTGTTGTACATTTTTAACCATTTAAAAAACGGTTAGAGGATTGAAAAATAGAAAAATACGAAATAAATATAAAATGATCGCTTTAAAATATTTATATATTTTTTCGTCGGTTAATTCAGCGAAGTATCTTTTACGGCGTGGATACAGTTACTAAAGTAAGTTAAACAAAAACATCGAGACCATAAAGAAAAACAGAAGAGCGACTATCAGTAGCCCGAAGTTGTTTTTAAGTATTTACATACAATTACGGAAAGCTACAAGATCAAGTTTTAAATTCAAAAACTTGGGACGCATCGGTCTGAATATTTTAATCCGTATAACGAAAGTAAGAGAATTGGAAACATTTTTTTCGTTTAAAAACTTCTGAAGTGAAATATGTTCCTCTTTCGAAAAGTTACTTTAAAATTTTAAGGATGAAATATTGTCAGCCGTATGTTACATAACGAATATGTAAAAAGAAATATAATAAAAATATTACGAATGAAAAAATGTCTCGGCAGACTAAATTAAATTTTCAAAATGAACACATACCGTATCGATCGTAAAATAATAGATGGAGACTTGTTTTTGGGATACGTATCTTTAATCCGAAGAAAACAATATTAAAAAAGAAAATTGGATGTAAATGTAGCAATAAATACTCGGAAAAGCTAACTGTTTCTAAAACGTAGACATCAACGACTGTTCGTATATTTAATAAACCTTAAATAAACGAAAAAAGCATTTGGTAAAAAATTGAAATTGAAACTATCCTTTATCAACTCACAAAAGACTAGTATAATGTACTTAACCCTTAAGTACTGATATATGAATATTGGAACATAATTACTGACGTATCTTCAGTGATACTACCCTACAATAAAACAATTGTTTTGTATGTTTTTTGTAAAATTCAGTTAAATATAATTTTAAACAGGTCAAGAAATATTAAATAAGACTTACTCACAATCAATTTAATTTAACTATCCAGACGACCGGTTTCGCTTTCTACAATATGCAAAGCATCTTCAGGTCTCGATACAAAGTTAAATAAATGCTGAAATAATAATAAACCCATATTAGGGTGTTGTCTAATAAAGATAAACAAAGTAGATGATATAAATTACAGTAATTATGCCAATATTACATGTCTGTGGTTTTTCAAAATGAATAAAAAGGAATAAAAAAGTATAAAAAGTTTTAACAGACAAGGTAAGACCCACAATTGTTATAAAATAGTCTATTAAATTGTAATAAATTAATAAATGAGCAAATAAATAAAACATTAATTACATGCCGGTACTCTATTAATTGATGGATGGTAGAATATGGTTGAAACTATCATGTATTGTTGAATGGAGAACTTAAGTCTGCTATTGTAGTTGTTTGACAATAAACGGGAAGTTCTTGAGGAGATAGATTTGATCCAATGAAGTAGAGATAGGTGTAATGTGATTATTTGTTAGATGAAAGTTATGTTCTATACCATTGAATTATTTAAAACAATAAGTTCTGTAGTTATCCTTTCTTTTTGAGGTCTTCAATGATAGTTGATTGTGTTGCATATACTTTATTCTTGAGATAACCCCACAAAAAATCCAAAGGCGTAAGATCTGGCGACCTAGCTGGCCACTCAATAGTCCCCTTCATCAAATCCACTTATTGAAGAAGATTTCATTCAAGTAATTTCTCACCATTAAAGCATAATGGGGTGTTGCACCGTCCTGCTGGAACCAGACAGTTTTATGCGGTAGGGTCGGATCTATTGGATTGCGATATAAGTTAGCCAACTAAGAAAGAACATCGTCTCTTAGCATGCTTAAATATTTTTCCGCTGTCAAATTATCATCTATAAATATACGACCAATAATATGATCTCCTATAATATCTGCCCAAACATTTAACTTTTGAGGATACTGAGTGTGTGTCTCACGCATCCAATGAGGATTCTCCGCTGACCAATATCTACAGTTTTGTCAGTTTACCTCTCCGTTCAACGTAAATGTTGATTCATCAGAAAAAATAATTGTGCCAAGAGCTATTTCATTTGTTAATTTTATCTATCATTCTTTTGCAGAAATCAATTCTACGATCCGGATCGTCTTCTGTTAGCTCCTGCACAAATGTCAATTTATATGGATGAAGTTTTTCTTCATGGAGACACCTTAGGACAGTTGTGTGACTCACATTATTTTGACGTGCAATTTGACGTGAACTTAACGTTGGATTCTCTGCGACACTTAACAAAATATCCACTTTCACTTCATCTTCAATGAAGTTCGATTTTCTTTTTAACGGTTTGATATGTCCAAGTTCTCTGAATTGTGCGTAAATTTTAGACACAGTACCCTGTGAAATATTAGGTAACTGAGGATACCTCTGATTAAATAAGTTTGCTACTTCAACTTGACTTCTACAATTCTCCCCGTAACCGATTATCATTAAAATCTCAATCTATTATTTTAATGTAAAATGTCAACAACATGTCAACTGATTGATAACAATCCGCATTATTTACCGATTTAGTTTAATTGGCAGACTATCTATACAGTTTTTACCTATTCACGACAACAAATGTTAACACGGTTACTAAACAGAAATTTTCCCCAATATACAGTGTACTGACACTTACGAGTAGAAGTTTATTGTCTGTATTTAGCTAATTTAAAATAATACCATAACACGTGATAAATTATTAATTTCAAAATTTCACCTTGTATTATTCATTATAGACGCTACATGATATATACTTCATCTAATTTAGATAACGACTTACGTCATTATCTACGTCAGAGATCGAAGTTGACATAGTTGCCAAAGTATAAAAAAATCCTGACTCCATTTTAAATCAAATAGGTCACATAATTATTGCAAAAGTATTACCATCTCTTTACAACGACTATTTAAATTCTTACGTGACATTTTTGAAATAAAACACACTAATTTTGTTCTAAAAAGAACAGATTTTATTAAATAGGTAAAAATATAAAACAAGAGGTATTCACTTTAAAATTTAAAATAATAAAGTACAAAAAGTGTCAACACCGCAACTGTCAAATAAGTGTTACCAATTTATGCCAAAATTTTACCTTCGTTCGATTACAGTTACAGTGTGTTCCGAACAAATGTTCTTGATAAAAACTCTTTATAATGGATTTATACAAATTAAATGAAACATATTATTGTGTATTTCTTTAAGTTAACATTAATAGAAATTTTTAAATATTATTTCAACGCGTATATAATAAAATATGTCTAGTGGCTGTAATGCCAGTGTACTCGGTAAAGTGATTCTAAAAAGAACACACCTAAACCCTAAATATTTCGTGTTGGTATCATATGACGTCACAGGCTATGACGCCGATGACGTGCATCGTTATATAAATTAGATGAAGTGTAGTTCATTGAAATTAGGTTGTTAATAGTATATTACATAACGAGAGTTGTAAGAAGCTTATTACATGCGAGTAAAAAAGTTGCGCGCGAGCCGCGTAGCGGCGAGCGCAGTAATTTTACAAGCATGTAATAAGCTTACAACTCAAGTTGTGTACTATACTTTTTCTACGATTATTTTCGTTTATAAAAATAAAAATTAAATTACCACTATATTTACACTGACAGATTAATAATTTTTAATCTGTCAAAATAACGTCTGTTAATTCGTTTCCATGGTAACTCGACCAACTGACTTACGAGGCTTATGTGATATTACACATTTTTATAAAACTGAAGCGTAATTTTTTTTATTACGTGTTAGTCATTACGTGTCAGTATCTGTTATGATGCATTTACTTAGCATCCAAATAGTAGGTAATATACAATTTACTAGTAAGAGAGTAGAAAAAAGTATTTTAAAAACATAAAAATATACAGGGTGTTTCAATAAAAATAAGGATTATGGAGTATGCCAGACTTGCGTGGATATCCCTGTACATTTAAACTTATGTTTAAAAAGGTTTACAGGTTTACAGATTTTTTAAATGAAAAAGTTACTGAGACTAATATTTACATTTAAATCCCAAATTAAGGCATACAAAACAATATTAAAACAAAAAAATTAAAGAAATCGTTCATTTTCTACTACTCTTTTACAAACAATATCCTTATTTTCATTCTCCTCCTTACTTGTTGGATATCCTTCAAGTCGGATAGTTCACGCCAATTCTCTCCTTAATGCTTTTGTAGTAATTTGCAGACATCATTAACTTTTTCTTTTTTCAAGTTAGTTCCCACAAGTAAGTTAATAGGTGATAAGATGGATACAGATTTACCCTTTTTGGTAACCAGATTTTTATCATTTCTTTTCACTCCTGTAATTTTCCTCTCCTCATACGGCAACATTCGTTTTCCCTTTATATAAAAAAAATCTTTTTGAAATATTGAAACCAAAATGCCAACTTCCTGGAGGTTTAAATACAGCATTCACTTCGGTTTTCCAGTCTATAACTGATACTTTCTGTGAGAGATAGAATATTTGTCCATGCTGACTTAAAATCTTCACATATTCCTCTGGCTTAATAATGACTTCTCTCCTTCGAATGTCTTTTTCTATTTTAGCAAACACTCTGTCTGCCGGAAGAAAAGAGTGACCGACTACCGGAAATATAATCTCAATACAGCCACTTGCAACATATACCAATCAAACTTGTGTTTTTGTTTTGGCCACCACAGCCGTCTGCAAATAACCTCAATATTGTTATGTGTTCTGGTATGTTTAGGGTCTTCAAAGTATGGTAAACTGCACTTGCTATTTCATTTGACCCTTTGGGCCTCTCTGTTTCATACAAATAGTAACACAAAACACAAAAAACAGTAGACAATAGTGAAATTATAAAAGATATATTGCCTACTTAAATAAGCACTTTGGTCAGGAAGTTTTGGTAGGCAATGATTTTTCTGGCAGTCAAAAGAAAGTGAGATTATTTTTCTGTCTTCATCTTTGAGTAGGATATAAAAGGCTTTAGCTTTTAAGTTATGTACTCGTTTAGTTACCATTAGAGACTGTTTTTCTTCATAAGTTTTAGCTACCTTTATGTTCTCCAGTAATTCGGTACAGCGGAAGCATACATCAGTTCGAGGGCTTCCAAAACCAATATTATAATTAATGTTTAATTCCTTCCTGAAAAATGATTGTTTCACTTTATTTTCCAGAGATGTGCTACTATTATACAGCTTCCACATTCTTTTTATGTTGAGATCAGCGCTCAAATACACTCGTCCATCCGATTTTCCTCTACAATAATGTGCTTTGCTGCATTCAAACGAGTGAATAAAATTGTGAATAGCGATACGCTTTTCTCCGTTTTTTTGAGATCGGTGATCGCCACCTCTGGTTTCTTTTGCTAATCCACCTGACGATTGGTGTGACCGTTGTAATACTCCAGCAATTATGTCCTTGTTGATACGTAAAATTGACATAAAAGCTGTTTGCAAACACGAAAATTTTTTCGATCAGGTTTGTTATTAAGGAAATATTTTGTACTTATTGTTTTGGACCTTCGACTTTCATCTTTAGGTCGATGTCTATGAATATTTTTTGTCACACAGTTCTTTAAAATGAAATTATCTTGGTACATTTTATTATGTTTTGTGTAAAAGTGTTTATGTATATTCATAATATCGCCCATTGTCACACGAAGCCACACTTTCAGCTTTTTGTATTATGTTTACATTACATGTTACATAAATAAAGGTACTACTCATAATACATGACGGAATATGTTGAATTTACTCCACTGTTTGTACATTAATGCAAAAATAAAAAAAATTATTTAAACGTAGCTCATCTTGTAACGAAACTATTTTGCCTACCACATGGGTTAAGAATATGGGGTATAAAATTGGGGACTGAAACTAAAGGGGTGATTCTCATCTAAATTTTTAAATATTTAAAAAATTTAATAAAAAACGAAATTTTGCAAACCGATTACAATTTTATCAACATATTTTTGATCGTATCAGCTCACCATCAGTGAAAATATGGTTAGCAATTGACACTGTTTTGTGCCAACAGTCTATAGAGTTTTTCTCGGCATGTACTGTAGTCAGTAAATTAATATCCAACCATTTGTATCAACTATAAACTATAGCAAATATCAGCTAATAGTTTTCTTATTATTTAAAGAAAGAGTATTGATGAGATTTAAATCTCTAGCTCTAATTCTGTTACGAGTATTCCAGTTGTTAGTATATGATATTCAATCAATAAAAACAGAAAAATACATACCTACAAAAATCAAGTTATTATTAGTATAATCTTATGATGACTCCAAAATGATACGTATCCAATATGTTTCTATAAATTTATTAGTGAGGTTAGTATAGATGGAGAGTTGTGTTTTAAAAATTGTTATTCGTCATAATATTATTAGATTATTAGTCTAAGAAAAAAACTGTTTTATATGTAATTTAACATCTAAAAATAAAATGTTCGTAACTTTAGGCTAGTTTTATACAGATTTATGAATTTTGTATTTAAAATACTAGTAGATATTTATAAAGTACTTTAAGAAGTATTTAAATTATTATCAATATTTTCAAAAATTATGTTTAAACATTTTAATATTCCATTGAAATCATTTTTAATACCTTTTGTATAATAAATACCTACTAATAAGAAAATAGAGATTTTGTATTTAAAAACTAATGTGGGTTAATTAATAATAACAAAAAATTAAGCACTTACTTAAGCAAAAAACACTTTTATAACCTTAATTCTCAATATGTAGATATAGTGATAAAACTATATTAATACCTGTACAAGTATCGCGTGTTTATTAGTAGCCTTTTAGAAATTTTGTTAACAGCGGTTTCAAGAGCTTTATTTGTTATTTGTTTATATTGCCAATTTTTATTTATTGTAAACGTAGCCTTTTCGTTTTTAATATCCACCTTTCTCATATCTCTTTCATTTAAATCTAGTATCTCTTATTGTCAAGTCTCTATTAGATCTACTTCCTTCGTTCTTATTATGTTTTTCAATTTATTATTCCTACTGGTGTCCGGTTTTCACGGATTTGAAAACCAGATACGTTGAAACAGACGTGTTAATCGCCTTCCCTAAAACTCTCAGAAGATTATCAAGAAGCTGCAATAAATAAGCTGCAAAAGCCCAGTCTGCAGCCATAGGATTTTTAATGCATTGTATTCTTCTTCTTTTGGTGCTTCTTGGTTTCGAATATTGGCGATCATTCTGGCTATAATTATTTTATTAACTGATGCTTTAAATATATTAGTTGTTGTTGTGCAGAACCATTTTCTCAGGTTTTTTAACCATGATATTCTTCTTCTCCCAATTCCTCGCTTCCGAATACTTTGCCTTGAAGGATTATTTTCAGTAATCTGTATTTAGTGCCGTTTCTCATTATGTGTCCGAGATATTCTAACTTTCTCCTTTTAATCGTATACATCACTTCTCTTTCTTTCCTCATTCTTCGTAGTACAGTCTCGTTGGTTATCTTGTCCGTCCATGATATCCTTAGGATTCTTCTGTATAGCCACATCTCGAAGGCTTCAAGTTTTTTCTCCATCGCTTCAGTGAGTGTCCAGGATTCAACTCCGTAGTATAATATCGAGAAGATATAACATCGTAGGAGCCTTACTTTTATCTCCAGATTAAGGTTGTGGCTTTTAAAGAGTTTGGCCATGTTGTTGAATGCACTCCTAGCCTTCTCTATTCTACATTTTACTTCTTGTGAGTGATTCCATTGTTTGTTTACTATTGTTTCAAGATAGGTTAACTATTTTACTCGGTCCACTGGTGTATTTTTGATAAGCATTTGGACGTCTCTAATTTTATTTTTGCTGATGACCATGAATTTAGTTTTTGATATGTTTACTTGTAGTCCAAATCTTTTACTTACTTCATTAACTTTGTTTATTAGTTGCTGTAAACTGTTTAAACTGTCTGCAAAAATAACGGTGTCATCTGCATGGCGGATGTTGTTTAGGCGTTCTCCATTTAAAACGATTTGATGTTTGCAATTTTCCAAGGCTTTACTAAATATTCCCTCTGAATATAGGTTGAATAGTATAGGTGAAAGTATACATACATCCTTGTCTAACGCCTCGCAGAATCTGAAACGCTTCCATCGGTTTATCTCCATGATTTGTTCTTATTGTGGTTGATTTTTTCCAGTGTAAATTTTGTATTATACGCTGCTCTTTATCATCTATTTGAGATTTTTTTAAACATCCATTATTTTTCTTTGTTGTCCAATCCTTCAAAGCGGATGTAAATATCGCAAGTCATATCTATGCATCTCTGGAATAATAGCTGTAGACTAAACAGTGCATTTCTCGTGCCTACGCCTTTTATGAATCCAAACTCTGTGCCTTGTATTCTCTCAGCACATTGCTTGTATATTCTGTGATGTATAACTTGTATGGCTCATTAGACTTATTAGCCTATACTCTCTACACTTTTTCGCTCCTTTTCTTTTTTGGTAACGTAATAAATTCTGAAACTAGCCAATCTTTTGAAATATTCCCTATGTCATAGATATTATTAAAGATTTTACATAGTGTTCTTAAGGATTCATCATCAAGAAGTATAAGAAATTCAAACTGTACTCCATCTAGTCATCAAGCTCTACCTCCTTTAAGTGATATTATGACTGCTCTTATTTCTGCCACTATCTGGCGTAGTTTAAACAACGATCTATAGAACCACTATCTGGTGGTTCTGTTTCCATAATTATTGGGGACTGGTTCTCTCTCTCATCAAAAAATAAATTTCGTATGTAAATGCATTGCATAATATTTTTAGTTTCAACCAAGTTAGTAGGAAGAAAATAAAAGGAATCTGCAATGTTTATTGCATTTAAAAAATGGGTCACATATTTGGCACATTTTCTTTGTCTTCCTTGTTTATTTTTAAGCCATCCTACAAGAAAAAATATTTGAAATGCAAGGTATAGGAAGAAGAAAAACATCTTGGGTAAAGAACCTCAGAATCTGGTTCAATACAACATCTGTGCAACTTTCCGCGCTGCTGCAGATAAGATAAGGATTGCCATGATGATCGCCAACATTCGTAACGGATAGGCACATTAAAAAAAAAGGGCTATATTTGTCAGACGTCATAATTTTACGATAAAGTGGTCTAACAAAGTTGTGCTAAAATTTTTGTCATTATATAAACTACCAAACTTCCAAAATTTTTACCGCTACCAGTGATGGCGTAAAAACAGACTTACCATCGAAATGGTCCGACTACATTTTAAGGTAGGTTGAATGCATTTATCAAAAAGCAAATATTTACTAATTTTACAGTAACGTCAAGCGCCGACAGTTGTCTCTTTTCTGATCGTTAATATCGATTTTCTGTTTCTCTTTGCCAACGTATACCAGCAGACAGCCCAGATCTACGTGCTGCCTGAAGCCGCATAAGTTACCTTGTTTTACTGTTATTAAATTTCTGTCGTTAGCGTTTTCTGTTTATACAATTTCCAAATATTTCTTTTATATATAAGAGAAATTTAACTCGAAGAGTGTGATAAATACCAGTTTTTTCTCCCATTTAAGCGAAACACACTCTATTTTGTTTCAAATAGGTATTTTCTCCTACTTCTATGTTGGCTCGATAAACAAAAACTATGACAAAAGAAATTGTACTGAAACTGTTTTAATCTTAGCAAAGGAGAAAGAAATTTAGATAATACTAGAGTGTCATAAATACCAGTTTTTTCTCCCATTTAATCGAAACACACTCTATTTTGTTTTAAATATGTATTTTTTCCTACTTCTATGTTGGCTCGATAAACAAAAACTATGACAAAAGAAATTGTACTGAAACTGTTTTAATCTTAGCAAAGGAGAAAGAAATTTAGATAATACTAGAGTGTCATAAATACCAGTTTTTTCTCCCATTTAATCGAAACACACTCTATTTTGTTTTAAATATGTATTTTTTCCTACTTCTATGTTGGCTCGATAAACAAAAACTATGACAAAAGAAATTGTACTGAAACTGTTTTGATCTTTGCAAAGGAGAAAGAAATATAGATAATACTTGAAAATATTTTTTCTTCTCGGTACTGATGTTTTATTATCTTTACTAAAAAATGTAAAAATAAATGTTCTGCTTTTAATTCGATTACACTTGTATATATTTTATTTCTAAGTACTGTATTATTGCAAATGGCGTAGAAACGTCTAAATTTGTATATATTTTTAATTGTTAAAGTACATTAAAGTTGTATTACTGAGAGTTTCATTATTTTGCCCTTTCAAACTTTTCCTATAAATAACTATGTATATGTTGATGTTATGAGATTCTCAATTAAAACAAAAACGATAAAGAAAGTGTCGGATAAAAGGTTGATATAAGATACAAACGGTAAAGACAAAGAAATGGATGGTGTAGTTTAATGAAAATATGATTTGATGATCATAGCCTTTTGCTCTTAAACAAAAATTTTGAAAAGATGGAAACTGATACTCACACAGACATAGAACTAACTATATCTAAATGGTGACAATTTTTAACCTTTATAGAGTTAAAAAAAAATTAAAATACAAAATTCAAGGGAACCAACGAAGTTAATCTTGAAGATGACAAAACATAAAAGACAGTATAAAAACGGCAACACAAAACAAAATAACAAGAAAAATAGATACACAATCAAATAGTAATGAAAACAGTATCCGAATGGTAATAACAAAGAACGAGTACAGTTGTTCGTAATACAGTAATAACGTTGTTGTGTTCTAGGCTTAGTACTATAAAGTATAAACGAAAACCAATAGGCAGCCTTGAAGTGAGAATACCTCGATTAACACTCAAAAAGAAAGTAAAAAAGACTATGGCGTCACAAACTAATTTCTTCCCAGGAACATAAAGAAGAGTTGATACAACACATTTTGCATATGGAATCAGGTCTTTTTGGTTTCACTACAAGTGACATTATAATGTTTGGCTTTTTATTAATGAACGCAATGGCTTATTTTATCAATTTAACAAAGACAAAATAATGGATGGTATTATATATAATATAACAAGTGAGTCTTCTACAGCTAGCGCCGCTTCTCGCATCCTAATTTCCAGCGTTTTCTGTCGAAGCAATATTCAGTTGTTAGATCTCTGGCGGTCATTGCATCGTCGACATCGTCTCTCCAGGATCGTCTTGGTCTACCTCGTTTTCTTCTAGTTGGCAAAGTCCATTCTTCTATTTTTTTCGGCGATCCATTTTCATGAATTCTCTTAAGGTGTCCGTACCAGTTGAGTCCTTTGGCTTCGATTGTGTCTATTATGTCTAGATCGATTTCAGTTTGTCTCCAAATATCTTCCTTTTATCAAATTATCAAGTCTAGTGAGCTGGCAACATTGTCTCCAGTAGTTCATTTCCATGGCCTTAATTTTTTATTGGGTTCTTTGGTTTATTTCCCAGAGTTCGGCGCCGTACAGCACGAAGTATGAGTGCAACTACAGTCCTCGAAGACATACCGTCTCAGGACTAGCAACTTCAACGTGGAGTCATATGTCGCCATGTTACCTAATCCATCGGTAACTCTATAATCTTAAATCATTATAACATATTTTTAAAACTAAATGTAATTAAACATCTGTTACCGGGTTTTTACCCATATATTTAATCTTGGTGGCTACATTCATGTACTCCTAGACACTGATGATGGAACATGGTTTCCGAAAACGTTTTGTCTTTTTAACTTAGCCCGTTTGGGCCTTAAATATATACCTATTACAAAGGATTTTTAATTAAATTTTTAATACATGGTATACAGCCAACTACAGGAACGTAGATTCCTTGTGAATTTTATTAAGTTTTTTAATACCTCTACACAACATTGTCCTCTTACCGATAGACGAACATACCACCCACACCAAAAATCTCGAGATTATACATAGAGCTAAAAGTAGCAGTGTTATAATGCTATGCTTTTAACCGCATATTACATATCGCTTGCAATCCTCTGGACAGCAGTTTTATCTCCCCAGTAAGCACACGTCTGAAGTTCACAAATGGTTGTTGCAACATTAAGGTCAACCAATTACAATATACCAAATCGGCAAGCTCTTTAAAAGCGCATATATAAGAGCAGCTAGCATCCAAATAGCAATAACTTATTTTAGAAGAACAGGCATTCAATCCGGAAATCTTTGAAGACTGGATATTTTAGCCAGCGGCAACTACAATAAGTTTGATTAACAAGCTTGCACTTGGTACTTTCAAAGAAAACAATAAGCACTCTTTACCACATACAGTACTAGGTATACCGTCAATATCAAGCAAGCAGCCTTCAGAAAATATTGACGACTCTCAAGATGCCACCTGTGGCTTCTCTAATACCAAAAATGCTATAAGCTGCTTGCAGACAAAAAATTGTCGAATAAATCTACTCTATTTCTATTTTTATATCTCTATATCTCTATATCCTGCAGGAAATCTTATAAAAATGCATCCTCCTCTTTTACTTACGTTAACAAGAATTTTCAAGTACACTTGAGTTAAGTGAAGAAAGAAGAGGAACAATGGATATGCCAACTTAAACATTTTGAAGAAGCTGAAAAATAAACTACATATGGAAGAAAATTAAAAGTCGGAAATAACAAAGCAAACAATAAAAGTAAAGTGTGTCACTAACCAAACGAAAAACAACGAAAGAAAAGGGACATCAATTCAAAGTAGAAGGCAATGACGCAAGTTGAACTCTCCTCTAGTCGTCCTTGTCTTTGTGCGAAAATAATCTGGTCATTCACGAATTATAGTGTATTGTAATAATATATCTTTGCTCTACGAGCCTTTGTCCATTGTCTTTTGAGATATCGTGGAGGCTGTGTTGTGCTATTGTCGGTCTTAGGTTAGGTTCTTTGCTAATTTTTGCGTTGAAGTCTTAACAGATTATCTGCATCTCTTGTTTGGGGATTTTCTCAAGCGTTGTTTTGAGTTGTTCATGGAAGTAATCTTTAATATGTTCGCCTTTATCTTTTATCGGAGCATGTGCGGATATATTTGAAATATTGTTCCATTTTCCTTTCAATCTAATATAACAAATTCTTTTACTAATGGGTGTAAAAATTAATATAATGTTTCAGATATTTTTCTCGTACTATGAAACCTGTGCCAAATTCGTGTTTTTCTGTCTGGTTTCCACTGTAGAAAATGACCGCCTTGTCTATTTTTATGTTTCCCGTGTCTAGCCACCTTATTTCTGGTATTGTTGTTATGTCCATTACTACTTTTTCTAACTGTTTTATTGCATGTATAGATGCTCCCATCCGGTACCAACTTAGAATATTCCATATTCCAACATCCAAAGTCCTTCTCCATTGCGATTATCGTTTTCCATATGTATCTGTTCGATTTCGAGACAAACTTGCAGTTTTCATAACAGACTGTGTTTTATAAGGGCAGGTTGTTGGCCTTTCGCTTTAACCCTTCTATTTTATCCGGGTTTGGGACCTGGCAAGAAGGACTGTTAAGCTACTCGATTCACTCAAAAGTCCTTTCAGGCGGAGTTATCAAAAAACCTTAATATAGAACAAAAACCATATGAAACGGAATTTGAAATACGTGAATTAAAACTTTATACAAAGAGAAAGCGCCTCCAGGAGGGGTGTAGGGTTGTGTTATAGAGGTAGCACCTTTTATCAGAACGTCCATATTGAGCGTCATAGACGGGAGATGGTTCTTGATAACTGGTCCTCATAAGACACCTGTCTCCCACTTATAGCTCCACGTGCCACACCCCGGGCAATGGCATTGGTCTTCAAGCTAAACTAAGTGAGGGTAGCCAGATATGGCAAAAATTTCACCGATCGATTGCCAGTATAAGTAATCCCACATTTGCTAATCAACGGCTCCGGGCGGAAGAATTGGTAGGTGGTAGGGCACCCTTTTGTCCTGAGGCTGAGAAATCGACTTAGACGGTGGAGGAACCAATATATTGGTCAACGGCATAAGGATGTAGAAGGCAAGTTAAAACTACTACATTAAAGAGCATCATGGATATCCCTAGTAAAATCATCATGGTTTTAGAAACTAATAATGGCGTTACTGATCATGGCCCTCGGAAGCCAAGATCCGACAAGGGAGAAGAAGACAAGGACTCTTAGGTCGTTAATCAGCGAATTCCTTGTCAAAAGAACGTAGATGAAAAAATAAGACTGTCCAACACTAGAATAGGAACCTGGAATGTTCAGAGCATGTTTCAGTCTGGTAAAATGCACAATGTTATTCAAGAAATTAACAGGTTGAATATCGATGTACTGGGTATCAGTGAAGCCAGGTGGCCCAACTCAGGTTGTTTTTCAACAGACGAAGCCACAATATATTATTCCGGTAGCGAGAATAACCAACACAGACACGGCGTGGCAGTAATAGTTAATAAAAAATCTAATAGAGCGGTGGAATGCTATTTCCCTATCTCAGAAAGGGTAATGGTACTGAAGTTAGTGACATCTCATGCCAAACTGAATTTGATACAAGTTTATGCTCCTACGGCGAATGCCGACGAAGAAGAAGTAGAATTATTTTACCGAGATATCGAAGAGGCACTTAGAATAACGAAAACAAGAGAAATCACGATAGTCCTAGGTGATCTCAATGCAAAGATTGGAAAGGGACAAAGCGGAAAGTGTATAGGAAACTATGGTCTGGGAAATCGAAACGAGAGAGGAGACCGTCTGTTACAATTCTGTCAAGAGCAGAACTTTATTATTACAAACACATTTTTCAAGTTACCAAACAGACGACTGTATACATGGCGATCGCCCGCAGATACATCGGAGAAAGTAGTCAGGAACCAGATAGACTACATTATGATCAATGAAAGATACCGTAATGCTGTTAAAGCCGTGAAAGCATATCCTGGATCAGACGTGTCCTCAGATCACAATCCACTTATCGCCAAGATTACACTCACCCTTAAAAATATTAAAAGACATCAAAGAATCCCTACAATAGACACAAGAAAACTTAAAGAACCTAAAGTAAAAGAATGCCTTCAACATGAACTGCATGTAAACTGCACCAAATTGAACACAAACACCAATGATATTGACGAGTACTGGAATCGACTAAAACATTGTCTACTGGAACCCTGTAAAGAAATACTAAAGACTTCCGCAAGGAGAAAAGAAGAATGGATGAATGACGAGATACACAATATGATGGAACAACGGAGACAATTTAAAAAAAAAGACAACAATAAATACAGAGAGATAAACCACGAGATCAGGAAGATGATAAAGTAGGCAAAAGAAAAATACTTTGAAGACCAATGCAAAGATATCGAAGAACTTCAAAACAAATATGATCTGTTTAACCTACACAAGAAAGTTAAAGAACTGGCAGGACTAAGAAACCAAAATCCCACTAGGGCAATTCTGGATAGACACGGGACTACTATAACACATACGGACGAGAAAGTACAAAGATTGGCAGAATATATCGACGAATTGTTCGATGATGAAAGAGGAGATCTGGAGCACATAGAACTTACGTCAGAAGAAATAGGTCCATATATTACAAAAGAAGAAATATTACACGCATAGAAGAATATTAAAAATATCGTGGACAGAACACGTCAAAACAAAGAAGTTCTTGGAACAATAAATAAAGAGATGGAAATTTTAAACACAGTAAAAACAAGAAAATTAGAATATCTCGGACATAGTACACGTGGAGAGAAATACACCCTGCTCCAATTGAATATGCAGGGAAAGATACAAGGAAAGAGAAGCATATGAAGGCGTAGAATGGCATGGCTGCGCAACCTGAGAGAGTGGTGCGGATGTACACCAAATGAACTTTTCAGAGCAGCCGTCTCAAAAGTCCGAATATCTATGATGATCTCCGCCGCGGAGATGACACTTGAAGAAGAAGACAAAGAGGAAATTTAAAAATGCGGACCCAACAGTCGTTAAAATAGACAAATAACCAAGTGATAGAAGAAGGCAAATTTTATATATAAAATATATAAAAAAAAAACAATTTAGATCAATATATTTTATTAATGACAGTTTGTTTACAATTATAAACATTATTGTTGTAACTCCTTTTGTGGTTTGCTAAAATATCGTTTCAGTGATGTGGATATGTCTCCTCTCGAAGGTAAATGTTTTATATAGTTACGACGTACATCCAAATATTGTAAATTGGGTACTGTTCCATAAATAGGAACAAGGTCTTGTAGATTATTATCGTCTATATATAATACGTGTAAGTTAGGTAATTCTTTAAAAGTTGATTCATATAATTTATTGATTAGATTATTAGTTAACATTAAAGTTTCCAAAGTGTCAGACACTAAAAGAGGTCCTTCTTCTGGTACAAGTATTCTGTTCCCAGCTAAAAGAAGAGTTTTTATATTGGGTGCGTACTTAAATAGTTCTGTAGGTAAATTGGTAATGTGGTTAAAATTAAGATCCACCAACTGAAGATTTGGTAAAGATGATATGACATTCACTGGAAAACTCGTTAACTCTAGACTATTTGAGTAAAGAGTCTCAGCTGTTTGGGATGCATCAAAAAAAGATTTATATTGGTCCAGATTAGCATTTCCATCCACGTTACTCTTAAAACCAGTGACATCAACGCAGTAGATTCGGATTTCTGGTATTGTCTGGTGTTCGTCTGTTAAGTATGCTGTATTCTTTTCTGTGCATGGTTGACCTTCGGTAAAGTCACTGCGTACATATTTGGTTAATAGTAAAAGTCTGAAAAAAGTAAATGTATTATTTTTACTTTGTCCAAAATGTATTTAGTACACACTAATGAATAAAAAATAACACTTTTATTTCTGATGACCAGTAATTATAAAACATCATATATAGGTTATGTTCTTCCCTCTATAGTACCAAGTATATTTAAATAAAGTTTGTTTAGCAGTAAATGGTTGACTTTAATTAGTATCGACCATAAAAATCCTGGGTTAACCGATAATAGTATAAAAGGCTCGGTTTCAGGTAACAATGGTTTACCTGAGGGACCAGGTCTTAACAATGGACCAAGTCAGATAAATTTAATAATATTTATGACCACACTAATTGAAGTCAACCATTTTCTGCTAAACAATATTTTTCTGGCCTCTATTGATTTATATAGCTTTTAATTAAGAGTAAAATTTTTAAAGCATATTATAAAATACATGTCTGAATACGTGTCTTCTGCAGGTTTTAATATAACTTCCAAATAACGGTGATGCTGCTATTTGGAATTCCCCAAAAATGTAAACGTCGAACATGTTGTCCTATGACGTTATTAGGAGCACCACCCACTCCGATAAATTCGTTGTGAGGTGTTACGCATATAAAAATAGAAGCACAGTTTGATATTTATTTATGTAGAGTCTGTCAAATATAAAGGTGTATTCTGAGTTTCAATCTTTTACAAAAAAAAAACTAATATACATTGGCCAAATATTAAAGCCTTAATGATTATACCAACGATGATAGCATAACAGATCAAACTTGTATCTTCTACGGTAACTGTGTTTTTTTACATTTTGCAACATTTTGTATTAAATTATTGTTGGTAGATTCATCTACTCATGATAATCGAAGTGCCCATGGCGCAAGTTGAGTCACTTAGTGGATTCTTCTGATGACGAAGACCTACCACCACCTTTATCAAATCTAACAAATCATGTTTTCAGCCCAAATTATGCAAAATGATAAATCTGAAATGGATCAATTCAAAAAATATTCTTCCTAAATCCTACCTAGATTCTGAAACTCACGTGGAAACTCCCTTGCAATATTTTTTATAAATTACTTGATAAAGCTTATTAAGACACACACAGTGGTCAATCCTGCCCCTAAGAAACATGCTTATACCATTTTATATTGAAATCCATATGTCCGAAGATCAAACCGATCTCACTTCGTTCTTTAAGTGGTACCTATCTAACCCTCCAGGTTTTTCCTCTACGCCTTCTCAGTGTGTGACTTACGTGAGGAGGCTTATAATTTGAAAGTTACATTGGGTGCCCTGGGTAATGGAACACCCTCTGTTTTTATTGACTGTGGTTAAGCCACCTAACTGTAGGGGTAGCAAACATATCGGCTTTTCTTCCTATTTACTTTACTGACTCTATAGAAGTTACTCTAACTTGACGTCGGGACTTGAGTCCCTAAAAGAAAAAGAAAAGTGTCTGTTTCGTTCAGAAAGCCATCAACCTAAGTTGGTGACTCACTGACCGAAAAAATGTGAGTGCTCAGCCACTCAGCCGCCGATTTGGCAAAATAAATTTTGTTCTCGCCGGCTGAGCATCCGAGTGGAGCCATACATGGAGCACCGAGCCCATGTATGCAGCACATGACCTCAGTGCTCGGAGTTCGCGAATAGGTCTTCACCTAATCTACCTAAGGGACCTAGTCCGCTATTGCGGTTATGATAAAGGACCTGACGGACCTTTTATACATGTTTAGTTTATTAATATGTTGCCTCACCCGATGTCAGCAATTTCGCGATGACTTAGAGAGAAAGCATTTTTTTTATTTTGTTTTTTGGTTTTTTGTTTTTGTTTTTTTTTCCCAAAATTAACTAAAACTATCTTAACTTAAAAGTGTGTGTGAGGTGGGGTGTGCATTCCCAGGTGTATACGGCCCTCACACACCCTGTGTATATTGTACTTAAATCCTAACCTAACTAGTACCGCTGTAGGGGATTTGCTTCCTGTTGGTTTTACAGGTGTGTCCCTAAGCAGCAGAGGCATACGTTAGGACAGGCAAGATTATGCTCTTCGCAACTCAGATTTTGGTTTTAAATCTTAATTTGCTTTTTCTGTCTATAAGTGTTGACAGCTGACTATTTAGCGCTTTAGCTTTGTATGTGTCTTGGTTGACGTGCTCGGTAAATGTGAGCTTTTTGTCGAGTATCACCCCGAGGTATTTTGCTTGATTTGTCCTTTCTACTAGGGTGTCCTATCGTAGTTTCTGGGTTTGGTACACTTCTTCTGTGAGTAAACATTACTGCTTGTGTTTTGTCGGGATTTAAGGTGACTTTCCATTTAATATACCATCTTTGGAATTTATTTAGTACTCTCTGCAGATGATTAGCTGCATGATTCGGATCTCTCCAGCTGACAGCTATTGTTGTGTCGTCAGCATAAAGACTTAGCAGGGATCCTGGCTCTGTTGGCGTCTTGGTCGTATATATGGTGTACAGATAAGGCAACAATACCGCTCCCTCAGGCACAGCTGAGAGTTTCGACTTCGGACAGAGTTGCCCTATTCAAACTCTGAACCTTTTATTGTCTAGCTTTGACACAAGAAAGCATGTCATCACCTCGCTGTATCCCAGATTGCTCATTTTATAGAGGAGTCCTTGGTGCCAGATTCTGTCAAATGCATTACTGACGTCCAGGAGTGCTTTTGATATGTAAATTTTTTAGTTGTATTCTTTCGTTATGAATTATGTGAGTCTTAGTACCTGTAGTTCACAGAAGTGTACTCTTCTGAACACGAATTGAGCTTCCAAAATAGTGCCTGGCCTGTGATTCTTCGTCGAGTCTTTTCAGTATGACTTTTTCTGCCATTTTACGTTATAGACGATAATAAGCTTATGGGTCTATATTTTTGAGGAAATGTGACATTTTTTCCCTGGCAAATTTTCTGGCGCAGCTGGGGCAGGGCTGGTCGATTATCGTGGGCGCGGGAGTTGGGGCTGTCTCCTTATCCTCATCCGATTGTACGTATGTTCCATCGTCGCTGGCTTCATCGCAGTTAGAATTACATTCTTGGGAAGTTTCCTCGGTCAGATTAATTTTATTTAAAAAGCTATTGCGCCTAGGAGCTAGAGACTGAGGGGGTGGGTGACTGGCTGTCATTTTCTTCTGCTTCTTGTGATGACACGCAGGTGGTGACTCTGGGGAAGGAAAGTCACTAATTTTGCTTTACGGCCGTGAACAAAAGGTTGTTCGAAACAATGCAGGATTTTGTTACACAGAAGACTTTGTTTTTTTTCTCTCCGTCTGAGTGCTGCCAGACGGTTTTCCTGGGTGTTACCCAGACTTCTCTGTCGACACACTGCGATAAAACCGATTCTTCGCTATGCTCTGTCAGAGATAGTTTTCGAGAGAGGCCTATAAAGGCAGCCTCTCTACGGTTTAACTAAAACTAAACTAGCACACGCACTTCGCCTAGTTAGAATACAAATCTACCAGCATCACGCACGGTGTCTTACCCACCGCGAGCTGTAAAGCACTGTAACCTCAGGTTAGCTGCTCTCTCCTAAGCACACGTCCGCACTGATCGACTTTCGACTGACGCAGTCGAACTAAGCTAATTAGCTTGTTAAGATTATACAATAAATCAATTAAATATATGTTCGTTACACAAACGGACATATCTGCAAACTTTTCTATAAATTTCAATTATCCAGAACAGTTTTATGGTGCATGTTTCTGTATGTCCTGATATCGGTACCATACTAGAAGGTATTGAATTAGTGCATGAAGAGTGTAAGAAAATATTTAAAATATTATACATTAAATGTTATTATACACGAAAATTAATTAAAGGTAAGTTTATTTAATCTAATATGGATATACCTACACAGTTATTATAGACGCTTTTGAGACCAATAATTTAAAATAATTAATTTATACTATAAAAATAGTTAAAACAATAAATAAGATGCCTACAAAAATATAAAATAAACAATAATTGATGTAATCACAGTTAGAAATTAAATTAGTTTTAGTACCCGTAAAGCACCCACATGAAGTTGTATTTCATAACAATCTTGATAAAATCTGTTACGCAAAAGTGAGAAAAACCGCCAGTATAGAGAAGAAGGGGTTATCAAAATAAGCACTTGGAATCCAAAAATAATGTTTTTAGCGGTTAACACATACATCGTTCAAGAAATGAACAAACTAAAAATATATTTATTTATTTTGCCTATGTTATGGCTTACATAATAAAATGGATAAATAAATTTACATTTATACATTATACAAATTTAGAGTAGTAAAGACGTCCCCCATTACAAATAGGATCAGTAGGAAAATAAAGTATGGGAAGAATACCTAAAGAAACTTTTCCATGACCTTAGAACAGGGATGGCCAACCCGCGGCACGCGTGCCACTCTGTGGCACGATTGAGTCCTATCAGTGGCACGCGTAGCGTGCCACTGATAGGACTTTCAAACTGATCAAACTTTCAAAAAAATTAAAACTTGAAAAACAAAAAATAATAAGAAGAAACTTGGTAGGTTTACGGAAGTTACGATAGATGCGGCATCATTGCATCCTCTGGCGAGCGATATTGCTGCGATTGGTGCACGTGATCCTAGCTGTCGTAATGTGCAATAGGACTGCGTTACCCTTGCTTAGTTTATTTTAAACTGCCCGTTGTATGTGCACATTTTGTCATCGCGCATTGTTTCTTTAAAATTTTAAAAGTATTTGTTCGATATGTCCACGAGTAAGCCTTCGACTTCAAAACGAAAATACGAAGATGATATTGCAATTCGCGATTTTCAACCTGCTTGGGAAGAACAATTTTTATTTACTAATCGTAATACTTCAAAGCCTGTTTGTTTGATATGTGGATTGTCTGTAGCAGTTCCGAAAAAATTTAACCTGGAACGACATTATAAACAACTGCATAAGGACTTCAGCAACAAATATCCTATTGGTTCACATTTGCGAGCCGACTTTATTGAAAAAAAAAAGAAAACCCTAGCCAGCCAACAGTCACTGTTTCAGAAGAGAAGTGATGAAATGGAAAACTATGGTTAAAACATCATATGAACTTTCTCTGCTGTTAGCCCGGAAGAAAAAAGCCTACTCTGATGGAGAGGAGATAATTAAAAATAGTCTGGCAATATTTGCTAAAAATGTGGGAGATGTAAAGATCAAAAATATGGTCGATAATATTGCATTATCCCGAAATACAGTCATGCGCCGTATAGATGATATGGGCCAGGATGTTGTTTCCCAAATTATAAGTGGATTACAATCCTGCAAATTCTTTTCTTTAGCGTTGGATGAAAGTTGTGACAACACAGAAAATGCGCAGTTAAGCATTTTTGTCCGTTATACCAATGATAATTTTGAAAATGCCGAAGAGCTTCTGGATTTGCGCCAACTAGTCACAACAACAGGAGAGGACATTTTTCAACAGCTTAAAAACGTAATCGAAGTCAACAAGTTGAATGGTCAAATTAGATAGTGTTTGTACAGATGGAGCTCCTTGCATGGTTGGTAGACTAAAGGGTTTGTTACATTACTGGAAAACTATTTGGGAAGAAAAGTTTTTAAGTACCATTGTATTATTCACCAGGAAGCTCTTTGTGCCAAGGACCTAAACATGTCATCTGTTGTTGACCCTGTAACACGCTGCATTAACAAAATACGAGCTCGGGCATTGAATCGACGACAATTTCGAGAACTGTTCGCGGAAGAAACGGAGCAAGATGGAGAGTTACTTCTCCATTGCAGTGTGCGCTGGCTCTCCAAAGGAAATGCACTCGAAAGGTTTTGGAACTTGAAGGAGTGCGTCTTAAAATATTTGCAAGAAAACAATGAACTACCCAGTGAGTGCTCGTTACTTAATGATAAAGATTGGCTTTGGGATTTAGCTTTTCTCACTGATATTATGAGACATTTAAATCTATTAAATTTAAGATTACAGGGAAAAAATTGTATTTTTCCTACTCTAGTTGGTCATATATCTTCTTTTGTGAATAAACTTATGCTTTTTTGTAACGATTTTGGAGAACAGAGATTGACACATTTCACATTAATGCAGGAATTAGCCAACAAGGTCAGTAGAACTCCAAATTATGACAGATTTAAAAACCTTATATCTATTTTGCTAGGTTCATTCAATACCCGGTTTGAAGATTTTCAAAAAGACAAAATGAATGTTGACCTTTTCATAAATCCTTTTTCTATTTCTCTGCAAGATATCAATTGTTACTCAGCTGAAATACAGATCGAAATTATTGATTTACAGAACCACACTATACTAAAAACCAAATATAGGGAAATTATTTCAACTGTTACTGATCCCAATTATATTGAATTTTGGAAATTTGTACCAGCAAACAATTTTCCTAATTTACACGAGTTAGCTCTGAGATATTGTTGTAGATTTGGTTCAACGTACGTTTGTGAGCAAATGTTCTCTATTATGAACATAATAAAATCAAAATATCGGTCACGATTAACTGACATGCATTTAAAAAATCTAATTCTGTTGGCTAGTTCCGAAATTAATCCCAATATAGATGAATTAATTAAAAAAATACAAGTTCAAATACCACATTAAATAAGTAACTGTTTAATAATTTGAATTTTAGATAATAAGAAAATATTTAAGTTTTTTTGTTTAACGTTTTTATTTTATTTTTATTAACAATAAAGTAAGTTTGTTGTTATGTTTTACTTATTACGTTATTTTTTAAACCTCCACTATCTTGACTAAACGGAAAAATGTGGAATTTACATAAGAAATACATATTGTACCGTATATTATTAATATATAGTATCCATATTAGTATGTCGAAAAATTTTAGTGGCACGCCAAATTTTTTTTGTTCTCATATTGGCACTCGACTTAAAAATGTTGGCCACCCCTGCCTTAGAACAATACAAGATCCCACCATGGAAGCAAATTCAGCTACCGAAATTCTACCAGAAGAAATAACGGCAACCGTCAGACAAATGAAGGATTGAAAGGCACCGGAGAGCAGAGCCAGAATGATGGCCAACGTTGGGAACGGACAGATACTCTAAGAAGAAGAAGATCAGTAGGAAGACCACGAAAACGATGAAATGACAACTTACTATAGGAAAATTGTTTAACAGACAGTCATGTTTACGTAAAACGAAGAAGAAAAAGAAAATAAATAATATTTTAGTATGTTATTGTTTTGTAGTTTGAGAATGATTTTAAATCAAAATGTCAAATAAACTTATTTTAAAGTAAAATTGTGACTTAGTCTCTCCAAAAATAGTAAATTGCATACAACAAGAATTACCACTAGTAAAGAGCTTCAAAATACACTTACGAAATTGACACCACCTGAGAGAACTTCATTGCAATAACATTAGAATAACTACTGTTTGAATATCTAGATTTGAGATGTATGTAATTAACATAAAACATAATATAAAATTTATAGGATATTGTTTGTATAATATTATTTTAGATATTTCCACCTACTATAGCATTTTATGTGGTTTCTTTCACCTTAATTATGCATAATTTTAAAATAAGTTCTCAAAATTTGAACGGCGGTACAATATGCTAATTTTTAATCATTTGGTTATGCGAACAGTCAAAATGCGTATGAATGTTACAATCAGTATTAAAATTCGAATAATCAATTATAATCCGTTCACAAGTCGTTGAGAGCACCAAATGTGCCTCAAAGTCATAAGATGGTAAAATTTGTATCATCATAGGCATTCCGGAGGTGATTATTCATTAAAATTAACGCGTTTGAGATTTATTTTCCTTTTCAAAATGTTTATCAATATTAATAATGTTTTAATACTAATATATTTAGCAAAAAACAATTAAAACTTTCACAGCTAATTTTAAAACAATCAAGTTACTTAATGAATAAAACCTAGACATTATTATCAAGCTCTTTAACGACATCTACGATACGGGCCAGATTCCAAAAGATTGGCTTCGATCTACATTTATCGCCCTACCAAAAACACCACGTGCGAACTTCTGCAAGGACCACCGACTAATAAGCCTAATGAGTCACTTTTTAAAACTTTTCCTGAGAATACTTCACACTAGATTGTTTAAGAAATGTGAAGAGGTCAGTGGATGGAGTCAGTTTGGTTTCAAAAATGGACTTGGCACGAGAGAAGCGATCTTTAGTATGCAAACATTGATACAGAATTGTTTAGATCAAAGAAAGGATGTTTTTATCTGTTTCATCGATTACGAGAAAGCATTCGATAATGTAAAACATGAATTGATGATAAAATACCTACAAGAGTTGGGATTGGATGCAAAGGATATAAGAATCATCGCCAATCTGTATTGGAATCAGACAGCAACAGTACGTCTTCAAAATTCCAACGAAACAGAAGATTTCTCCATTAAAAAAGGAGTAAGGCAAGGTTGTATACTGTCCCCAATGCTGTTCAATTTATACGTAGAAAAAGCCTTCGCAGAAGCAGTGGAAGACTCTAATAAGGGTATTAAAGTTAACGGCATATTTATTAATAACATCAGGTATGCCGATGATACAGCCATAGTGGCAGATAACATCGAAGATCTTCAATGCCTTTTAAATGATCTAACTCTTGCAAGTGAAGCTCGGGGTTTGAAAATAAATATCAAGAAGACAAAATCAATGATTATAAGTAGAAATGATTACCCCAACGCAAAGATATATGTCTCTGGAGAAGAAATCGAACAAGTCAGGCAATTCAAATACTTGGGATGTTTGCTGAATGAGGGTTGGGACCCCGAGAATGAAATAAAGAGCAGAGTTGAACAAGCCAGAAATGCTTTTTTGAGGCTTCGTAAGTTTCTGACTGATCGCAAATTGGACTTCAACCTCCGATACAAGATGCTTAAGTGTTACGTGTGGCCTGTTCTCCTGTACGGAATGGAAGCATGGACGTTAAAGGCCAGTTCCATTAACAAACTTGAAGTGTTTGAAATGTGGTGCCTGCGTCGAATGCTCAGAATATCATGGACGGACAGGGTCAGAAATGAGGAAGTACTCAGAAGAGCGGGCTTACAGGATAGGGAACTTTTTAATTATGTAAAAAGTAAGAAGACTGCATACTTGGGGCACATTATACGAGGAGAACGATACACTTTTCAGCAACTGATACTCGAAGGGAAGATAGAGGGTAGGAGAGGTCTCGGACGTAAAAAAATGTCATGGCTGCGCAATATTCGACAATGGACAGGAATCCACAGCTATGAAATGCTTCGCAATGCTGCTAAAAACAGAATTATTTAATCCAGAATATTTAACATCTCACCTGACAAGACGATGTACGGTGGACGCCTACGCAGAAATGCACGGCACCTTAAGAAGAAGAAGCTAATTTTGGTTATTATATTATATTAATAAAAATAAGAATTTAACCATTAACAATTTTATAAATAAGAATACCTTATCTCTTTGGATATTTTAATACTTTAATACTAATCTTCTATTCGTTGCAAGAAAATTAGGATGGGACTCCCCAGATCAGTGTTTTTGCGTCTACGGCAGTAATTAGCGTCTCGAATATTTCTTTTGCGAATTATATGCAGTGCGTGAGTGATTTTTTATTCCATACACCTACGAACATATACGTACCTTTCGCTCTTGCTCGTTTTGTTGGATTGTTTGTGATGGCTTCATCATCAACATCATCAAGTGTTATACCGGTACTGTTGCGTACAGTCAGTAAGTCTGACTACGAGAGAAGACTATTGTCCTGAATGTTCACGATGCTCTGGTTTCTCAGAATCCCACAAACACTGTTCGCAACATAGTCGAAAGTTGTGCCAAGATGACTAAGACCGAAGATCACTTTTGATTGACCGGGCGGAGATAATATGTTGGAGAAGAAATTATCTAAGATCCATACGAAAATTCCGAGCTGAAGGAAGGCCAATCTTCTACAAGGATGAAACGTGGGTAAACTCAGGTCATACTCTAAAAAAATTTGGCCAGATAAAAATATATTAAGCTCCAGGGAAGCCTTTATGGAAGGTTGGTCTACTGGTATCTCCTCACCTTCTGGTAAAGCTAGTAGATTAATAATTTCTCACATTGGCAGTGAAAAAGGATTTTTTAAGCATGGTTTGTTGGAATTTCAATCCAAAAGTACAAAAGACTGTCACGAGGAGATGACAGCTAATTTTTTCGAAGAGTATTTTGAGCAGACAATTAAACAATACCACCAAATTCAATTATAGTAATAGATAATGCACCTTATTATTCACGACTAGTAGAACGATTTCCAACGACTGCATGGAAGAAACAGGATATTCTTGACTGGCTGCGGAATAAGTATCTGCCTTACGAAGATGGAATGGTAAAAGCAGAACTATCAAAAATCTTATATACTCTTCAGTTTGGTAATGACCAGATAACATTAAGTAGGGTAAAATCAAAGGTAGAAAAAGCATAGGAAGACGTAAAATCTCGTGGCTACGCAATCTCCGTGAATGATTTGGATGCAGTTTAATTGAACTATTCAGGCGCGTAACCAACAAAATTATAATTGCCAGAATGATTTCCAATCTCCGATAGGAGTGGAACTTGAAGAAGAAGAAGGAAAGCTGGTACTATTAGCACAGGCGAGCACAGAGAACGCTTTCGCATTAATCAGAATTGGCAGCATCACGTCGGAGGAATTCCTTATTGACACCGGGCTTAGACAAGGAATTCCTCTCGCCTCCCTATTATTTAATTTTGCACCGGAACATGCGATAAGGAAAGCTCAACCACAACCTTGCCGCCCAAGGATCAAAAATATTATTGGTGTTTGCGGATGACTGTTCGCCTTATTCGAAAATGGAGCCAAGGAAGTTGGTCTGAAGGTTAACAAGGACAAGACCAAGTACATGGTGGTTACGAGGAGCCCAGAGCCAAGGGTTAGACAAAATGTAACAATCAATGAATACAACTTTGAAGTCGTCAAAGAATTTAACTACCTGGAAACGGTAATAACACCTGAAAATAAATATGAAAAGGACGTGGCAGCCAGGATCATTGCAGGAAACAGGGCATATAAATCATTAATGACCGTAATTACATCAAAAATACTCTCAATGCCAGCAAAGATAAGAGTGTATAAGACAATAATTCGTCCCACAATAACGTATGGAAGCGAGACATGTACTCTGAACCAGCGAGAAACGACAAAGTTACTGGTACTGGAAAGAAAGATACTGCGGACTATATATAAGTCTTGCAGGGAGGAGACAACAGGATAATGGAGAAGAAGATACAATGATGAACTCCAGACAGTATATGGAGATGAAAACATAGTACAATACGTTAAAGCAAACCGAATAAGATGCGCGGGCCATGTGCTAAGATCGAGTGACGAAAGACTCCTGAAAGTCACATTCTGGGAAAGGCCCGATGGCAGAAGGTCAGTTGACCGCCCAAGAAAGAGATGGAAGGACGCAGTAGCCAGTGATCTACGCAACATGGGAATACAGCAATGGAAAAATAGCTGCTCAGTACCGACAACAATGGAGGAAAATAGTAAACGCATTCACATAGGTAGAGCCAAATGATAATGCTTATGATGAAGGCATCTTTAAGTTTATCCCATAAGCTCTCAATTTTTTTTATTTGATTATTCCTTTGGTTGTATCTAATTTAATATTAAGATATTGGCATATACGTGCTTTAGGTTTCGTTTTTTTTTTAGCTATTTGGGTCCTTAGCAAAGAAAGTAATGTTACGTATTTAAGAGTAAATTGGATTATATTAGAGACCTTTTCTTTTACACATACTATTTAAAAGTTTAAGGAAAAAATACGCAACGTCAAATCTTAGCAACTATTTTGATTGAAAATAAAGAGGAATATGTTTTTAAATAAAAAGGTAATTTGTATTATATTTTATTACTCAAAACCTAAACTTACAAATTATAATCATTATTGTCTTAATTCCTTCTGTGACTTGGTTATATAGCGTGATAAGGAACTAGATATCTCCTCCTTTGGAGGTAAACTTCTTAAATAATTACGACCTACATGTAAAAATTGTAAATTTGGTACAGTTCCAAACATCGGTTCAAGAGTTTGAAGGTTATTATTATCTAGATACAATACCTGTAAATTAGGTAACTTTTTAAAAGTTGATTTATACACTTTATTAATTTGATTATTACTTAAGCTTAAAGTTTCAAGAGTTTCAGATGATAACAAAGGTCCTTTCCTTGGTACGAAAACTCGGTTATCTGACAGAAGAAGCTTTTTTATATTTGGAGCATATTTGTATATTTTGGAAGGTAGCCTATGGATGAAATTAAATGTGAGATCCACCAGTTCAACTTTTGGCAAAGATTTTACAATAACTATAGGGAATCTGGTTAAGTTGCATTGATCTGAGTAAAGGGTATCGGCTGTTTGAACTGCATTAAAAAATTCTTTATATTTTTCCAGGTTAATCCTTGCATGCATGTTTTTCTTAAAACCAGTGACATCAACACAGTAGGTTTGGTTTTCTGGTATTCTCCATGTTCCAACTAATAAGTAGGCCGTGTTTCTCTCTGTACATGGTTGACCATAAATAAATGAACTGCGTACATGTTGGATTAACAGGAAACATCTAAAAATAAAAATAATTTTATTAATTTAATTGAATCTACGACAAAAGGACGCGGAAAACAGGACGCGAGACCAAAAGACGCGGAAAAAAGGACGCATAATTATTAATGAATTACTATAAATAGTTTATTTTAATTGACATTAGCCATTACCCCCTTTTTATCCCCATATGTTATTACAGAAAATGATTCTACCTAACCTAAAATCGGTTACGGTAAGAGTAAAAAGTGAAAAATAATTATATGAAAAAAACTTGCCCTCACATTTTATCGAGGCTTAGGACTAAAATATCTTAAGTAAAATAATAAATACTAATATAATGTTGATTCAAGATTTCTGGTATTGAAACAGGTTAGATTCCATATTATCAGAATTATGTATGGGATTAGAAAAACCCAAGTACCAGCCCAGTAAGGGGTCTAATGAGGGTTTAACGCGAACCGGAAGATTGGTAAATTCCGCAGGTAATGTTAAGAATGTAAATAGAAACGATTAGTAAAAAAATAAAACTTTCTAATTGTTTGATAATTGTTTCTAAGATATGAATATTACAAAAGGTCCGATATAACAAAACATCATTAACCAAATTGTTTATATAGGGGAAACTTGTCGCGGTAGGTAATTTATTCTGTTCTTAACAAGAAAACATTTTACAAATTGATATCAGTCTGTTAAGATGGTGTTAGCGTTTTTGAAAAGCCAAAAAGGCAACAACTTGTTACTTTATAATGGATTTCTCCATAAAAAAGAGCGAGTGATTGGTGAAAAGACAATTCTCAAGGACTTTCCTTAGCTGCTACGGCACAACTTCCATCAGTGTCGTCGTTAAAAAAAACTGTGCAAAGAGTTCGGAACGAGCTAGGAGGTACGACCGCAAATCCGAGAAATTTAGAAGAACTTGTGCTTCCTGAAGAATATAAAACAACTACAGGCGGTGAGCTATTTCTATTATTTGATAGCGGGCCAGAAGAAGAACGTATTTTGTTATTTTCAACACAAAGAAATTTAAGATTTATGGAACAATGCGATCATTGGTATGCCGATGGAACATTTAACTCAGCACCACCATTGTTTTCTCAAATATACACAATTCATGGAGTGCGATACAGTAATGTAATCCCGACTGTATTTGCACTTCTAACGAACAAAACACAAGAGACTTATACACGTGTTTTTCAGCAACTAAAGGTGTTGAATCCGGCCTTGCGCCCTCTAACAATAATGATGGACTTTGAAAGAGCGGCAATGAATGCTGCACAAACTGAGTTCCCAAATGTGAGAATCCGCGGATGTTTTTTTCATTTCTCGCAGTGTATGTGGCGCCATATTCAAAGTGCCGGATTGCAACGTAGATATATTGAGAATCCTGACTTCGCCCTTCACCTAAGACAATTGACAGCTCTTGCGTTTGTTCCAGACAACCATGTAGTCAGAGTGTACGAGGAGTTGCTCAATAGCGATTTTTATACACAAAATGAAGAACTACTAGTGCCGCTGATTAATTACTTTGAAGACACTTGGATAGGGAGATTAGCTAGAAGAGGAAATCGAAGACAACCCCTTTTTCCAGCAAATGTATGGAATTGTTACGATTTGGCAGACCAAGATATACCTCGAACTAATAATGCTGTCGAAGGATGGCACAACAGCTTTTCTTCTCTTCTCAATAGTGCACATCCGAATATTTGGAAATTTATTAATTCTCTAAAAAAAGAATATGATTTAAATGTTTTGAAAATAGAGCAGTACATTTCGGGCAATGTACCTCCACGCAAAAGAAAATATCAAGATACAGCAAACAGGATAAGGGCTATTGTTGCCGATTATGCTGACAGGCCAACTTTAGAATATTTGAGAGGCATTGCTCACAATTTTCAGTTGCAAACATAAAAAAATACAAAAAAAATTAATATCAAAAATAAAACAAAAAAAAATAAAATGACAAAAAAAATTCCAAAAAAAGCAAAAAATTAAAAAAAAATAAAAAAAAACTTGTAAACACGCCAGCTTCTGCTGCCAGTCCTAAGCCTGGATAAAGTGTGAAGGCAAGTTTTTTTCATATAAATATTTTTCACTTTTTACTTTTACCGTAACCGATTTTAGGTTAGGTAGAATCATTTTCTGTAATTATATATAGGGGATAAACGGGGGTAATTGCTATTGTCAATTAAAATAAACTATTTATAGTATTTCATTAATAATATGCGTCCTTTTTTTCACGCGTCCTTTTTTCCACGCGTCCTTTTTTCGCGCGTCCTTTTTTCCGCGTCCTTTTTTATGCGTCCTTTTTTCCGCGTCCTTTTGTCGGTATACCAATTTAATTATATCTAAATATCTGTGTAATATACAATGATCTGTGTATATAAAAATTTTTGAAGATTTTGAAGATTTATTGAATCAATTTGATAAACTTGCTCTAAATATTGTTGACAGTGAAAATATAAATTTTTCTGAAAATATGGCTACCTTCAAAATCCAGTATTAACAGGGATTTCCTTAAATCTAAAATTAAAAATATTAGACCCTATGATGGTGATTCTAATACATTAAATAAATTTATTACAAGATGTACTCAATCAAGTGGGTAGTGGGTAGGAACTACTTAGACAGTTCTATCAGGGAGAATGAATCATTCTCTGCCCTCCACAGATTCCAGGTGTTTCTTGACCCAGGAAACTAGTACCTGCTTAAGGTCCCTTGTTCAGGGTCACGGATGAAGATCACAACGGCATTCAAGGCGGAGAAGGATACCTTCGGTACGGCGAGGATGGCGGAAGGGGCACCCTCTGATTTTAGGGTTAATATAAAATCAGTAGCGTCTGATCCAGAGTGGACGGCTATGAACAGCGTCTGACCCAGAGTGGGAGGCTGAATATATACTTACCAACTCGTCTGACCAGCGTGGTGTTTTATGGTCAACACCTCCCTTCTCAAATGGCGAATACAAACCCGAACGGAACTGGTCCCCAGGTAGGTGGTTCACATTGTGGCAAATCCTACACCTTATCTAATTAGGTCAGTCTCATCGAATCTGGGGGAGACAATAGTTCGTCAATACAGACAACAAAAATGTATATCTCAACTTTCAATGTAAGATATTTGTCTAAAGACGAGAAACTCTATGAATTAGAGGAAGAAGTTAAACACCTGCAATGGGACATAATCGGACTATCGAAGGTACAAAGAAAAGGTGAAAACTGTATCTCGCTAAAGTCTGGAAATATATTGTATTTTAAAGGTAAAGAAAACGAAAGTTTAGATGGAGTTGTTTTTTGATTTCGAAAAAATACGCTTATAAAATTGAGGAATACGTAGGAATAACAGAAAGAATCGCTTTATTAATCATAAATATTAACGAAAAGGTCACTTTTCTATAAAAGTCTTGTTTTATAACAATTTGTGGGTCTTACCTTGTCTGTTTAAACTTTTAAAACTTTTTATACCTTTTTATTCTATTTACTCATTTTGAAATAAAACCACAGACATGTAATATTGGCATAATTATTGTAGTTTATAACATCTAATTTGTTTATCTTTATTAGACAACACCCATATATGGGTTTTTATCATTTCAGCATTTATTTAACTTTGTATCGAGACCTGAAGATGCTTTGCATATTGTAGAAAGCGAAACCGGTCGTCTGATAGTTAAATTAAATTGATTTTGAGTAAGTCTTATTTATTATTTCTTTACCTTTTGAAATGGACTCACACAACCAACACATTCATGATTACAATTACTTTAGTTTTAGATGAAAACCACTTGATTGTTTATTAGCACTGGGATGTGTAAAAATCTACCCTGCTTTTTCGCCTTGCCAGTATAGGCAAGCGAGCTACTAGCATGCCAATTACTAGCAAATGTGTTTTGTGCTTTTTAGTTACTGGCCTATTCCAGCAATTGGCATGCTAGCTACTTTCCCAATTTACTGGAATGTGTGTACCCGGCTTAAAGGATGTGAGCATAAATTCTTATGTATGAAGTGTTTTTCGATACTCACAATTATACTGTACGTAAGTGATAGGCGTAACTAATTATGTATACATATTTCACATATCAAACATTTATTTTTAACAATAAAAAACTCATTTCATATTTTGTGTATATTTAATACAAGAATATAAAGTATTCTTAAAAAAAGTTGTTAGTCTCTGGCAGGCAATTAAAATCAAAACCCCTAGTAGTCAAAGTGCTAAAAAAACAAGTTTTAAGCTATATATGACAAGATATGGTAAAAATGTGGTGAAACATTGCTACCAACGTATTACTACATCTATATTATACCTAACTTTTTAATTATATTTTAAATATATAAAGCTATTCAGTTTTTTATGAAAGCGTGAGTTAACTAACTTCTTCTTCTTCTTCTAGTTCCATGATCATTATGGATCGTTGTTCAGGGTGTCTCACAATGTGACCGAAGTATTCCAGCTTGCGTTTCTTTGTTATATTGACCAGTTGTATTGTTTGGTTCAGCCATCTAAGGACCTCCTCATTTCTAACTCTGTCGACCCAGCTTATTTTCAGTAGTCGTCTGTATACCCACATCTCAAAGGCTATCAAGCGTTTAAGGATAGCCTGAGTTAGAGTCCACGCTTCCACTCCATACAGCAGGACAGGAAAGATGTAGCAAGATGTCATTCGAACTCTAAGGTCAATGCTAAGATCGTGACTGCAAAGTACGTTTCTCATTTTTACAAAGGCAGCTCGGGCTTGTTCTATTCGGCTTTTAATTTCTGCAGTTGGATCCCAGCTCTCATTGATATTACTGCCGAGATACACGAGTTTCTCTACTCTGTCCAGAGTGGCATCTCCGACTTTTATACTGTCATCCTGTATATAATTTTGTTTGCTAACTATCATATATTTAGTTTTCTTAACGTTGAGTTTTAATCCATACTGATCACAAGTATGTTTTATTTTGTTCATTAGATTTTGAAGGTCTTCATATCTAATATTGTTGACGGTTACTTCATTTACAATAATACCTTCGGTTGTCTCCATTAAGGCTTCCTTAAATATTTCCTCCGAATATAAGTTAAAAAGTAAAGGCGACAATATACAGCCTTGTCTCACTCCTCTTTTTATATTTATTTTATCCGACAGTTCTTGTTCAACCTTTATTCTTGCCACTTGATGCCAGTATAGATTTGTAATTATTTGTAGATCATTTATCGTCCAATTCAGCTGTTTCCAATATTTCTAGCATTTTGTTATGTCGGACTTTGTCAAAAGTCTTTTCAAAATCGATTGCACAAATGTACAATTTCTGTACTAGCACCTGTATACTAAACAAGGCTTCTCTTGTACCCAAGCCACTCCTGTTAACTAACTGCAACTATAAAACGTGAGGAAATATAAGAATAAGGTATTTTTAAGAAATTTTTAGGTACTTTATTAGTTCAGCCCATGATACAAATACAAACAGATAAGATACCGCGCATGTAGGCGTTCCTTATGCATGACTTATGTGACGTCAGCTTGTGCTAAATTTCGCCATATTGTGTTTTGATGTTTATGTACATTTACGGTCCATAGCCAATATTTAGTAAAATAATATTTTGAGAGTATTAAAGGCTTTAAATTTTCCGCAATATGAGGTGTGCAGTGTACGGTTTGTCGTACAGCGTTTTATAGCTTTCCAAAAGACAAGGACTGTTTGAAAACATTTGTGTAAACGGCAGGATAGTTTTAATGTTAATTTGCCCGTGTTTGCTCTAAGCACTTTATTGAAAGTGATCGAACGATCGAACGAACCGGCAACTTAAAAGACAAAAAAAAGACTTGTGGATGATTTATTAAATAAATACGTGATATTTATTATATTGAAGTGGTAAATAATTATGTCTAATGATTTCATTACTAAATATTTATTTTTGTAGTGAACTTTGTAGCAATAGTGGAAACAGTTTTTATGATGATGTCCTGTGGTCTGTGAACTGTGTTTGTCATTTGTCATCTTAGTTTTAGTTAATGTCATATGTAATTGTCATGTTATTCATTCAAACAAAACAATGCTAATTTCTTGTATATTAAAACCTAGTTTATAAAGGTTTTGCATTTCATTACAATTTAATATACAAGAAATATCAAATATGGATAAGCTACTACGACCAGACAGATTCGATGCTGATCCTAACTCTCCTAGATCGTCTCAAGAATGGATGCATTGGAAAGCTACCTTTGAAAACTTTATTTCCTCTGTGATTGATGTTTCAGAGGAGGAGAAATTCAAACTACTGGTAAATTACGTGAGCAACAATATCTATGAACTCATCTCTGATTGTAGAAAGTATTCTGAAGCCAAAAGTATTCTTGAAGCAGCTTTTGTTAAACCCAAAAATGAAATTTTTGCCAGACATATCCTAATGACAAAAAAACAACAAACTGGTGAAAATATAGGTCAATACGTTCAACATCTTAAAGTGCTTTCCAAAGACTGTAATTTTCTAGCCGTTTCTGCAGACCAAAATAGAGAAGATTATATAAGAGACTCTTTTATTAATGGCATTCTTTCTAATGACATAAGACAACGTTTACTAGAAAACAACACTATTACTCTGCAAGATGCCATAGTAAAAGCCCAGTCTCTGGAGTCAGCTTCAAAACACTCTGAGGCTTATACAACTCCTGTACAAATTATTAATGCAATTTCTTCTGAAACCAGAGAGCACACTAATTATACTTCTGCTGCTGTGAAAAGTTGGAAATGTTACTTTTGTGGATCAACTGAAAGGCATCCTCGTAGCCTATGCCCTGCTAGAGACAAAGTTTGTAAGAAATGCTCGAAAGTTGGACATTTTTCCAAGGTATGTAGGCTTCAGATGCCCAATTCAGTATCAGCTGCTGTTTTAGCTACTACTACATCTAGTTCGAATGTTAGAAATCTTGCTGCTGCCCCTCAATGCTTATCTAAAAGTGTTACTGAGATAAAGGTGAATGGAAATACAGCTGAAAGTTTAATAGACACAGGTAGTTCTGAGTCATATATCAGTAAGAATTATGCATTGTCTATAAACGTGAAAACATTTAGAAGTCATGCAAGCATAATAATGGCTTCAACAGCACTCAGAACGACTATCTCAGGACACTGCTTTGTTAATTTAGAAATAAACGAACATTCATATAAAAATGTCAAATTATCAATAATTCAAGATTTATGTGCTGATGTAGTTATAGGTCATGACTTGCTTAAACAACATTCTTCTCTAGAAATCACTTTTGCTGGCTCAAAAATGCCTTTAGTTATTGATCATATAGATAACATTTGTAGTTTGGCATACTTAAATATAGAGCCACCCAAATTATTCTCCAATCTATCAAATGATTGCAAACCGAGGGCAACTAAATCAAGAAAATTTTCAACTGAAGATAGAAAATTCATATCTGACGAGATACAGTATCTGCTATCGAATGGAATCATAGAAGAAAGCAACTCTCCTTGGCGTGCACAAGTACTTATTACAAAAAGTGAAACACACAAAAAGCGAATGGTGGTAGATTATTCACAAACAATTAATAAATTTACTTACTTAGATGCCTATCCTCTCCCAGATGTTGAAGATATTGTTAGAAAAGTAGCAAGATATTCTGTCTTCAGTACTATTGATCTTAAAAATGCATACCATCAAATTCCAATTAAAAATGAAGAGAAAATATACACTGCTTTTGAAGCCAACGGCCAACTATACCAATTTTGCCGGATTCCTTTTGGGGTAACCAACGGAGTGGCTTGTTTTCAAAGGGTTATCGATGGTATTATTAAATCCGAACATTTAAAAGGTGTGTATGCATATCTTGATGACATTACGGTTTGTGGATTAAATCAACAACAACATAATGAAAATCTTAATAAATTTATGGAAGTAGCGAAGAAATACAATCTAACAATAAATCAAAATAAAAGTTCTTATACACTAAATTCAATCAAACTTTTGGGTTATCAAATAGAAAATCAGACCTTAAAACCTGATCCTGAAAGACTTGAACCATTAAAGAAGTTACCCTTACCAAACGATTCACAATCACTAAAGAGAGCTGTCGGAATGTTTGCACATTATTCCAAATTTATCCCACAATTTTCAGAAAAGATACAAAAACTAGTCACATGCAATACTTTTCCTTTAACAGAACAAGCAGCTGAAGCTTTCCAAATTCTTAAATCTGAAATTATTTCTTCAGCTGTTACTACAATTGATGACAAGATTCCTTTTATCGTTGAATCTGATGCTTCAGATTTTTGTATTGCTGCTTCTCTTAGCCAAGGAGGAAGACCTGTTGCTTTCTTTTCAAGAACCTTATCAAAAAGTGAAAGAAATCATTCATCAGTGGAAAAAGAGGCTTATGCAATAGTGGAAGCTCTTAGAAAATGGAGACATTTCTTGATAGGTAAACATTTTCGACTTATAACTGATCAAAAGTCTGTCTCTTTTATGTTCAATATGCGCCACACTAGTAAGATAAAAAATGAGAAGATTATCAGATGGCGCCTTGAATTATCATGCTACAGTTTCGATATTCAGTACCGACCAGGAGTTGAGAATGTAGTGCCAGATACTTTCTCACGAGTGAGCTGTTCAATAAATCCTCGACCAAGTCTATTTGAACTACATCAATCCTTGTGTCATCCAGGAATCACCAGAATGGTCCATTGGATAAAGACACGCAACTTACCATATACTATTGATGAAGTCCGTGAAATGACCAATCGCTGTCCTATCTGTGCAGAAATAAAACCAAAGTTTTTGAAAACTCAAGGGAGATTAATTAAAGCTACTTCGCCTTTTGAAAGATTGTCTCTGGATTTTAAAGGACCGCTTCCATCTAGATCTCATAACAAATATATCCTAACAATTGTTGATGAATATTCTCGATTCCCCTTTGTATATCCATGTCAAGATGTTTCAGCGAAAACTGTTGTGAAGTGTCTTACAAACTTATTCTCTTTATTTGGAATGCCTAGTTATATCCATTCAGACCAAGGGGGGGCATTTATGTCTCAAGAAGTCAAAACATTTCTCCATTCACAAGGAATACCAACAAGCCGAACAACATCTTACAATCCTGAAGGAAATGGCCAGACAGAAAGATATAATGGAATTATATGGAAAACTATTTCTCTTGCATTAAAATCTAAACATTTAAAAACTGAACAGTGGGAAGAAGTAGTTGAGATAGCTCTTCATTCAATTCGTTCTCTTTTGTGTACATCTACAAACAGTACCCCTCATGAGCGAATGTTTCATCATTCCAGAAAAGCTATAAATGGAGCTGCACTTCCTTCATGGTTGATAACCCCCGGAAAAGTATTTATGAAAAAAAATGTGAGGCAGTCCAAATATGAACCCCTCGTTGAAGAAGTACAGCTAATTGAAGCAAATCCAAACTATGCTGTTGTTAGACGTGAAGATGGTAAAGAAACAACAGTAGCCTTAAGACAACTTGCACCACGAGGAGATGCATCTCTGGACTGTGTTAGTGGATCGGAATCTGCGGTTTCTAATGAACAGTTTATCAAAGATCCACCAAGCCCTAGATTGAGTATATGTGAGGAAAATCCAAATATTTCTCCTGTTAACATTCTGGAAGATCAAGGTCATATTGAAAGTGTTTTAGAGGAAGAAAATAAACACAGTCTTATTAGAAGAGGTACCAGGGAAAGAAACACTCCTGCTTACCTTAAAGACTTTGTTCAAAAATAAAGTTGGGGTGAATGTCCTGTGGTCTGTGAACTGTGTTTGTCATTTGTCATCTTAGTTTTAGTTAATGTCATATGTAATTGTCATGTTATTCATTCAAACAAAACAATGCTAATTTCTTGTATATTAAAACCTAGTTTATAAAGGTTTTGCATTTCATTACACGAAGGCTGGTGCTTCTTGTTTTATCCCCGAGAATGCTGTTTTGGAAGAATTACCTACTCGTCGAAGTATTGGGTTAGTTTGTAGTTAAAAATACCTAACTAGCGCAGATTATATACTATCTTAACTAGGCTGTGTTTTTAATGCCTAGAATATGTCGTCCTGTATACTTAAACTCTGACTTTTTTTGAGGGTTAATACTGAAGAAGATAATCGGGACAAAATAATACTTGGCCTTCAAGAAATGATTGCATTTTTGGAAAAGCGCCAAGAACTTATTGAAAATATTTTTGAGGAGCACCTAAAAAAATTAGAAAATTCAAAAACTCGCCTTAAATGGAAAGTTGAGGACATATCTAATGCATTAGTTATCTATTCTGCCGGTCCAAAAGCATATAGGATAGTTCATTATTGAAATGCAAACACAGATTGCTTTAAAAAAGGATACTCGTAAGTTCAGTTAAGTAAAAAAAAGAGTTTTACTTATCCTGCCCTATTAATAACTGCAACCTCAAAATCAAACTTTAGTTTACATAACCATTCCATTCGGCCATGGCTCCCCCTTCAAACTTTACTCTCATGGAAACGTGTTATTTTCTACAATATACTAGTTTAAATACTTAACTTAAATTCACATAGTAAATAAAACATCTATTAAATTAAATTAGAATTTCAACAGTGCGTTTCATCCGCAAGCATGGATACATTTTGAAAATTTAGCACAAGGTGACGTCATGCGCGAGATGTACGAGTTTAGTGCGTGGCAATATCATATCTTGTATACTTATATTATGAGTTCAGCCCAATCACAAACGAACAATGGGCTAGCGGAAACAAAGACAACAAAATGCCAACCAAACCAAAAGACAAGATATAAAGATATTTATATAACTACGGGCTATAAAATTCTTAAAAGAAATATTTATTTATGATGCATTTGTATACAAAGTAATAGATATTTTCATTATCGGCGATGACTCTAAGATAATACGCCTAAAATAAATATCTAATAAATATATTTAGAAAACAGCTGCAAATATTACAGATAATTTGCATAAATGTAAACTGATGCTTTTCAGGCAGATTTAACATACTAAAAACAGATTTTGTTTATATAAATACCATTTTCTTTATTACCTTTTTGAATGCATTCTAATAACGACCACTTTGCACTTACGAATGTTATTTTTGGAATAATTATAATATACACAACATCACAACACCATGTAATCAGAAATAAAGATTACTCTTTCTCTAAAATTATGAGGCTAAATAAATTCTTAAAAAATTCTGTTACGGAAACATATGAATGAGTGAACAAAAAGAATGAACAAATAAAAATCACCTCGAAGATACCTTTTCTGTTCTGGTTCTCTATTTTTTCCTCTATTTCTTTTTAGAATAAATAAATAAAATAAGGAATAGATATAAAAGGAATAAAAACCTTACAGCGAAGTAAAATTTTCTAGTGTAAAATTTCGCTAATTACGGATTAAAATGTTGAGTGGATAAACACTAAAACAGCCATTTAGTAAGGTGTAGTAATGTTTATATTAATATTAAATGTATTAAATATTACAACTGACGCGACACGATGATCGATGTTCGATGGTCGAGCCAACTGAGTGCTAGATCAGCAAATGAAATTGATTACAATGGACAATTTCTTCAAGACAGGTGCTAGTTTATTTTTAGTTGTTAGTGAAAAATTAAACGCTTACTATGGGTTACGATTTGAACCAAATTTAGATGTAACTTATAATATTTTATCTTCTTCTTCCTCCTTCTTGTATGCAGGCTTTAAAGCCTGTTTCTTCTTTAATATTAGCCTCCTAAATTGTTTAAATTGTCGCACCATCTTCTTCTTGGTCTGCCAATACTTTTCGTCCATTTGGTGACTTATCTCGTGCTATTCGTATTATCCTATCCTTTGCCATTCTACTAATGTGTTCGGTCCACTCCTGTTTCCGTTTTGTCACCCATCCATTTATCTCTTTTATATTGCATACTCTTCTTATGTTTTTGCTTCTTTCCCTATCCAACAGACTTTTCCCTGATATTCGTCGGAGTATTTTTATCTCTGTTGTTTCTAGTAGTAGTCTCGTTTTAGATGTGTCAGGTCTTGTCTCTGCCGTGTATGTTAATATAGGTCTAAATGCTGCTTTATAGATTATTGTTTTTGAGTATTGTTGAGTATTGTTGAGTACTGTTGTACTTCTTCTTCAACATCTCCATAACTAGTTGTATTTTTTAGCTGTTGTATTAAAGATGTGTATCAATCTTTGGAGCTCGTCTTCTGTCGCGGCGATATTTGGATTTCTTTGTTCTGTAGCATGACCTTTATGTACTGCTTGTATTAGTTCGTCCATTATTATATTAAACAGAAGTGGGCTTAACGAGTTACCCTTCTGAGTGCGCTTTGTACTGATATACACTGTGTTAGTTTTCCATTTATCTTTGCCCGTATTCGAATATGGAAGAAGATGTTTTCGATGGTTTGTATAATATTGGTTGATATTTCTTTTATACAGTAGGTGTAAGACGTAATCGACTTGGATGCAATCGAAGGCCTTTGTCAGGTCTATAAAACATAGATATGCTGGTTTATTGTACTTGATGGCCTTTTCTGTGATTTTTCTTAGTACAAATACAGCGTCTACGCAGGATCTTCCGATCTGAATCTTTGTTTTTCATCTGATAAAGTAGTTAGTTATTGATTTTGTTGGTTAGGACTTTTGTGGTAAGCTTAAGTGCGATGTTAGTAGATTTATACTTCTATAATTGTTGAGGTCTTCTTTATCTCATTTCTTGAACATTGGTATCATTATGCTATTTCTTTATGCGTCTGGTATTTTGCAGTGCAATATTAGTTTTTGTATAAGTTTTGTATAAGTTTTGGAACAAAATTCTCATAAGTTGGAGACCGTGGGAATATAAACGAAGCAGAGGAAGGCCCCAAATGAGATGGGCAGATGATATCAAGAAGCACGTGCGCTCTAGGTGGATGACTGTAGCAACAGACAAAGAAGAATGGACAAGGATTGTGGAGGCCTATGTCCAAAGATGGACCGAAGAAGGCTAATCAGATAGAGATAGATAGATAAGTTTTGTCATTTATAGGATTGTACTTTCTCCTCCGTGTTTTAGAAGCTCGTATAAAGCTCGCAAAGATAATAAAAATAGACGAGGAAATGCTCAAATATCTGCGTTTTACCGACGATGTAGAACTTATTACCGAAGATCTGCGGGAAGCACAACAAATGCTACAAGAATTAGAAAACGTATCTTTAACAATAATCAAACTGCTCGACGATAAGGGCAAACATTCTCTTCTAAGCCTCTTTAATAAAATATACGAAACAGGACATATACCAACAGACTGGCTACTGTCAACATTTGTAATGATACCGAAAAAAAATAAATGCCAAACAGTGTAGCGATCATCGCACGATCAGTCTGATGAGTCATGTACTGGAAATTTTCCTAAGAATACTACACTCGAGAATTTACAACAAAATAGAAGTACAAGTAAGTGAAACACAATTTGGTTTCAGAAACAACCTTGGAACCAGAGAAAGCACTCTTTAGTTTGCAGGTTATGGTTCAAAGATGTAGGGATATAGAACAATCAGTATTATATGTGTTTTATCGACTTAGAAAAGGCCTTTGACCGAGTAAACCATGACAAACTTATAAGTTCTAGGGAATTGATGACGAGACCTCCGTATTATCAAAATTTGTATTGGATAATGTGCAAACATACGAGCTGGACACAATACGATGGAAGCAGTGAAAATACGACGTGGAGTGAGGCTAGGATGTATTCTATCGCCTCTATTTTTTAATATCTACCCCGAATTTATTTTCAAAGAAGCCTTAGTTAAAGATACAGACGTTAACATCAAAGAAATTAATGTCAACAATCTCAGATATGCAGACGACATGGTACTTATTGCCTCCAAGACCTTCAACGACTTATAAAACGGGTAACCGAATCATGTGATGAATATGGGCTAAAACTTAATACTTCTAAGACAAAACTTATGGTTGTCAGCAAAACGGAGTTCCAACCAACGAACATCAGAGCGTATGGAATAGAGTTAGAAAGAGTCCACAATATTACCTACTTGGGAGCAAGTGTTAATGATAACTTTGATATGAATAAAGAAATAAGAATACGCATTGAAAAAGCCAAAGCTGCCTTCTATAAATTAAAGAAAATTCTAATTAATGTGGATTTATCGACAAGTATTGCGGATAAGTTGGGTTGATCGAAGAAATGAAATAGTTTTACATCGAATGAAAAGGAGCACAGAAATAACAAAAACGATAAAAATTTGAAAGTTATAATATTTCGGTCATATAGATGTAACTGTCGTATTTTCGTTCGTATTGTTCTATTTCCCTGCATTCGTTGTAAAACCATTTTTCTTTGGCTTCTCGAATTTTTGTTCTTATGGTTTTGTGGATCTGCTGGTATTTTTCTGCATTTTTATTCGTAAATTCAAGAATAAAAATGCAGAAAAATACCAGCAGATCCACCAACGGACAGGGCACTTGAAGAAGAAGAATGAGACATCTAGAGAGGTATAACCTTCTAGATCTCGTAATACGGGGTGAGACCGGAAGGAGAGGCCCAGGTCAACGAAGAACATCCTGGCTCCGAAATCTCCGAGAATAGTATCAAGAGACCATGGCTAATTTATTTAGAGCCGCCGTAAACAAAGTTATCATTGCCAATATGATCGCCAACGTTTGATAATGGGACAGGCTACAGAAAGAAGAAGAAGATCTTTAACAATAGGTCTAAAAATAAACATCAGTAAGACCAAATTGATGACAAATTTGGTTCCCAGCCAACACCTAACCCTCCAAAAACAAGTGGTAGAATTGACAGAAAAGTACATATATCTTGGTCATGAAATAAGAATAAGCATAGATAATCGGACCTGTGAATTTCAACGAAGAATAACACTTGCTTGGGTGGCGTATGGTTCACTAAGAGACATCTTTAAGTGCAACATCCCGATAGCTATGAAACGGAAGACATTTGACCAATGCGTTCTGCCTATTAGGACATACGCAGTAGAAACTCTTACTCACACAAAAATAACAGCACTAAAAATGCAAGTGGAACAAAGCCGCTTAAAAGATCGATTCTCGGCGTGACAAAAAAAGACAAAATACGGAACCAAGACCTAAGGGAAAGAACAGGTATCACTGATGGTGATGTGCAGCTGATGAATTGGCCAGGTCACATAGCGAGACTAAAAGACACAAGGATCTACAGACCGAGAGTTTGGTACAAATTCCACGGCTTCGCGCAATCGTACTTGTAAGTTCGTGAACTAGTCGACTTCATTTACAATTTTCCAAATTTAAATGTAATCGTTTCTACTCATTCATATTAATATTATAATGTATAATATATTAAAGTTTTTAATATTGGTAATATTATTAAAGCTAATGGTTGTTGATTTATATGTCAATATATATGTTTTAAACTAGTTTTGTTTTATTTTTTGAGAAAAAATAAAAAAAACAGAATCTTGTTTGAAATACTATTTTCCAAATAGTTTATAAAATTGCTTAGTCGACATTCTAAACGCTCAGTAAATAATAAAAAAAATACTTGTATTAATAACAAAATATTTTATAATTACCATTTTAAAAAACTCTCCATAAAAAAAATAGAATTAATTTTATCCTTTTCGTGTCTTAGGTCATCTAGACAGTTGCCTTGAGAGGGGAAATTTCCAATATAACACCAACCAAAAGACAAAAATATTAACTTAGCTAATCATTATCACTGCTTAGCGCATTTTCATGGAAATCAACCGCTGTGCTGACTAGTATTTTTTTTAAATTGTGATGAATAAATAAAGTATATATTAAATAAAGGGTATTTTAAATAAATTTGTAATATTTTATGCGAAAAGAAGAAAATACTCAGATCCGAGACGTGAGCGTATTCCTTATATTTTCTTTAATTGTGTTAAGCTACTCGGATGTGAGTCGTTGTTATAATTATTCAAAAAAATTAATTTACAATATTTTTTATTAAATCAAATGAGAAATATTATAGCAAATTAAGAACTAAGGAAAAAAAACAAATTTTCATTTCCTAGCAAATTGTTTCTGAACACTTAAGATTAAAACTTCCAAATAAAATTTGGATAATATTGTAAAGGCTTTTATACACTGAAATTAGATTAAAAAAGAACATGAAAAAAGTGGAAAAATAATAAAAAATTCCCAAATTTAAATTTATCTCGAAAACAAAATACGATCTGGAAAAAGAATACCGGAAATGTTTAATTTTTTTGAGCTCTTCGATTGTGTAGTACCTTCAATTTCAATTTTTTTCAACAATACTCGAGTATTCCGATTTAGTACTCTCAGCCTTATAAAAATTTCCAAGAAATTAATATCGGATGGAGTTTCAACCAGATTAGAAGCTTTCGAAATGTAAATTATCGTCGTATCCTAAAAATACCATGGACAGCGAAAATCACAAATATAGATGTCCTTAAAAGAATAAACCAAGAACGCCAACTTTTCGAAACCATCAAGAAAAAGGAAAACGGCGTATCTAAGTCACATCATGCGAAATGAAAAATACCAGTTCCTCCAACTTATAATCGAGGGTTAAAATTGAAGGCAAGAGAGGAATGGGACGCAAGAGAAATGTCCTGGCTCCGAAACATAAGGCAATGGACAGGGATTTAACGACATACAATATCTGATACATATTGCAAGAATATAGAGAATTAATGAAAAATGTGATCGCTAACATCAATTAGTGGATTTGCATCTGAAGAAGAAAAAGAAGGAGTTTCAACAAGCGAAATGAAAATCCTAATATTAAACAGCATTGTGACAGGTACAATATCTGACTGTTATGCAAATTAGTAGGTAATTAGAAAGTCAGTATGGGCAAAACCAGCTTATTCAAATTATAGGTACCTACCTATAGGTAGTACCTATACTCTTGTATTGAAGGATTTTAACTTATTACCTTTAGCATACGTAACGATTTTCAAGAAATTAATATCAGGTTCAGTTTTCAATGAAACAAAAATCTTTAAGAGAATTGTCAATATGTAAAATACCTGCCTAATATGCTAATTCGTAATAAGAAAGTCAAATCGCCAAAACCAGCTTATTCAAATTATAGCTATAGCCTTTCGTTAAAGGATTTCAATTTATTATCCCTAACATTTGTGGAAGTTTTTAAGATATTTATATTTTCAAATTAGAAATTGTGAGTGGGACATCAGCTAACAATTAAAAGGTCTTTAGAAAATAAAATTTTTATTTAAACTAATATACTGAATGCAATCTATCTGTTGGTTGAATGGTATTTGCGAAAACAATATCCTATGCATAGTCCAGGCTTTTTTGTCACAATCAGCACACTCGTAAATTGTGTTTTTTCAAATTTAATCCATACAACATATTCTACATCGTTTCCTGTCACGTACTGGTTATATTTCAATATTGTTAATGGTCTGACAACATTCCATCCTCTCTTGGTTGTATGTTCAGTCAAAGTATTGACAAATTCAGAAAATCCTTTTTCCCTCCTCGTAGATTCGCCACTGACTACCCAACGCTTAGCTACTCTTCATACAATTTGTATTATCTTATCAAAAAAACCAAGCATTTGCAAGAAAATTGCACTTTCATATAAAAAAACGAGTTATTTATCTCGTAATTTTTTTAAGCAAGGCGCAATATTTAATTACTTAATATTATTATTAATATTAAAAAATAATATTAAAAGCTTTAATAATATTACCAATATTAAAAACTTTAATATATTATACATTATAATATTAATATGAATGAGTAGAAACGATTACATTTAAATTTGGCAAATTGTAACTCCAGTCGACTAGTTCACGAACTTACAAGTACGATTGCGCGAAGCCGTGGAATTTGTACCAAACTCTCGGTCTGTAGATCCTTGTCTAAAAGTCTCAAGATGGACTAGAAAACTAATTGACTAGCGCCCAAGAGAAGACAAATGCAGCAGAGGACGACCATCAACACGCTGAATGCACGACATTAAACAAATATCCAAGAAACGGCAACACGACGCACAGAACCGTAAATAGTAGCGAAAAATGGGAGAGACCTATGTCCAGCAGTGGACAGAAGAGGTTGCATGATGATATATAAATATTAAAAAATCAATAAAGAAGTGTTTACAACTTTCCTAAATTAAATAAAATAAATATGAAAGATAAATTAACGAAATGTATCATATTGTGTAAATATTGATTCACACAAAACGATATGTTCACGCAAAAGTTGCATATTTTTATCTGATTTTGATTTGGTTTTACTTGCTTAACTAACTAATTTGTAAGTAAACTAATATATGTAGAGATACAATTTTCTTTAAGCGTTATAGATGTATAATTTGTTTTAAAGAAAAACTTACAAAATTGCCACACCCAGAGAGAACCTCATTGCCACCAAATTGAAATAACTACTGTGAATATTTTGACAGAGTATCTTGATTTTATGTTTATATTGTATATAAACTGTGTACCTACTATTCGGTTTTATTTGGGCAGCTGCCAATAGAGTTTTCTGTCACTGAATGAGGAGCATTTAAAAAAATTTTAATTTTCATAGAAACGTATATATAAAATTGATTCACGTATTAGTCAAATTTGTGTCATGTTTTTAGTCAGTCAATATATTTTTAATAGACTACGCATTTCATAGATTAAGATCAGTGGATTACATTTTATCTCTTATACAGTGCGTTCGCAAAGTGTTACACAAATTCCTTGAAATTTAGATAATTAATAGGTATTTAAAAAAAAAGATTATTTATGTGATATTTTGAGTTTAAAATTTTCAAAGTAAATATTTTATGATCTAAATTATCTTCTTCTCCTTTTTTTAAACTATGTCCTTGATAATTTACCCAGTTAACTGTGGGGTATACACTTTTTGTCTTGCCTTAGCAATCAGTATCTCCACTTATAGTCGTATATCTGTTTGTTTTGAATTATTCTACATGTATCATTATCCAGCCTTCATTTATCACGTCTACTGCTGGATATAGGCCTCCCTTAAACTCCTCCATTCTTTGCGATTTTGTGCTCTTTGTTGCAAATTTTTCGTGATACGCCTGATCGCGTTTCTCTACTACGTTTGTCTGCTCTTGGCCCCTAATGTGTAAGTTTACTTGTCCATTGGGAGTCATGCATTCTCGCTACATGGTCTGCCTAATTTCATTTAAGTTTCGCTCTGCGTTCCACAACATCAGCAATACTCATCCTTTTTCGCAGATCTTCGTTTCTAGTTCGGTCCCGCAGCGTCATGTCACTCCCAGTATAGATCGTTTTATTCGTCTCTATGCCACTCTTAATTTCGAAGCTGTAGTCTTGGTTAGAAGCATTAGATCAGGTCCAAGGCGGAGTTAAGATTAACGGAATCAGCATAAACAACATCAGATATGCGGGTCTTAGACATTTTAAGCCTCTGTTGTTTTCAATGACTCGCTCTATTAAGTTCTCGTTCCATTTTTGTATGTCGCGTTTTAGTTCTTTTCTAATTGTTTTATTAAGTTCTCTATATTCTTGAGTATGGCGTTTGTTTTGCGCTAGTAGTTGTCTTCTTTCCGTCATTAGCTGTTTAGTTGCATTGCTTGCAATGATTTGGACTGATGCTGTTTTGTGATTACAAAACGAAACGTTTCCGCTAGTTTTTCGATTATTTATCCTTCATTACAGGAATAAAAACTAATAAAAATCGTATTGTTCATTTGGGGCAAGGTAAAAAAATACTACAACTTGGTTCAAGTTCAAAAATAGTTTATTTTTATACAAAGACTCAATAAATCATAAAAATGGAATTTCAGAAATATTGTCCTTAATTATGGGAGCAGTTACAATTAGGCGTTTAAGGTACAAAAGCACCACCAGATATATAATATATAACTTGAGCACAAAATCTACAAATTTCTGTATATTAGTTGTAAATATTGCGTGGGTGGTTTTCATAGCCTGCCAAAGCTTAAACTAGTGCTAATAGTTATAAAAAAAAACAATAAAAATGTATATGTTTTAAGATCGATTGGTTTAGTAACAGTAAGTAAAATATTTATTTAAATATTTTTATAACAAGAAAAGTTTTAAGATGATCCTAACCTCTAAACTTAAAAGTTACCTATTTATTGAGCAAGATTTTTTAAATAGTGATTTCCAGCACTATATTACTATGCTAAATCTATTTTAAAGATATTGGTTACTCAGATAATCAGTTACTTTATTCATTATTACAAGGTAAACAAACTTATAAAGAAAAGAAATTTGCTAAGTTCTTTCAAAAAACACTATTGCCAGCGACAAAAATGAAAATTATGTATTGAACTGACAAAAAATATTTCTGAATATAATAATTATGTAGCGTAATATATTTCGATACCAATAAAGATCTAAAAAAAACAAATTACTAATTTAATGCTCATTAACGTTTGAATGTTATATACTCGTTTTCATCGTTCTTGGCGTGTGCCTGAAATAAGCTACTACGGAATTTTTAATATTCGTCTCTCTCTGATACACAGATGCGTAATTCAATTGTGCGAGTCACGTTCGTCATGGTAAAGTGCGATGAGAAGGGAATGAAGAGACCACTCACGTCTCCCAGTATTGTAGCAATAACACCGATGCGTTTGGCCGATACGGTGTCGGTGATAAGTTCGGCCTCTTTACGAATACAGATAGCTGGCAGTGACGTGTTTTTTTTTAACATGTTACCCTGATCTGTGCAGGTTTGAAGTAGCTGATGAAATAGTTTTTATAAGTAAACAGTTTTTAATTAATTAATAGTTTGAGCTCTTACTGTGTGGAATTCCATTACATAAAATAATACTCTCGACACCTTAAAAATTCCAGTTTATTATAAATTAACTCTCTCTCTTCCGATACCCATTGCAATAATGACTTGTTGTGCATTGTTCTTGAATGAGCTGGCTAATAGGTTTATAATTGTAGCAATTACCATTGATATTTTATGTTGTTTTAGTCGATTTTAGTCAGTCATTGTTGGAATTTGTTCCGAACAGTTTTACTTATTATTTTTTGTTGTGAATAACTAATTGTTCTATTTAATAAAAAAAAATGCCGGGAAAAACGATAACAGGAGAAATGCGACAATGTGTAGTTCATTTATTGGAGTATTTTAAAAAAGAAAAAGAAAACAACGGACCTTTGCTTTCGTTATCATCGGTACATGAACGAGTAGCGGACGCTTTGAAAATCAGTCTTCGCACAGTGACAAGAATAAAGAGTGAATACAAGACAGGGGCAGCTCTTACTACACCAGGAGAGTCACGTAATGTACAAAAAAAAAGACTAATGATGTCAGCGATACTATAAAAGGAGAGATTAGAAATGTACTGTATGGCATGAAAGCAAAAGGAGAGCACGTTACAATTAAAGTTCTAAATACACAATTAAGAAACAAGCATCTCTATGACGGTTCTGATACAAGTTTGTGGCGTCTTATGAAAAATTGTGGGTTTTCATACAAACTAGAAAATAGTAGACGAGTGCTATGTGAGAAACCATGTATTGTCTCCAAACGACTGTATTTTTTGAGGCATTATATGAGAAATTTTTTAAGTCCAAGCCCACTTCAGTTCGTTTTTTTAGATGAAACATGGATATTCCTAAAAGGGGCATATAAACGTACTTGGCAAGATGACTGTGTGAAAAGCATCAGAAAAGGACACGAAAATACAGGTAAACGCTTTGTTGTTTTACATGCCGGAAGTAGGCAAGGATTTGTTAAAGATGCTGGATTACTGTTTTCTACGAAATCGAAGAGTGCAGACTATCATGATTCTATGGATAAAGAGTCTTTTAAAAAGTGGGTCTCCGAAAAGCTGATACCAATGTTGGAGGAACCATCTCTAATTATTATGGATAATGCCTCATACCATAGCTCTTTAATAGAAAAGTTACCGAATGCCAGTTGGAAAAAATCGGACTTACAAGAATGGTTACGAGCGAAAAAAATAATTTTTGACGACGATTCGGGCAAGACAGAGCTATTGAGTCTTTGTCGCCAGAATAAACCACAAAATACCAGGTACGTTATAGACGAGCTACTCCAAGAACATGGCATCAGGTTTTGAGATTGCCTCCATATCACTGTCAATATAATCCGATTGAGTTGGTCTGGGGCATTTCTAAACAATACTATGATCGTCATATTGGAGAACATGGACGTGGAGATGAAACAGTGAAAAAAGTTTGGGGCGATGCATTAGCTGAGGCAACACCTGCAGTGTGGGCGAGTTGTGTTAACCATACTGAAAAATTAATTCAGGACGACTGGGCAAAAATGGTCACATATGATGAAAATGAAAGTAGGATTATCATCGATTTGGCGGAAGATTCCAATGATGAAGACAGTTTCAGTGAAGACGCTGACTGATTAGCTAATTAATCAAGTCAGTACGTTGTAACAGTTCGAATCGCTACGTGCTTAAACTTAAAAATCTGTATCATTTTTTAATTAAAGTGGGTTAAATAATTAACATTTTTTGGGTATATTTCAAAATCATTTTAAAATGTACTTTTCGTTATATCCTGTCCTATTGTACTGCAAGCTAGAAAAATACTTCTTCGCAATTTATACGTATATTCCGTTATTAGAAATTTAATGAAAAATAATTTATAATTTTCTTTTATAACTATTATTTCGTTTGGCATGCTACATTTTGCTCCGCCACTGGAGGAGGTAAACGAATCGAGCTTAGACAAGGAAAGACAGATGAAACAACTTATTGCAAGTGTTTTTACACGCACACGCCAAGAACGATGAAAACGATTATATCTAAAGTAACACCTTAGTATTTTGGATATTTATTGTGGTTAATTTGGGTGTTTTCAAAGTAGATTTTAACCAAGTTGTTCTTTATGTAAAAACAGGTTACTTTGGTTTTTAAGGATTATGTCGTACATTAATTACTATTAAACTGGGAATAAGCCACAATTAAAGATAAAAATACGTTTATTGACGTTTTAATTTCCACTTCGGAAATCGTTCTCAAAATACAAACAGTAAATTAAACAAATTTTGTTTTTTGTTACATAGTGAAAAATTCTTCTAATAATTTAATTTTATCTGACTCATTTATATTGACAATTCAGACATACATTATGCATTTTAAAGTAGATGACTTTAAAATGATATTGCCAATATTGTTGAGTTGCGCTCCTGGGACGACTTTACTTATAAGATAGTTCATTCGATTACATGAAATCAACTTTAACTTGAGAATATCCGTCAGAAAAAAAATCATAGCATGTAATTCGTCTTTAAAAAGACAAACACATGACATGATGACAGTAAAATTCTCCTGTTAGTGATTCCATAGTAAATTATGAGGGAAAACCAGGTAAAAAACCTCATAATACTATCCCGACATTGTAAGTATTTGTTCGTGAATTTAGTTTACCTTCAACAAACATCAAAATTCTGATTTTATATGTTACGTTATTTAAAAAACATAAATGATGTATCCTCTATATGTTACTGACTTACTAATACTGGTATTTTCTTATTAATAACTTCCTCTTTCAATATTGGTAACCAGATCCTACTACATTCTGCCGAGGAATTTGCGACACAATTGGCCTCATTTAGCATAATTAGAGCCGCTTCTTTGACTTTTCTTTTTTTACCATCCGTTTCTTTTAGGACTACATTTGAATTATTCCATTGAACCCTATGTTCATTATCCCATGCGTGTTTACAGATTTGAGATCTATCAAATTCTTTATTTTTAATATAATATTAAATGTTAGAATAAGTGAACATCAATCTTATATTAAAAATAAGAATTTGATAGATCTCAAATCTGTAAACACGCATGGGATAATGAACATAGGGTTCAATGGAATAATTCAAATGTAGTCCTAAAAGAAACGGATGGTAAAAAAAGAAAAATCAAAGAAGCGGCTCTAATTATGCTAAATGAGGCCAATTGTGTCGCAAATTCCTCGGCAGAATGTAGTAGGATCTGGTTACCAATATTGAAAGAGGAAGTTATTAATAAGAAAATACCAGTATTAGTAAGTCAGTAACATATAGAGGATACATCATTTATGTTTTTTAAATAACGTAACATATAAAATCAGAATTTTGATGTTTGTTGAAGGTAAACTAAATTCACGAACAAATACTTACAATGTCGGGATAGTATTATGAGGTTTTTTTCCTGGTTTTTCCCTCATAATTTACTATGGAATCACTAACAGGAGAATTTTACTGTCATCATGTCATGTGTTTGTCTTTTTAAAGACGAATTACATGCTATGATTTTTTTTCTGACGGATATTCTCAAGTTAAAGTTGATTTCATGTAATCGAATGAACTATCTTATAAGTAAAGTCGTCCCAGGAGCGCAACTCAACAATATTGGCAATATCATTTTAAAGTCGTCTACTTTAAAATGCATAATGTATGTCTGAATTGTCAATATAAATGAGTCAGATAAAATTAAATTATTAGAAGAATTTTTCACTATGTAACAAAAAACAAAATTTGTTTAATTTACTGTTTGTATTTTGAGAACGATTTCCGAAGTGGAAATTGAAACGTCAATAAACGTATTTTTATCTTTAATTGTGGCTTATTCCCAGTTTAATAGTAATTAATTTACAATGCCACAAGAAAATAGCTTCAGAACAATATGTCGTACAGTTTCCAATCGTACAAGTTAAAATACCCGAAATATATTTCAATTCCTTCTTAAGTCGGCTCGGGTTAATATAAACCATTTTAGAGTTGTTTATTACTTTACAGACGTGTACTTTCTCGGCATTCTTTTGCGTTTTCATATTTTGCGTTTTAAATAAATATTTCGGGTAAGTGTCCTGTTTATTTTAACTCATGTGAATGAATTTTTAAGATAATTTCGTCATTCTCACTTGGGTCGCTGTAGAGCTCAAGTATGGATCCAAATTCATCTGTCAAATTGTAAACTCTGTTTTTGCCCCTTTTCATAGAAAATGTGTAGCAGTGTGAAGTTTATGGTTACAGTTTGCAGTTTTAAGTGAGGATTGGAAGAATCGTCGTTTCCATCCTCGTTTTGTTTCTCTCTGGTTATCATACAAGGCTTTTTGGCAGTATGGAGATAAATTTGTTCGTGTGTTCGTTGCACAGAGAGTGAAGCCCCCCAGTTATAGTTCCAATTATGGTTCCAGAAATTTTAGTGCAATTTTTTGGTAAATTCAGGTAACTTTTTTAGTGATTAAATTTAAAGTAACGACAGACATTTTTTTTAATATTATTTTGCTTTCGTTAAAATTTAAAAATTGTAATATTTAAAATTGTAAATTTTGGGTTTTGACTTTAGCTGTTAGTTTATTTGTTCAGTGTTTTTAAATTTAATGTTAACTTATGACAGCTCGCTTTATTATTTTTGATTTTTATTTGTTTTGTTAAAAAAAAAGTTAACTCTATGCGTTAACATTTGTAAGTTTATGTAGTATCTCCAACTTCTATTTAACGGATGACATGTAAGTTTTTCTTTGTATTTTTGTATTTTGCTACTATTGATGTAATATTTTTGCATTGTCTATTTTATAAGTGTTTGTGGTGACACAACAATAAATGTTAAATTTTTTTCTTAACATTTTGTTTATTTTTTTTAACTAACCCTTTTTTGAGTTTCATTTGAAAAATATATGTTTTTCATTTTTAATAATCATTTCTCTAGTTACAACTAGCTGTTGTAATCGCCATAATTAGGCACCTCGAAGTGGCGTCCTTTTTAAATTACTAGAGGTGTTTCCTGTTTCGTCTTGTTTTGTTTGCCCCAAAAGATTCAGGACCCTTTGTTTCATTTTTTTGTAGTTGCACCAATCCAACCCCCTTGCCATTTACTTATCCACGACCCCAGCTCTCCAACCAAACCTAGAGTGCCGTTCGCACAAGTATCGATTATTTTGCTAGCCCTATCTCATCCCCAATAATTTCTGTCCCCAATCTTCTACCCCTTATAATCATACCCATGTGGTAGGCAAAATAATTTCGTTAAAAATTGTATATAAAATAAAAACAAAACAAAATTTTTTTTTAAATATTTAACAATATACTAATTCTCTTGTACTTGCAGATTTTGTGCCCTTAGGACATAGATTTTAGTTTACAAAGATTCTACAGGACATTGCATATCAATAACATATGTAGAACAAAAAATATGTCAGCAAGTAGTGCCTGTTTAAAGCAGCATATTTCTCTACTATTCTAAATAATTATACATTGGTAGTAAACACGTACTAGCCAATGATTTAAGGACAATAACCACAAAGGAGAAACGGGACATTTTAAACATCCTATACATTTATTTAGAAATATAGTTTCTTATCTGATTGTAATATGTATAATCACAAATTTAGATTTTATTGTATTTGTTGCGTAAGAAGGACTTCTTTTTGATTTTTTAAATATAAATAGGTTATACTCTACAGAGCTTATACAATATTTTAATTAAAAAATCCAAAAAGAATTATAAATGCATCAATGTTGAATAACGTTGTAGTTGAAATGACTATTGGTATTAATTTTCGTTGAAACAATTAATGTTTTGTACTGTAGTTATAATTAAAAAAAATATTTATTTATTATTTCTTAACATATTATGGCTAATCGAAATTTTACAGTTATATAAAATCATCATAAAAATATACAGCCGTCGAAAAAATCGTCATTAGAACAGGCCTTGCTATAAATATTACTTTGGTTGAAAGGTTGGTCACGTTTCACACATAAATACGTAATATAAAACCTAACTTATTTACAAAATACATTGCTTATTTTATCTTTTTTGTATAACAGAAATTTAAAACACTTTGTCCCATTTTGGTTAATTTGTAACCAAAGCAGAAGAGTTATTTATCAGGAATATAAACTCATAAACAAAGCCATTAAAAGAAGGACTAGCTATATCTGTCTAGCTTTAGAATTTGTATATGAATACAAAATATAAAGGAATAATTGCAGTATTAGATTCAAATTAATGTGACACAGCAATATATTTCTAATGGTATATGATGATTATCTACATTTTGTCTTTGTCATGTCTTTTAGTCGACAATTGTCTGTGGATTCTTGTGGCAGGTGGTCTGTCGTTTGGGTTAAACTTCTTCTTTAAGTGCCGTCTCCCAATCGAAGATTGGATATCATCATCACTATCTTTACTTTATCTACTGCTGCTCTGAAGAGTTCTATAGAACTGCATTTAAACCAGTCCCTTAAATTCTTCCACCATGACACTCTCCTTCTTCCTATACTCCTTCCTCCTCTTATCTTTCCCTGTATTATCAGCCTTAGCAGTTCATATCGCTATCCCCTCATAACGTGTCCCAGATATTGTAACTTTCTTATTTTTATTGTGTTTATTATTTCGCATTCTTTGCCCATTTCTCGCAATACTTCCGTGTTAGTTTTCTTCTGTGTCCATGCTATTCTAAGCATCCTCCTGTAACACCACATTTCAAAGGACTGTAACTTATTTATGTGTTCTTGCTTCAATGTCCAGCTTTCAAGTCCATATTGCAGTATCGAAAACACGTAGCATCTCAGTGCTCTTACTCTCAGTTCTAATCTAAGATCTTTGTTGCAGAGAATGTTTTCATTTTTACAACGCATTTTGCTATTTCTATCCTGCTCTTATTTCAGTTGTTTGATCATTATTGTCTGAAATCCAGGTTCCTAGGTATTTGTATTTATCAACCCTTTCTATCGGTACATTTCCCAAATGTATGTTTGTTGGCATATTTGTTTTCTTTGTTATTATCATGTATTTGGTCTTTTTTATATTCATGTTTAGTCCATATTTTTCATAAAAACTGTTTGTTTTATTTATCAGTAATTGGAGTTGTTCAGCAGAGCTTGCCATAATCACGGTGTTATCTTCATATCTTATGTTGTTAATAGATCTTCCGTTAATTTTATTCCTTCACTTTGAGATAGTAATGCTTCTTCAAAAATGGCTTCACTATATACATTAAATAGTAATGGGGACATAATACATCCCTGCCTAACTCCTCTCCTGATTTTAATTTCTGGACTAGATTCGTTATCTATTACGATTTATGCTCTTTGATTCCAGTAGAGGTTTGTTATTATTTGTAAGTCCCTATGGTCTATGTTTTTTGTTAAATTGAAAGTAGACGATTGCATTTCCTTTCAGTTCGACCTTTATCATTATTCTACACATGTTTTCAAGTTTCACCTCTCATTAGGAACACTTGTAGTAGCTCGAACTTAAATGAAATGCTCCTTATCTATACGTCCATTTAAGTAACACATGCCTGAGTACGCTAGTAGAAGCCTCTATATAAAGCAAGAAAAAGTTGGACACTTCTCTTCGATTGCGAATTAGATGGACTAAAAATACAAGCTTACTGAAAGCTATGCACGATATTAGGAATAAACTTTTATTCCGACAATACATCTACAGTCTACCGTTGAAAAATACTATCTTTTGTACAATTTACGTAGAGAAAAGACGGTAAAATAAAGGTAGACAATTGTATTTCTTTTCTAACCATATCTTACAGCAAGCTGAAATTGACTTACAGTTCAACTAATTCGCCATCGAAAAGAAGTTTCCTGACTTCTTGATGCTGTGTATAGAGGTCGCTACTTGCGCAATGAGCCATATTATGTTAATACAACGGCCATGTAGATGAAAAGTATTTCATTTTAGTTCAAGCTACTACAAGTGTTCCTGATGAGAGGTGAAACCTCGAAACACATGCAGAACAATAGTGGAGTTCGAATTGAAAACAAATGTAACGATCTCTTTTTATTTTGAATGCTGCCTGATTATTTTTAAGCCTAACCTTTTTTTTTTCGATGACTGTATTTTATGATTTTTATTTTTAGCCCATTTTGAAAATAATTAGTTTTACTTAAAATAATGTAGCAATTGACTTGAAAAAATAATAAGTACCTAGTAAGTGGGTTAATCATACATCTTGTATTTCAGGAGGAAGTACATAATATACTCAGTATTTATCAAGAGCGGCTTTTTTGTAAATTTTCAGAAAACAAAAAGTTGCCATATTATACAAAAGTTTTTCGGGCAACTAAAATCGTGTTCAGACAAACCAAGACTGATGATCAGTTGCAAGTTGAAATTTGAATATAGGTACTCTCTACCTAGATGTAAAGAAAAAGAGACAATCTAATATACACCTTTCAGCATCGTCTCTTTTGCCTTGCAATTCTCAGAAGGTACAGATTAAAGTATTAATCTGAATTTTTTTATCTGTTTCGTTTTGCGTTTATATCAGAGTCGCTATAACAAGAGAATGTGTCTATGCGAAAATTGTCCACCGGTTCCAGTGACTTGATTAGTCATAGATGATCGAAATACTAAGAACACTTTTTTAATTGCTACGACTAAACAAAAGTGAAAAGCCCGTCAGACTCGTCAATATAAACTAGCAGCTACTAACTTCAATAAGATATATGACACAGGTAGAATACCAACAGACTGACTAAAATCAACATTCGTAGTATTACCAAAAATCGAATTCCTCACAATGCGATGATTATCAAATATTAAGCACAAGAAATGCAACTTACAGATGAGTGACACTCAACTCGGATTTATATGCATGTTTTATTGACTATCGAAAAGCATTTGACTGTGTTAACCGTCGAAAGATGATCGAAATTCTGAAAACAACTGGAGTTGACGAACAAGACTTGCGAATTATCTCAGAACTATACTGGCACTAAACGGCAACAATTGAAATAGAGCACACAACATCCGAAGATATACAAATCCGACGAGAAGTGAGACAGGGTTGCGTCTTATCACCGCTACTGTTTAATTTGTATTCGGAGTCTATATTCAGAGAAGCATTAGACGAGGTCCAAGGCGGAATTAAGATTAACGGAATCAGCATAGACAACATCAGATATGCTGATGATACCGTCTTAATAGCAAGCAACGCACAAGAACTACAAAATATAATAAATGCGGTAGTTCACCACAACGAAATGTTCGGTTTACATCTAAACGTTTCCAAAACTAAAACTTTAATATTTTCAAAGACACAAATAAACGTACCTGTGTATGCAAAGGGTCAAATAATAGAACAGGTAAATTCCATAAAATATTTGAGAGCAAATATCAGTGGTCAGTGTAATTTAATAAAAGAAATCCTATCAAGAATCAAACAAGCAAGGCATTCATGACATGAAAACATTTTTTACAAGATCAGACTTTAGTCTGCAGCTTAGAATCCGAATGATCAGATGTTACGTTTTTTCTGTCTTACTGTATGGCTGTGAAAGTTGGACAATGGACTCTGAAATAGAAAAAAGAATAGATACCTTTGATATGTATATATACAGATGAATGTTGAGAATTCCATGGGTACAAAGAGTTACTAATATTGAGGTACTTTGTCGCATGTGTAAACAAAAAGAATTACTAAGAATAATCAAATGGAGGAAAATGCAATACTTGGGTCATGTGCTGAGAGACGAAAAATATAAATTACTTCAAGTTATACTGGAAGGAAAAATACAGGGCAAAAGATCAGTAGGAAGACGTCAGAACTCGTGGCTGAAAGACCTGAGGAGATGGTTCGACCACTCATCCGCAGAAATCTTTCGCGCAGCAGTTTTCAAAACTACAATTGCCATTTGGATCGCCAACCTTCGAAAGAAGACGGCGCCATGAGAAAAAGAACGACTCAACATTTCCATAACTAAGTTTATTGCCAATTCAAATTTATGACATAGAAATCCAGAGTTTTTTGTCAAACTGCATGTGCATTGCACTGTTGGAGTTATCCTGTCAAGTTCTATTACTTATGATTCAACGTTATCTCTTATCTTTGTTAGAAGGAATATGATAGCTCAGTCATACGTAAAAGTAAATCTGAAACCTCATCTCTGAACCCTACCTTCAGACCTTGCAACATACAATTTTTTAGCAGAAGAAGGCAGAGCCATACCAGATTTACTATTTTGGTTGGGAGTAAGCCATGATATAAGTTTAAAATTAGTTTGTTTTTGACATTTTGATTTTTTCTTTGGTAATCATTCCTTTGGACTTATGGATATTAAAAATCAGAAGATGGCAACATGTTGCCAGAAACCGAACAGAATGGCGACGAATCTTAGAGCAGGCCAAGATCCACAGAGGATTGTCGAGCCAAAGATGATGATGTATAGTATTATTTTCTTTTACATCTTCAAAATGGTCTAAATTACAGAAAAAACCTAATTACTGTAATGAGAAACAGTTATAACTAAAAAGTAAAGCTGTGAAGTTCCCATAATGTGTAATACCTGCATAATGCTTTGTTTAAACACATAAAATTAAGTATATTAGGCTTTTTGCTAAGACGTACAATTGTTTCTTATAAAAATTCTTTAAATTTGTAGTGGTCTTTAATAAAAATTAGGCCAGTTATACATAATAGTTAAATCAATACTTATTACCCTGTCCCATTTTTTTTCTATTTTAACATACTGATAATTATTTATACTCTTATTTATTTAGTTTATTGCTTAAGCCTTTAAATTATATCAGATTTTTCTAAACATCATAAAGTTAACCATGTATATATTTATGTTGTTACAAAAGAAGAATTCTATGACATATTAACACAGATCTATATTTTCTTAAAGCTTATTCTTTATTAATGCACATTAATAGTAAGAACAAAAAATTGACTAGATTAGATATGCCATTTTAAAAGAAGATTTCAAGAATGATTAAAAAATATATAATTTAATATGTAAGGAGATATGTAAGTCTAAACCAATCTTTTGTTTTTAGTTAGTAGTATTTTCAAATATAATAAATGTATAAAAATATCTTACAGTGCTATTTTTTCCCCAAGTTCCATTGGGTAAAGGTCCTTTTCAGATTGTTGGCCTTTTGTTGTGTTTGGTTTTAAACGCGTGGAGGATAGCTCATGCTGTGTCCTCACCTAAGATCAGGTCTTCTTCTTCACGTGCCATCTCCGCGACGGAGGTTGGCAATCATCATGGCTATTCTGATCATAGATGCTTAGGATCAGGTATCGTTGTGCAATATGATTGGAAAACCACAAAAAACCAATCTCTCCCTGTCCTTGTGATTTGAATTCGACTCTTAAGGAGTGGATTTAAGTGGACTCTTAATTTGTGGAGTAGCTAGTGTACTTATGTGTAGTTATGGTGTTGTTGACTTGTTTCTTTAGGTATTTATGTGTTTATAATTATGAGCTTGGTGGTGGTAAAGTGTGTATGTGGATTAATGTGGATATGTGCTATATGAATGATGTGTGTGGGTAAATGATAAGTGTATATCGGAATTGTGCATGTGAGTGTTGTGTCGTGTGTTTATATGCAGAGTTGGGTGAAGGTTTGGTTTATTGAGTTATTATAGCAGGAGGTAGATATGGCGTACCCATACAGTGTGTTGGACATTTGGTTGAGATAACGGATAGTGTCACTCCTCTTTTCAGGGAAGACATTAAAAAGGATCATGGAACTGAAATGAATTAAGGATTTCATGTCCGAGGAAAGGTCATATGAAGGGATTTGTTTGGAAGAGTGTACAGGTTTGGTTTGTTTTGTATTTTTGGGTTGTGTTCTGCGGTATGGACATCTTTGTGAGAATGCTGGGTGACCTCCATTAGAGTTGGGACATTTTGGATCAGGTATCCAGAGACATGCATTAGACTTATGCTGTTGTCCACAAAATGGACAAATAAATAATTCTTTTGTGCATTCGTTGCTGAGATGTCTGCTTTTTCAGTCTATTTTTTTAGTCTTTTCACTATATTTCAGTCTACCAGAACGGAATTACTTGATTTTGGATCCTTGCAATTTAGCCGTTCTCCTTCGATCTTGATACCGCTCGAAAGAGAATCGGCGAATTAATTTTGTGAAAAGTGTTCGTGAAAACTCTGACATAATAGGTGGGTTGGTTTGTTGATTATGCAAAGTATTTTAGTAAAATGTTTCGGATAAGTTATCCTCAATGATTTTCTTGGATAATTTTTTGTCGATGCCGGCAATGACTAGATAAAAGATTTGTGGATCATTTGAAACGGGTTCTGGATTGGGGGGTTTCTGGATTTCAATCCTGAGTTTATGGAGATAGTGTTATCTAGAGTATTTGTCATTTGTTGAGATATTTGAGGTTCAAAAGTTTGATAGTTCGCACACAAGCTGCCTTTTGGGTTGGAAAGACTTTAATTGAGTCTAAGTGAGAGATTATGTTGTGGTCTTTGATGATGTAATTTCGGATCAGTGTGTGGTGGTTGTTGTGTGTTTTATGGTTGTGTGAGTGTTGAGTGTATTTATGTGTATATGAATTGTGTAATTTGAAAGTGTATGATGTGTGATGTGTGTGTATGTATATAAATGTGTTTGTATATAAATTATACGTGATGTGTTCTCAACTATTCTGATGAGACCTATTAGGTCGAAATACGTATCAACAGATACATAGGCGCTGTTTGCGTGAAATCAAATATTTGTAGTCTTTTTCATTTTATTCGGATCTGCTCTGTACGAGTACAAGAAACACAATTCGCTAAGGATTTCTGCTTAGTTGTAAAGACATGTTGTGGAATGCAAATTTTAGATTCCCCATGTCCCTTTTAACATCTTTTATCAACGTCTGTTTGCCTTGCAATGTTAAGAAGGTTTAGATTATAAGCAGAAATCTGAATTGTGTTTCGAAACTATTTTACGGATTTTATTATTAGATGTCGCTTCTTCTTCTTCTCGTGCCACTCCTAGCGGAGATTGGAAATCATCATGGCCACTGCGACTTTGTTAGCAGCGCGCCTGAAAAGTTCAATCGAACTACATCCGAACCATTCACGTAGATTACGAAGCCACGATATTTTTTTTCTTCCCACACTTCTTTTGCCCTTAATTTTGCCCTGCATGATGTTTCTTAAAAGTTCGTACTTTTCTCCTCTCACAATGTGCCCCAAGTATTCCATCTTTCTAGTTTTTATCTCATTTAGAATTTCGCATCTTTTGTCTAAAGTTTGGAGTACTTGCGTGTTAGTGACGCGGTCCATCCATGATATTCTGAGAATGCGCCTATAGCACCAAGATGTCGCTATTGCGTCCGTATTGAAGCCATTTTAGTGTTGCTTCTTAAAATACAGAAAATATTGATTTTTCACATTGAGAACACCTACAAATAACTGTTCTGATGAGACCTATTAGGTCGAAATACGTATCAACAGATACGTAGGCGCTGTTTGCGTGAAATCAAATATTTGCTGTCTCTTTCATTTTATTCGGATCTGCTTTGTACGAGTACAAGAAACACAATTCGCTAAGGATTTCTGCTTAGTTGTAAACACATGTCGTGGAATGCAAATTTTAGATTCCCCATGTCCCTTTTAACATCTTTTATCAACGTCTGTTTGCCTTGCAATTTTTAGAAGGCTCAGATTATAAGCAGAAATCTGAATTGTGTTTCGAAACTATTTTACGGATTTTATTATTAGATCTCGCTATTGCGTCCGTATTGAAGCCATTTTAGTGTTGCTTCTTAAAAGACAGAAAATATTGATTTTTCACGTTGAGAAAACCTATGAATAACTGTTCTGATGAGACCTATTAGGTCGAAATACGTATCAACAGATACATAGGCGCTGTTTGCGTGAAATCAAATATTTGCTGTCTTTTTCATTTTAATAAGTTAATAAAATTCGTTTCTTTACAAGTATGCTGCGCGATAGTTGTGCGCTAATTTATACAAAGTTGGAAAGAAAGTAATTGCGCAGTAATTGGCCAAATACTGGGGGTTTGGTTTGATCCTTAGTGATTAAATAAAATGTAACCTGAGTTAGGAATTATGTTATTCCCTGCGAATTAGAAATAGCATAATTAATTAATGTTTATAAACACTTCAAAAATTTTTTTTATGCCAGAAATTCTTAATCACTTGCGGTCCAGGGGATTTCCAGTCATGAAGTTGTTACTGGATAATAGTTGAGACTTCTTTAGTGCTGAAGAGTTCAAAGCAACATTATTGCTACTATATATTATTATTAATAATATTAGAAGCGTTTAAATTATAGTAATAATTTTGTTTCATATGTAACAAAAATATATTGTAATACATATTCACATATTACAGACTGTGACAAATCCAATAAAATCAAAAATCATCTTGAGTTATAAATGGTGTAATTACCACGATTTCATTACTTTGTATACACACACCTATATATATATATATATATATATATATATATATATATATATATATATATATATATATATATATATTATATGTTTGTTTTGAGGTTTCCGCGGGAGCTATATGTGCTGTCACTATTTTTCCGGGTTTGACTCCGTGTTGTAAAGTGCTGGTTTTCTTGAAAACCATTGTTTTGGCGACGTTTCGGCAAGGTCTCACTTGCCATTCTCAAGCCTGGTGGATCTACTTCTGGTCGTTACTCGATTAGTACTGGTCGACTGGCAGCAGCAGCAAATTGATTAAACCCAGCCTTAGAGAAATGTTCACCCGGGTAGTACGATTGGGTGTAACAATTCATTGGAGCAAGGTGTGCTAACTCGTGTAAAAACAGGAGTCACCCCACCGTGCTCCAATGCTCAAGACCATCCCTTTCCCCCCTATAGCAATCTGATTCGCTATAGAGGCACAACAATCAGCCAAGTGCTCTTCATGTGGAGGTCCTGGGTAATAGAACCCCAACATGGTTTCCTAATACGATTGTGAAAACTCAGGACAGCGCATCTCCGCTTTATTCCTGTTTATCTTACTGTGGCATATCCGCGAAACTAAATTTGCTTGCTGGGCATCAAGTCCCCGCTCTGAGTCCCGGCTCAGCTCGACGACTTGATGCTCGAGAGTGATGGGCCCTACGTGCCCGGGTTTTTGTGGTTTTTGTTAATTTTTTTGGTGGCCGAAGCCGGTTTTTGTTAGTATTTTTTTTGATTTTTTTGGTGGCCGAGGCCGGTTTTTTGTGTTTTTTGTGATTTTTTTGGTAGGTAGCCTGTGAAAAGAAAATCATAATTAGTATAAAGTCTATATCATAGCAAAGAAAATAAATAAATATTATACATTACCACAATATAGGCTGTATCCTAGTGCGTGCAACAGGGCCCACTAGTTGGGCGATGGCATATTATGGCGATTTGAGCTACGAACTATCTTCCTAGTGTGTGTGTTTTGATTGTTTTTTCTTCCCACTCTGGTGTTTATAGGTTTTATCCCTCTGGTGGTTTTTTATTTCTCTCTCTGGTTTTGCGTTAATCTAATATCTGTTGTTTAGGTCTTTTGTGCTTCCATCTGTGGAAAGCGTCATACCTCATCATCTCTCTCAGTATGTGACTGGGGTGGTCTTCTAGTTCTGCGAACTTTTTCCTGGCTTTTTCTTTCATGGTATCAGTCACTCTGATTTGCTGAAGTTCTCTGAAAATGAACCTTTCAGCGACGTATCTTGGTACGTTAACTGCTTCCCTTAGGCTTTGGTTGTGTTGAGCCTGTATTTTCTTTTTGGTTGTATTGCATGTGTGTCCCCATGCTAATGATGCGTATGTTAGTATAGGTAGTATTATACTATTTATTAGCGTTATTTTGGTTTTAAGTCGTAGTTTGCTTTTTCTACCTGCTAGACCTCTTATTGCGGCTCTAGCTATGTTAGCTTTTTGTACCGTAGCTTCTACGTGTTTGTTGAATGTTAATCCTTTATCCATTATCACTCCGAGGTATTTCGCTTCGCTTTTCCACTCGATGGGGTTGTCTTGCACAGTTACCTGTTCTTCTGGTCTTTCTCGCCTCTTTTGGAAAAGTACAGCTTGTGTTTTATCTGAATTTATTTTGATTTTCCACTTTAGACTCCATTCTTCAATGTCGTCTAACGCGGTCTGTAGATTGGTGACTGCGATATCTACGTGTCTATGTTTGGCCGCTATTGCTGTATCGTCGGCATATAGACTTAGTAATGTACCTGGTGTTCTAGGTATGTCTGCTGTGTATATCGAGTACAGCAGAGGTGACAATACCGCTCCCTGTGGTACTCCAGCTTCCGGGTTTCCGAGTTCGGATAGGACTTGTCCTATCCGCACTCTGAAACTTCGGTTGCTCAAGTACGAAGAGATCAATCTTGTCATTGCTCCGCTGTACCCGTATTGTCTCATTTTGTATAAAAGTCCTTTATGCCAGACTCTATCGAATGCTTTGCTTACATCCAGGAATGCAGCTCCTGTGTACTGTTTGTCATTGAATCCAGCTGCTATGTACTCTGTTAGTCGGAGTACTTGTAGTTCGCTGGAGTGTTCTGACCTGAAGCCAAATTGGGCTTCTGGTATTATATCTAACCTGTCAGTTTCAGCTTTAAGTCTGCTGAGTATTACTCTTTCCACTATTTTGCTGATTGCTGGTAGTAAGCTAATCGGCCTGTAATTTTGCGGGAATGTGCTGTCTTTTCCGGGCTTTGGTAGCATTATGACATGGGCCTCTTTCCATCTATTCGGGAATTTTCTGAACCTTAGCATTGCGTTTACTATGTTGGTTAAGTATACTATAGCTTTCGCTGGTAGATACTTCAGAGCTCTGTTTGTGATCTGGTCTGGACCGGGTGCCTTTTTTGGTGAGCTGTTCTTAATTAGCTCGTTTATCTCCTCCGGTGTTGTTGGAGGGATAATTTCGTTGGGGTTTTCCGGTCTTTGTCTTTGTGTTTCGACTTCTTCTATGAAGTCGATGTCTTCGTCTGGGACTGGTCGACTGGGCATTTCGGCGCTCGTTTAAATACTCTCTCGGCGGCGCGCGGGCAAGTGAGACCTTGGCGAAACGTCGCCAAAACAATGGTTTTCAAGAAAACCAGCACTTCACAACGCGGAGTCAAACCCGGAAAAATAGTGACAGCATATATATATATATATATATATATATATATATATATATATATATATATATATACATATATATATATATATATATATATATATATATATATATATATATGTATATATATATATATATATATATATATATATATATGTATATGTATATATATAGATTTTGATTGGAAACACTGGCTTGGCAGCTTCTTCCGCTTTTTCAAAGTTTTCATCCTTTTCATTGTATTTTGTTGCTTTTAACTTATAAACACTTTACAGAATGTCCACAGAAACTCTACTAACAAACGAAGACCAGAGATTTCTCAGATAATTTTAAGTCAATGTAATCCAATCCACCTGGCCCAAGAATGCTTCCTGAGGAAGCTCTTTGAAGAAAGCGCCTTGTAACTAGTTTTTTTTTTTAAATACTTCCAGAACGCGACTATTTAGAAAAACGAAAACTGGTAGGATTAATTTCTTAAAATTAAATCGATTCCATCAATTATAAAGTTTTAATACTTTAATACATCATAGGCGTCTGTTTTGATACACACAATGCGTAAAAAAAGTTTGGGAAAAGAAACAAAAAATAAATTGGAACAAAACTTTATTTAAAGGTTTTTAAAAACAAAGTACTTATTACGATGGAACGAAACAACTCATCAACAATGACAGTTGATATTTCTGTGGAGAAAGCCAACTGGTGCAAAAATAATAATTTAAGTTTAATGATAAAAACGAAAAATGTTCAAATCGATTTTTCTAAAAAAGTGTGTATCATATCGTCTTATTAAAGTTTATTCTTTAATAAAAATTTAATAATCTACTATCACAAATGTTTAAAAGTTAAAGAAAAATAAAAGTTATGCGTTAAAATATCCGTTTACCTACCCAAGACGGACGTCTATGACCGGTACTAGAAATTCGCAGTTGATAGAATCGATTTAGCTTTAGAGGATAAATAATCTTAGTTTTCATGTTTCTGGAGATATTTAAAAAAGAAACTAAATACAAGACGCCACCTTCAAAGAGCTCTAGCACTTTTAGAAACTCATTTCCGGATTAGGTGAATTGGGTTATATCGTATTAAAATTACCTGACGAATCTCCGGTCTTCGTTTGTCAGGAGAGTTTCTGGACACCCTATATATTTATATCCTGAATTGACGATAATTGTTTCTAATTTTTTAGTGAATGTAAGTTCTTATAATATTTTTTTTCAAAGTGTATTCAATATAAAGAATAACTTTTTCAATATATCTGTTTTAATTTATTCCTGTTTTACCTATTGTATTCAAATGAGTTTTCGCTTTGGATTTTCACTTCCGTCATTTTGTTATGTTTTGATCTTTTTATAATGATATTTATAGATAATTTAATTTTTCCAAATGTGAAAAGATAAGTGTAATATACATTTCTTCTAATAAGCTAATTCTTCCATATACACTGTGTGTCAGCTAAATGGAATAAATAAGCTAATACAATGATCTGAGGAATCTAAAAATTAATTAATATACTGGTTGTTCTATTTAAAATAAGCAAGTTGTTATTGGCCGCCGTTATCTGATACACCCCGTATAAAAAGTTTTTATGAAAAAAAATGCGCAACTATAAATACTAATGGACGTGTTCGACTGTTTTCACCCAAGCAGTATGTTAAGAGAGCTCACTAACTACAATACAAATACCAGCACGGTACACAGAAGACCTAAACAGCAAATAGCCGGATATAGGGGATCCCAAACGAATAAATAAAGAATGAGATGGTCGCAAAGACGTCAAACAAAAAGAATGCAGTCATCAGAAAACAACCATCAAAAAAATCTCTGCTCTTTAGGTTTAGGACTCTGGCGAGAGAATACAGGTGCCAAGGCACTTAGGTAAGAACAATATACACGGGTGTGAAGCTATACACCTGAATGCACCCTAATACACCCACATACCCTAGCATTAAGGAAAAAAAGGTAAGAATTGTTGCCAGGCATGTTATAGTCCTGAAGCCACAAGGAAGACCCCAAAACCCTAAAAAAAATAATCGGTTGTTTTCTGTTAATATTAAGTATTTCACAATCATAAATGTTTTTTACTAAACGTTTTAACGTAAACAAATTCACTTATTTTTCTATATAGAAGGCCCGTCAGGCCTTCCATATACCGCAGTTGCGGACTAGGCCCTTAAGGCGGATCGAATGAATACTGATCCACTCGCGACACCCGAGCACTGAGGTCATGTGCGGCAAACATGGCTTGGTGGCCGGACCCTTCGGGCGCCCAGCCGGCGAGAGAACAAAATTTATTTGCCAAATCGGCGGCTGAGTGACCGAGCACACACTCTTTTCCGGACATGGAATGGCGGCTCCATGGACGGAACACACGCTTTTTTCTTTTTTCTTTTAGGGACTCAGGTCCCGAAGTGATGATAGAGTAAAATCAATAGAGTCAGTAAAGTAAATAGGGAGAAAAGCCTAGATGTGGCTATCCCTACAGTTAGGTGGCGTAACACAGTCAATAAAAACAGAAGTGTTCATTACCAGGGCACCTTAAGTAACTTAAGATCATAGCCTCCTCAGTAAGTCACACGATGAGGAGGGGTGGAGGAAAAGCCTGGGGGTCAGATAGGTACCACTTCAACTAGCGAGGTGTGACCGGTTTGATCGTCGGGCATGTGGATCCCATTCTTGATTGGTATACACATGTTCCTAGAGGAAGGGTTGATCACTGCGTGTGTGTGTGTGACCGTTTTTTTAAATACTCCCTCATTTATATATTAGCTAATTTATTAAATTTGGCTGACACACAGTATATTCAATTTTCTTGTAAATTTTATAAAATTTAAGTACAGAATGATGGAAAATGTTGCCTTTTTATTTATTTTACATATACTATAATTTATTTACATATACCTCCCTACATTCAGTCAAAATAATTATTGTTTAAAAGATTAGTAGATTTATAGTAGAAACAAAAGATTGATTAAAAGGCTTTATAAAATAACTAAAAATTATTTTTGCGTGATCAGTATAACAACAAAAAAGTTATTTAAGGTAATTAGGAAATTGATAGTCACTACATACTAAACACCCCATGGCAATTCTATGTTTACATAGCGACGATCTACAATACATAACTAAGAATCTAAACTCCTTTGACAATTTTATAAACAATAACACTAAGTTTATTTATTAAACAGTATTTTAATATCGAATGGTTTCATACAACCTCTGAAAGATATCATGCGGCATTTTGTTATAAAATGTAAAAAATTACTTAGTAGGTTATTTGAACAGCTTTGCTGAGGAAATATAATAAAAAAGAATAATATACTACTAACTAATATTACAGTGATTTAAAGTTATCCGGAAATTTAATTTTGTGTGCTCTTTACGTTTATAACAGTATTGCCAAATATTCAAATCTAATTAAATGTAACTATTGGGTGACGTTTAAACTTGCCCTCTTAAAGTAGAAGATTGAATATTATAGTAGAATTTCACTAACCTGGCACTTCAATAAACCGACACATCCAATAAAACGAGACTCCCCAGCCCTCCCAAGCCTAGACCAACACTTTAACCGCGTATTCGCTTCTTCGTGTCAAAGAGTCTAACTTCAAAATTCATCAGTTGCACTACTGACATATTAACCTCTTGATTTGGTGAGAATTTTGTAGTTAAAAATACCAAATACGCGAAAACATAAGACTTTTTTGTTTGCCTTGTATAGTAGTTATCGGGTGCCTTGATGTAAAACTACCCATCATACATCAAGTAAACGGTTCGACTGAAACAAAAGTCTAATTTATCAAAAACCATTTATATACACACGATAATGTTGTATCTTGATATCATTGATTTAACTGTTAAAAAAGTATGTTTTCCTGGTAGGTTGCAAGTGACACAATTTAGAAAACTAGTTTTTCTGTACTGTACCATGTGTACCAAATAAATTTAAGTGTGAATACCATTCATCATGTTTTGTTTAATACAATTTATTTTTCAATATCAGAGATTATTCAGTTTAAACGTACACAATAATTATTTACATTCAAAGCAAGAAAAAGTTTGGGTTCCAGTTTGGACTCCTGCACAAAGTTCGTGGCTCTATGAAAGGCATTTGGTGCAATGGATCGTGTCTTCAATTCTTTTGTTCTTGCAAATTGAACAGAACCACTCACCAACACACATCTCTATAAAAACGTCAGGTTGATTTGAGCTTGACGCTGCATTTAGAAGAACTCTGTAGTTTCTTCTGTTTTTCTTGACAGCTTCTTTGTTCGTTTTAAGACTAGTTTAACCTTCTAGTTTTATTTTTGGAGCACTTACAAGTTTCTTGGACGATTTCGGTATAACCTTTCCCAATTTCATTTTTATTCGTTTTATCTGTTCCTGCGCTAACTGTAGCTATTTAGCTAATTCTAACTCATTTTTAAAGGGACTTCCCGTCAAAAACATTGTTTTTGTGCTGTTCCCTTCTTGGATTTTGGATAGGGTTTCGGAATCGGGGCTACTCAATCAATTCAAATTTTAAGTTTATACTTGCTGCACGAGTTTTTTTAGTGGGCCTAGTGGATGTAGTAGTCGTAGCCAAACTCTCTTTAGGACTAGATATTTTGAGCCAGATTATTTCGTACTCTACATAAGCTCCTGTTGTTTGTCTCATTAGACTCTTCATTTTCACAATCTTCTCGAGTTTCACTGTCTTCATGGTTATTTAAATTTTTAGCCACACAAAAGTCATGATCGTTAAGACAATGCGATCAACAGGCCATACTCCACTAGTTTGAAAACCATTGACTGTAATTTCAAAGCTTGCTGCTCTTCTATAAGCTTCAAAAAGCAAGCCATCTACGTAAAGTTATGTAACACATAATCTGGGGTTAGAACAAAGCCACTTTTTTACTGATTGAGTGTAGTAGCCTTTAAAATACTTAAAGAATGATCTATCCAAAGGCTGCACGCGATGAGTCGTATGCCCAGGCAATTGTAGCATTATTACGCAGTGCTCTTTAGCACGTAAATTTACTTCAAGATTCTTGGAGTGCGTTGTATACCCATCCAGTACCAAACAACTTTTTTTTCCTACTGTTGGGTCTACAGAATCAATAAAATGCCGGAACCATTTTACAAAGTGATCACTAGTCATGTAGCCTGATTCTGATATTCAACCACCTTAAATGTAAGCATAGGTAGAATGTAAATTCCTGAAGTACTCGCACAGCAAATAACTGTCCTGTTGATTCCACGTTCTCCACTGGACACTGACCCAACTTGCCTTTACCTTTTTGTTCGAGAACCTTTTAGCATTCTACATAGTACTGACACCTGTTTTGTCAACGTTAAATATGCCAGTTGCATCAATAATATTCTCATCAACAAAATTTTCCAGAAGGTCAAAATATGTAAACATTCCTTTTATTGAATCCTTTTGCGACATGATGGATATTGCTTGAGGTTCTCTTAGTGAGATTATGTCCTTATGACGAACTTTGAAAGCCTAAAACCAATAATTTTCTGCTATTTCGGATTTTTTATTAAAATTAAGTGGTATTTGATTTCTCTCGACGACTTGAAAAGCAAGCTGTTGAACATCGTTGATCGTGAGGCCAAACATGAACGTCTCCAGTTTTAAAATGTGATCAACTAGCTCCTTCTTCACTGCTGTTGGTAACACACTGCCTCGGCCAAAACCCCTTGTTTCTTCATTTGCCTTGACATTGGTCCCCTTAAGGTGACGGAGCACAGTAGGCTTAGGGATTCCATACTACCGGCAGCATTCATTTACTTCCATGTCTTCATGTCCCACCAAGAACGGTGTGTGTTATTTATTTATTTATTTATTTTTGAAAGTAAGTAGGTCTTAAATACCCAATGGTATCTACAAGTGTACCGGTACAATATGGGAAACTTGCACTTTATGTAAATAAACTATGATTCCTAACCTAAAATGGTCCAACAAAGGAAAAGAACTCAATTTTATACATTAAAATACATATTTTCCTTGTACTTATAATTCAAAATGGTTTACACATACCTTTACAGATGCTGTATGCTTACGTATGGAACTAGAAAATTTTACTGAAACACCATGATATACAAAAAATTCGATAAAACAAAATGAACAAATTTGAACGTTGTAAAACTTCAGTACTCAACTCTAGGTAGTAACTAGTTCCTAAACGAATAAGAGCTCTCTGGCTTCCTCATAAAGGATAAATACAGCGGTGGTAGTGAGGAAAACGTACAAATTAGCAAAATAATTTGGAGTGCAGAGCATAAACATAAAAAATGGAACAATCACAGAAGTGACAATCTTCCATAGAGGCAACAACCCACCAATAAATAATCAAAATTGCTTATAACTTAGAACGAAAAAAAAGTATTTTAAATAACTTAAAAAATTATACATTGTTGCCAAATATATTTTACTTTAAAATTTGTTGCTTTATTTGTTTACATTGTAGCATTTTCAATTTCATTGGTTCTTTGGTGTATATTGAAATCCCTCGTATGTGTATATATTGAAATCCCCTCATATATGTTTGAAAAACGAAAATTTTTTCCATGTTTCTTAGTTCGTATTTTTCAAGTTAAAATACCCGAAATATATTTCAGTTCCTTCTTAGGCGGCTCGAGTTAATATAAATCATTTTAGAGTTGTTTATTTATTTCGCAGCTGCATATTTTCCTTTCGATATTATTCTTTGATTCAAGCCGCCTGATGTACTGCGTTGGAACAATTTTGCGTTTTAATTCCTGTCAAGTGTTTGTTATTCCAAGTTATGTGAATTAATTTTAAAGATAATTTCATCACTCTCGGTAAAGCCGGCCGCTGATCAAGGCATGTTCAGCTTTGTTGGAGTCCGAATTTATTTTCAAATTCGAAATCTTTTCGTTTTCCTTTTCTTGTCATGGAAATGTAGCATGAAGTGACAGTAGCAGTTGGATACTTGGTATTGAGCAGTTTTACATTAGTTTTTGAAGATGGCCTCATGTTGCCATTGTGCTGTGCCTGTTCCAGTCTTTGAAGGAGACGAGTTTTCAAGGTTGTGTTCCAGCCGGTGCTGGCTTCCGCCCTCATCTTCTTATCCCTGGTCGTCATCCCGGATCTGCCCCCAGTATAATTCCAGCATGATTCCAGTTCCCGACCCCAGCATGCAGAGTGAAGTTTAGTGAGGTTCAGGTAACTTTTTCTGTGTCTAAAATTTAAAGTCACGATAGACATTTAAAAAAAATAATAATTGCTTTCATTGTTTAAAAAGATAATTTTTTTTATTTGTAATAATTTTTATATTTGTCACAGTTTATACCTCAGTAACATTTGTAAGTTTTTGTAGCATCTCCTGAGTTTGTAAATCAGTATAACATATGTAAGTTTTCTTTATTATTTTGGTAAGAATCTCTGTAACTAATATAGCATTTTTTGTGCTGTCTGTATTTGTGTAACTGTTTGTGGTATGACACAACAATAAATGTTAAATTTTGTTTCTTAACATTTTGTCTATTTTTTTAAATTAATCCTTTTTTTTAATAGTATCCCAAGTTATCGTTACAAAAATGTCGCCCAGATATGTTTTTTTTTTATAATTATATCCCTAGTTACAACTAGTGGTTGTAATAGGTATAATTAGGCACCTCAAAGTGGCGCCCTATATTAAATTACTAGAGGTGTTTCCTGTTTCTTTTTGTTTTGTTTGTCCCAAGAAATTCATGACCTTTATCTCATTTTTGTGTAGTTGCCCCAATCCAACCCCCGTATCTTTTACTTATCCACGACCCCAGCTCTCCTAACAAACCCTGAGTGCCGTTCGCACAAGTAGCATTTATTTTGCTTGCCCTATCCCCACCCCCATAACTTCTGTCCTCAATTTTCTACCCATTATATTAATACCCCATGTGGTAGGCCAAATTTATCGTCACAACATTATTTATTGATATGTATTTAATTTTAAAAGCTTTCGTTATCATATTTTCCCATTTAAAGAACTGTATTCTAAAGTCTGAATGTCTAAATCTTAATGAAAATTAATAGTCAAAACTTTTGGGATATAGCCATTTAAAATTATAACTACATATGCTTTGCTAATTAATAATTTTTTTACCTCCTTGTATAAAATAACCTACTAAGCAAAATTTTCAAAAATACTTAACATATTTTTATCGAACTAATAGTAATTCTTAATCATAAATAGTATAAAAAGTACCCGTATTTTTCTGAGTAATGTATTTACCCAAATTTATTTGTTCTCATTTTAAAATCCATAAAAATATTTTGGATGCACTAATAAAAATTTCACAATCCATTTGCCCTAATGATTCATTAAGATATGTTCTGTGAGATATGCCCCGTCTCCAAAAATTCCGATAATTTCCCACATAACTAATGGACTAATAAATAAAGAGCTACTTCAATATTTTTATGTTTCACCCGGCACCCAACTCTTTTAAAAATTTAATTTTTAACAAGTAGTTTGTTCCCCTTTAAGATTTAATAACTGCTGACCACACTCTTTTTATGGTTTTCGCCAAAGTGTCAAGCACATCTTGCCTGATTTGCATCCAAAGTTGGGGTAGTAAGTAACAGCTGAAGAGGTTCGTTTAGAAAAAGAAAGTCTTGACCGACAGCATCGTAAAAATTTGAAATATTATTGTTAACCTTTTACACGCCAACGTTCCCATTTTGGAACACAGTAAAAAATAAGTTGGATTCAGAAAATATTGAAATATTTTTAAATATTGTAACAAATCTGCTTTCTGTATGTCTCATTCTTACTTTCTGTTAGCTGAGAAGTTTTTTTACTTATGGGATTCATCCTAAAATACGTACAAATTCATGTCAGTTGCTTTTTTGTGCTAAAATTGTTACTGCGAGTCTATGTACCGAACTGTGATTTATTTTTGAATAGAAATACAGTAAATGAATTATATAAAGGAAATATTTACAAAAAAAACACCTTTAGGTAACTTATTTCTAAAAATATCTCGTTCAGCATTCATTGTTCCCAAAATGGGAACGTTGGCAACAGCGAAACATTGTTATTCAAGGTTCCCTAGAGCAGAGGTCACCAAATGGCGGACCGCGGTCCGCATCTGGACCGTGAGCTTGTTTTTTGCGGACCGCCGTTAAATTCAAAATATAGCAATAAAATTATAGTGTAAAATTATAATCAAATCTAAATATATATCTTTACATTTTTAAATGCACTATATAGAATGTACTAATACTATATAGAAATACTCGTAATCTATACACTATGTTTCGACTATACGGTTTTCCAAAATAATATTCTTTTAGCAAACTACAATAGGGAAGCTGCTAACACTAAATTATTTTAATTTGCATATTTTTGACGTACCTAGTAACCAGTCTGTAATAAAACTAAAATGTTTTTTCCATTTTTTTTTTCAGTTCAGCCTCAGAACATTTTTTTATGTTCTGAGGCTTCTTTACGCATTTCCTGGACGCTTGCCAAACATAAGAAGCCATGTAGTGACGCGGCTATCGTTTAAGGGTGTTTTCTGGAAGCAGGAAATTCATTATTTGTAAATAAAAAGGATGTTGTTGATACTATTCAGTGTGTTCCAATATCTACTACTTCAAGCACAAGGAATACATAGGTATTGGCCGATGAAACATACCAAACGTTAAAAAAAATCTTGGCTGTTACTAAATATTTTGCTTTGGCGTTGGATGAGTCATGCGACATTACAGATACAGTACAGCTTATCATTTTCGTGCGCTACTTGGACAGAACCAGTGAAGAGTTTGTTAAAGAACTTTTGACTATTTTGTCAATGTCAGGAACTACTACAGCAGAGGATTTACACAAGGCTGTGGTGGATTATTTTGACAACTGTAGTTTGGATTTAAAAAAGTTATTTCGATCACTACGGACGGCGCTGCAGCGATGGTTAGGTGCAGAAAAGGCTTGGTTCAGCGACTGAGTAGCGATCCTATATGCAATGGAAATCTAATATCGTATCATTGTATTATTCATCAAAGTATGTTGTGTTGCAGTTTAAATCTAAATCTTCACAGTAAAGAAAAACACTATAGTGGCAAAAACAATATGATAGCTTTATAATCATCTCTTTCCTTGGGTTTATTTCATACCCCTCCCTAAACGAGGTGGCCTAGTTGAGTATTTTCAACTAGGTAAATGATCTCCTGAGGGGGAGTTACAACTACTAGAGAGTTTCTGGTTAACCACCCCCCGGTTACGCCACTGTCTGGTTTAGTGCTGAGTGTCCGGACCGCGTAAGTGTTGTAGGTTTTCGAAACGGACCCTCAATAAATATAATTGGTGACCCTGCCCTAGAGAATGACCGCGCATAATTATAACGGCTTGGATTAGTGGCCACGAGCTTGCTAGAAGAAAGCACGTGGTGTTTATAATAATTTTGAGTTTTAGTTTTGTTTCACTGGAAAACTGGATATATCTTTGGATCCAAAAAGTTTTTATGGGTAAGTTGGTGGCAGTAAAAAAAGCAAATACTTTAGATATATTTTTATACACTTAGATCATCTATACGAAGGCTTAGATTTCTAATACATGCATTAGACGATGTGGAAGCTTCAATAGCCGTAGAACCAGTGGATATTGTTATTCTTCTACCTGATTTAGCTGATTAAGGTACTGAAAGTGACGAGGATACTATTGACGATCAGGTGTTAGATATTCCTGATATACCAGACGAAGTACCCGGTGAAATAGAACCCGTAGAAATTTATGCTTATGAATCTTCCGACGAAGGTAAGGAAGAAAATGTATCAACTCAACGTAAATGGAAAAAGAGTGAGAAGGTTGGAAATTCAAGCTCAAGCTTCCACACCACAAGAGTAGGCGATGAGCACTTGGGCAAATCTGAGTTTTTTCATTATTTTTCACATCTGAAATAGTTTAATTTATTCATCATAATACGCTCACAGAAATAAAGATATTCACAACTTTACCGTTTCTGAGGAAGAACTTCGTCAGTTTTTGGGGTTACTTTTGACAAGCGGATATCACCATGTTCCTTCTAAGAATGATTACTGGTCTACAGCAGATGACATACAGGCTCCAATTTTTTCTAAAATAATGAGTCGGTAAAGGTTCCGACCTATAAAACGTTATCTTCATATTTGTGATAATTCCAACCTTGCAGTTGGTAAAAAAGTTGCAAAAGTTGCAGAATTATATACGCTAAAACAAAACTTCAAAAAATTTGAAGTTTTCCATGAAAATCTCAGCATAAATGAATCGATTATTCCAAATTGGTTAAGATGTTCATAAAAAATAAACCAATAAGATTCAAAATATTTCAAAATAGACCAATAAACCAATAAGATTCAAAAAGTTTCAAAATATGGATGTTATGCGGACAAGATGGATTTCCCTATAATTTAGAGATATACTGCGGTAAAACAATAGATAGAAAGATGCCTTTCTTTAGGTTTTCACGTTGTAAATAAAATGTTAAAAGTAATTGAAAACCTTAACAACAATAATGTATTTTTTGACATTTTTTTACCAGATATTCACTATTGACAAGCTTGTGTCATAAAGGTATTCGGGCATATGTACGCCCGAATACCGAATACTTGCAATAAAAAAGCAAGATCGGGGAACATTTGATTACAAATCCGATGGTACCGTTATTTGCGTCAAGTGGAATGACAACGCTGTAGTTACAATAGCAAGCAATCATTTCTCCATCACTCCGCTCCAAAATGCGACAAGAAGAGTAGAATCTGAAAATAGAAAAGAAGTTCCACAACCAAATTTGATCAAGAAGTACAATTTTTGAATGGGTGGTGTCGACCTTTGCGATATAATGTGTGCTAGTTATCGTCCAAGATTAAGATCAAAATAATGGTGGTGGAATTTATTTTCTCACTCCTTAAATTTGGCGGTAGTAGCAGCAATCCGTTTTTACCAACACGTAAATCCTGAAAGTACTATAACTCATTTGGATTTTCGAAGAACTGTTGCTACCTTTAGTTACCTTACCTTAGTTAAGTTAGTTACCTTACCTTTGGGAACCTTACCAATAGGAAGGAGGAAAAGAGGTGGACCCCGAAGATCATGGAGGGATGAAATGGACGAGGCCATGTAAAGACGAGACCTTAGAGATAGAGAATCGCAGAACAGAAAGGACTGGAGACGTTGGATGAAAGAAGAAAGGCGGCGACAGCTGTAAAAATCCTTTATATAGATAGATAGACCTTACCTTTGATTAGTACCTTACGGCACTAATCAAAGTTGGAGCAAGCTCAAGAAAAAGAAAAGGTGGTCCAACTTGTCCAGTTCTTAGAGATATACTTTTGATGGAATAAATCATATTTCTAAAAGTACATCACAAGGTAGATGTACTGTATGCCAAAGAAACACACGCTTAGAGTGTACTAAATGTGAAAAGCGGCAACATAAAACTTTTTGTTTTGATAAATATCACCCAGCTTGCTAACATATTTATTTGTAACATTAGATTTATAGTTTTATTTTAAATTTTGTTAGTTTTGTTAAAATATAAAGAATAAAATATATTTACTGCAATGATATTACTTTGTTATATGTTGTGACCTATAAATGCCAACGTTCCCATGTTGGTAACATGTTTTTTTTTTCTTAAAATACAGCATTTTATTTTTTTCACAAAACAAAATGATAACAGATATCCCAATAACATTTTTTTACGGATAGTTGAAATTTTTTTACAGTTTTTAATGATTCGGCTTTTAAAGGGTTAATGACGTTTGGCATATATTTTAAATTTTGAAAAGGTTTGAGAGAAATTAAGTATTTATTATTTTTTTAAGAAGATACGGAAATTTAATGGTAGCTGTTAAACTTAAAAGTCAATTAGTTAGGTTTGGAATTACCGGAACCGGCAAACTGATCATTTAAGTGATTGATATGACACAATAGTCCCGTGACTTACAAATTGACCGCGCTAGTCGTCATTCTGCTCTTCTTGACCTTTATTTGTCACCTGTGCGGTCTCCATTTAGTCTTTCGATACCGACACAATAAAACCTTCTTAAAAGCCTGTCTGAATATTTTATTAAATATTGTGTAAAATATGGGATTGACCATCGAACTGGCATATCCCAACCATGTTACCAGCTGCACTATCCAGTTCTCCATGTTTTTGTCACAAAGCGGACAAAAGATGGGTACTAAGTTTAAGATAAAAAATGGCGCCCATAAAATAACAAATGTAAAAAATACCACTCCGAGAACTTTGGTTGCCTTTTGCTCCAAACGGATGATCCGGCCGTGGCGGGAAGAGTTCCTTGAAATGACACTAGAATTTCTACTATGATGGGGCCGTACACCTCGTGCCATTGTTGTACTACTATTATTGTAGTTATACCGTTGCAGTAGGCATGGAGATGAAGGGTTCTTCTTATTTGCCAAGCTACTGTTAGACGGTTGTGCGCTCTGACGAAGTGTAGCAGATCGTCTTAGTAACAGTGGTGTTCGTTGAGGAATATGTGCCGGTGACACTGAGAGCAGGGATGTCTTGGTTGATCCAAAACTGGAACCTATAATGTAAGCAAAAATTAAAGAAAGTTTACCATTTGTTATAAAGTACAATTTAAAACAATTTTTTTTCATTATTCTTTAACAATATGTACGTCCAGTCAACAATTGGGGAAAAGGGGAATCCGAAATATTTACACAAACAGAAGCTAGGAAAGATCTATCGAATCACTTTAAAATAAAAACAAAACAACAAACCATGTGGTACCGTTACTATCAATACTACCACAGTGGTAAATATTTATACCGCTATATAAATATTTACTACTTTTAAATGTTCGCAACGTAGTTGCCACATGACTGATCTTCTTCTCCTTCTTCTTCTACTTTTTGTAGATCTTTCGATCTGTTTAATTCTGAAGCTGCCTCTGGTTAATTTCTTGGGAGGTAGATTGCCAACTATCCCTCCATCTTTTAGGTGGTCTTCCGGGGGGTCTTGAACCGGGCGGATTGTTTTCTAGGGCAATTTTTGGGAGTCTATTCTCATCCATTCGTCTTACATGGTTGTACCACATCCTCTTGCGCTGCCTTCCCCATCTTACAATATCTTGAATTTTGCACTGCTCTCTAATGTTTGTATTTCTCACTCTGTCTCTTCTTGTTTTCCCCATTATTGTTCTTAGGGTTTTCATTTCGGCAACCCTTAGCATCTGTTTCGTTTTGTTGGTATCTTCGCGCACTTCTATGCCATATGTCATGATCGGTCGTATGCAAGTCTTATAGATTCTAATTTTACTATCTGTGCGCATATACGGATTTGACCAGACTATCTCCCGCAGACATCCTGACAGTGCAGATGCTTTGTTGATCTGACTCCTCAGGTCCTTTACTGGGTCGTGGGTGCTTGATATATCTATGCCCAGATATCTGAATTGCATCACCTGTTCTATGGGGTTGTCCTCAACCACTAACTTACATCTGAGCGGATCTTTTGCTATTGTCATACATTTAGTTTTGTTGGTAGAGATGTTCATATTTAGTAGTCGGCTTGTTTGAAAGAACTGAAAGAGCTGCCTTTGGAGATCATCTTCTGATTCGGCAATAATTGCTGCATCGTCTGCGTAACACACCATACCAATTCTTTTGTTGCCCATTCTATATCCGAGATTAAGAGATGTTACTTTGTTGATAATTTTGCCCATGAGAAGATTAAACAAGAAGGGGCTTAAACTGTCGCCTTGTCTAATTCCTCCCGGTGTTGGAATATTTTCAGTGAATTCGTCTCCTGCTCTAACTTTGGTTACGTTGTTGTTATTTAGGTTATGGAGTATCTTTGTTATACTGGTCGGTGTTTCATTTTCTATTAATATATTTAGAATGTCTCCCAGGCGAACTCTGTCAAATGCCTTCGTCAAATCAATGAAGCAAATATACGCTGGCATGCCGAACTCTATAGCTTTTTCTTTTATTTGTTTTATTATAAATACTGCGTCTGTTATAGACCGCCCTTTTGTAAAACCTTGTTGTTCTTCAGCATTAGTGATTTGCTTTTCCAATTTGTCCTTGAGAATACCCGTGAAAAGTTTCATTATTGTATTTAAGAGGGTTATTCCTCTATAGTTTTGTGGGCAGGTTTTCTGTCCTTTTTTAAATATGGGATTGTGATACTATTATGCCATTCCTCTGGTGTTTCTGTTTTGTTTAATATTTTGTTAAATAGTTGTGCCAGTTTACTTGCAAGTTCCGGACCTCCATATTTTAAAAGTTCATTGTACACAAATACACAAGTTTTAATATAACTGTTTTTCCTTTCATAAAAAACTACTTTTTGGCTGTAAATAATTAGTCTTAATTTCTGTGTTTTTAATCCAATCTGATAAATAAATGGTGAAACGGCATTGCACACATTTTATGGAAAATATAATGTCACACAAAAGACATAAAACTTACATGAATAGATTGGTCTCGTAAATCTTTGTTTATTGTCTCGGCCGTTAATGGATTACGTAGACACGCTGTATATTAAAATTAAACACCACAGATATAGATATTAAAATAACAAATATCTTACTTTTTTCGTGCCTTTCATTGCTTGTTATCGAAACCATTGCAATGTTCCGTGCAAAACTGTTGTAACTCTGTTACATTAGAATTACAACAGTTTTGCACGGAACTTATGTACAAAAACGCAAAATAGTTAAACTGTTGTTGTTGTAATATTTAGCCGGTTAAGCATTTGAAAGTTACTAAAGTTTTACAGGGGATAGATATGCATGTTTACAATCGAATTCCATGATTACTTCATTTTCATAAAATTTTGAGTTACTGCAGACTTGCACTTAGTGTGCGATATATGTATATTTAACCTAAATGCAAGGTGGTAAATATGTATACCATAGACCGTTAAAGGGTTAAGACATACTTAGTTTATATACATTTATAATTCTTACCTCTTCGATGACTTCGATGCTCCCAAGTTACCATAATACTGTTTGTGGTGTCTCCGGTTTTTAACAAAGATTTCTTAATCGGGGATACGGTTAGGAACTGTTCATTGCATTCGTTTAAATTCCTAGAGATTGTCTGCTTTAACGGGTCATGCGAAATCTTTAACTCAGGAGTTGTGGGAAGAGACAACTTTTCGGGCTGATCCTTGAAATAAGGACCCAAAAACGGAGAGGCTAGAGAATATTTGCTTTCGTGTCTTTCATCCTTAATATCCTTCTTTATTTCGTCTAAGTCAGGATTTTCGTGATAACTAGATCTTCGTTTCTTCCATTTTGGTGATAAATATTCTTCTTTATTGTCGCCTATATGAAATGTTGACGCTCGTCTTCTTTTAAACTGACAAGATCCATATTCAGAACTCAATAGAGATGAATGGGAGTTTGTTAAACTTTCGTCACTTTTGTTAGGTGGGCTACAAAATATTAAAAGTTGTTAATTTATTAAAGTATATTACAACAAATTACAAAAAAGGAAAAATTTTATTTAATAGATAGAGAGAGAAGAGAGAAATAGAAAAAAAAGAAGACATATATAGGGAATGGAAAGGGGAAGACATATATATGAACAAGATAAGGAGCTTGTAGTTAATTTTATAAAAGAAATATATGGAACAGATTAACTTTTAGGGCAACAGTAGGACAAGTAACTTTTTTTCCCATTATTTTTCACTTTTTTATGAATTACTATAAGTATTTATGTAAGGCCTGTAAAGTTATATACTCAAACAAAATTCCATGTAAATTCATTCAAATATAAAAAAGTTATTAAGTAATGAAGTTTCGTAAAAATTTCAATTGCGTTTTTCTCGAAACTACATTATTTGACATATCCTACTGTTGCTTTGAGGCGACGATATACGACGTAGATGCAAGGTGGCGAACATCAAGGACTTGATAAGAAATAGAAAAGTAGTAACGACGTCAAGTTGAAAAAAGAGTCATCTGTACATAAAAAGAAGAAGACAAAGAAGAGATTAATTTATGAACATAGTTGATAATAAACATTAGTCAACAAGAATAATCCAATAAACGAGAAAAATAACCAATATAAAACTCTTAATAGGAGAACAAGTTTTCAAAATTTAACTACGGTTTGTGAAGTTATTAGTGATCAACTGAACTCACTTTTGCAAGTCTGTAAGTACAGTTTTACTGTAAATTTCACCGAAAATATATAATTAGTACGTATTTAACATCATCGAAAATTTTCATATCCATATTTGCTTGACGATAAACAAAAACATTTAATTACCATTGACCTGTATCTCCAGCCGGTTTTTTTTCTGGCGGCGGACAGGTCCGTCTTTAGGAATGTTTAAACATCAACGAATATGTCGCAAATCAATGAAATAAATTTACCAGGCAATTCTCAAATGGATAATTCTACACAAAGAAGTTACTCTACCGCACTAACACAACAAAAATTTCCGTCAAAACGGCAAGCTATCATTTTTAATTCCATTGAAGATGCGAAAATACAAGATTACCTCCTCCCCCTGGGAGAAATCATCCATCCAAAAAATATACTATTCTGCTCTAGATTATCAAACAGTAGAATATGTTTATATTTATCATCTGAAAATATCGTAGAAAAATTCATGAATGAAAATAACGGCAACATTGAAGTTAATAACCAGATTATACAAGCTCGACGGTATATAACTCCCTCCGAAAGAATCATTCTCTCTAATGTTTGCCCATCCATTCCTCATGATGTATTAATTAAAGAACTTGAATTCATGGGGCTTGTTATTCTATCTACAATGTCCTTTTTAAAAATTGGTGCACCGTTACCCGAATTTAGTCATATAATGAGCTTTAGAAGACAAATCTTTATCAGCCCAACAGATCTCACAATTCCAGAATCGTTTTTAATTAATTACGATAATACTTCATATAGAATCTTTTTATCAAGCGGCAACCTAACGTGTTACAACTGTAAACAAAATGGGCATACGGCAACTAACTGCAAAAACCCTATCAACCCAAACCCAAATCCTACTTCTCCAACCACAGCAGAAGAAATCTCAACATGTAGCCCTCCAGAAATATCAACCATCACACCGACATCTACTTCAAGTCAAACAGACACCCCAACTACAGAAAATCAACTAAATATAAAACAAACTGCGAGCGAAACAACTACCTTACATATGAAAATTGAATCTTCACAGAACAGTTCAAAAAGAACTATTGACGATACCTTAAGTCCTTCTCCGCCTCCCAATGATACCACTAATAAACCGAAGTTTACCAGTCCAGCAGAAATACCATCTAATCCTAAGAAAAAACAAAATAAAGGTAAATCTCTAGAAGCATTCATAAACCAGCAGTCACCACCATTTATTTTAAGCTATGTTCAGATGAAAGACCTATTCGACAACATAAAGAATTCACCCGATCTACTTACTACCGTTGAAAATTATACAAACAACTTTACAGCTCTCATCGATATGTTAAGCAAAATATATCCCTATACTCAAGACAGATCTACAAAGACACGAATTACCAAATTAAGAAAAATTCTTCTAAAACACTTACAGATGCAAATCCCACACGACCTAGTATCCGATACAGACAGTGACTGCTCACAAACCAATCATTAAATAAATTTGAAGTAGATAAGTGTGCGCGTGAAGCCGTCAACTCAGCTGACTCTATTATTGTGAAATACGTGATAGCTATTGATGTTTCAAGTGTTATCAAATCGCGGATCCTAAGTGAGTGGCAAAACCGGTGGGAATTTTCAGTGTCCAATCTTCGGAATATTAAACCGAACATTAAACCATGGAGATGTTTCCCCCACTAAAAGAAGGGATCAAGTGACAATAACTCGTCTTAGATTAGGTCATACCAGTGCCACGCACAAGTTCTTAATCACCAAAGAATCCGAACCAAAATGTGAGCAGTGTAACGTTAAACTCTCGGTGAAACATATTGTTGTAGACTGTCCAGTTTTCTCCACAGCAAGAATCAATTATGGTATCTCAATAAACAGAAAAGAGCTTTCATTCACTATTTATGTTAATTATATTAATGTATTTAATATTGTAAATCTAATTCTCGCTAATAACCTTCGGGTTGATGCGAATTTGTAAATAAAAAAAAAACTCTTAATAAATGTGTTTGTCTGAATGAAGTCAGAAAATTTGTTCAATGTTCAATGTATATGGCTAGCATATACTTTGGGTTAAATACTCATTCATATAACACTAAAAAACTAAAAGTGGAAGTACCCATCCCATAAATTAGTCATATTACCATTATTGGTGCTGAATCACCGTTTTCGGTAGCAGTGATACAGGCTACGAATACGAAAATTTATAGGCAGTACTTTGAAAGATCCGCCTTCTTTACACTTTTATAAATACCACATTATAAATACTAATAGGTACTATTTTATACAGTGGGTGGATCAACTAAATGAATCTATAGTACCGCCTAAATGTTAGAATTGATTAATTTAGAGATAATTTATTTTGTAAAATTGATCGTTTAGCTTTTTAGGTATAAACTAGGTAAAATTTACGTTAGTTTCATTTTAATTTAATCATAATTATTAGTGTTGCTAATGAAGAGCTATTTATAAATAGTTGTAGTTTTTCATTAATTCTATTATCGTTTTGTTAATATATCGTCGGCCTAATTAGCAAATCACATAAGTCACAAAAGCAAAACTTTTCAGGAGACACATTAAATTAATTAAATTAAAAAATACTGTAAGTTTCTGTTCTAAATATCGATGATAAATCTACTACAGGTTAGATATTAGTATATATTTGTCTAAAACATGATATCAGTTAATGATAATTATATAAATGGACTTATTGATTTTTCTGCGCTTATTCTTATTTTTGTTGGACTTGTGTGACTTAATAAAAATACATAGTTTAAACAATTATTACATTTTATTGATAACTTTTTTACTTAAAAAAGATTTTTTGAACAAATTAAAATTTCGTGTACTTAATATTTATTTTCGTATTATTCATGTGGCAACTGATCGTAAAAATGGTGGTAGTCTTTGGGTAAAATATTTTTTAAAGACATTAAGTGGTCGAATTTCTCTCTTTTGATTTTTAAAGGAGCGCTATATAGACGAGGAAGTTCTTGCAGTTCAGTAGCTTTAACTTTGTTATATCTTGATGGAAGAGCTTTCCAGTCGGCAACATGTCGCAGTTTGAAATCTATGGTACCGTTTGAATTGTACCTATAAGCCCGGACATCATTAACCCTTGGGTCTCCAGCTTTGCGCCCAGGTCTAATTGAATTGACAAAATGTACCTGATCAAAATTTTTGAAAAAGCTATTTGTAAGGTACTCTACGTTATAATTCTTGGGATGTAGTCTAGCTGTTCTACAAACATCAACATAATCTGCCGGTACATTTATGTTTCTATTTCGTAACTTGCGCTCAATAACGGAATGCATAGAATCGCATTCCATTTGAGTATGACCTCGTTCGAGGTACTTCTGAATTATTGTAATTTTCCTAAGTACAGCTAAATTAAGTAAGGCATTTGCAATGGTTGCATTCCTATTTTGGCAGCCACATCCGTCGCTCCAAAAAATTAAGCAGTTATTGTCGTCTTCACCATTATTTTCTGTTTCTGCAAGGTGATTTATTATAAAAGTGCTAATTATAGAAGCAAATGATTGTGCACTTAATCCTCCCTCGCCTTCATGCCAGATGTTACAGTAACCAGCTTTCGTCTTCAAATCATACACGGTAAAATTATGCACAATAAGTTTGGTTTTAAAGTAAAGTGAACCAGCATTTGATTTAGGGCATAGAAGCACCGACTGCAAGTCCATCGTAAAGACGCTATTATTAGATTGCTTATCCAATTCCTTCTCATGCCTCGCTTCATCTTTCTTTTGTATGTGTTGGTGATACTCTTCTTCGGTAATGTTTTTACTTTTAAATGAAATGCACACGTCGCACTCGTCTTTTTTTTTGGTTTAAACAGACTAAGATTCAAATCTTCAAACATATGACAAAAGTAAGCTATTGACATTGGAGATTCATTAAATTTAGAACACCATGTTTCTTTATACAATGTGTACAATTCTGATTTAGATTTCCAAATTGGTTCAAGATACTGTTTTGAGGATGAACTTCTGCAATAATGGGATTCAACTTTTGCAAGCGATTTAAAAAAATCTTGCAAGTGTTGTCGCTGAGAACATTTTCTTGTTTTTTCCAATCCTGTCGTGTTTTCATTAATTGTTTTTTTGATATCCTCATTATTTTCTGTACTTATGTGGTAAGCTTTTAACCAATTATGTATTGTCCAAGGTTTCAAGCCTAATGTGTTTGAAAATAGTTTTTTGCAAACTCTTAATTTTAATCCATTCTTTTCAAGATAATAATTATAAGAACATGCTCTTTGAGATGTCTCCTCATTCTTTCTATTTCTAGCCCTCGAAGTGTTTACTCGTTGGGTTAGTAGATTAACGGTTAACTTCTTTTCATCCCAAGTTTTTTTCCAAAATGAATCAAAAATGTTATTACGGTGCTCTTCAGAAAAGGCACGACATTTTAACTTGGAAGTGTTTGGGTCAAACTTGCAATTACATGTCTCTGCCAAGGACTTTCTGGGTCTCTTCAAGTCATATGTCCATTTATTACCTTCTTTCTTCTTCCCAAAAAATTCGGAGCCCAACTCTCTCTTCCTTTTATTCTCCTCTCGTTTCCAATCATTTTTGTCAACATGTCTGCATTTGCGTCTTTTTTTGACAATTGGTTCGGCGGTCTCTTCTTCATGCAAAATCTCTTCTGTTGTATCATTAGTTTCTGACAAAAATTCGATCAAGTTCTGTTCTCGAATTATCTCCCCATCCCTATTATTTATTGTCTCATAATTAGTTACTGGACTATGCAGTAATGTTCTTTCAAATTCATTCAAATTTTCTTCCAGTACGATTTCCGTGTTAATGTCAATAGCAACAGCACTTGTTTCATTTGTCTGAACGATTATTTCTTCTTGAAACGTGCTTGTTTCTAAAACATGTAGTTCGTAGTTTTTATTTTCTTCTGAGTTAACAGGTATTTCCAAGTTCAAATCGGGATTTAAAGAATTGTTGTGTTGAATTTTAGCCATACTAAGCATCTTCTGAGTTCTGCTTGACATTCTGCAACCAACAAAAGAATTACTTATAAAATACTTATTGATTTCGGCAAAAGATGAAAATTTTTATCTTCATGTGTCTGAATTCTCAGCTAAATAGATTAATTTTATGCATTAACGTATTACTTACATTATTGCATACAAAATACAAAAAACGTATAATTATTTTATTAACATCTAACTTTAATTTGACATCATAAAATAATATATAAACACACAAGTCCATCAGGGATTCACATTGTATGACCAAACATAAAAAGAGAAAATCACATAAGTCCCAATGCTACCTTTTAAGCCGAATTATCAGATAATTTATTGATTAATTTTTATAAAATATTGATAATATTAGCACAATAACTTACTTGAAATGGTGAATAACAACAATTAGTTCTTAATGTACAATTTTCAGCCTAAATTGAACAACTTAACAAGACCTTTAGCACGCACGTGTGTTTACCGCGTAAATACCAGGAGTTATGTGATTTTCCTATCTGTTACAACTAACGTTGGACTTGTGTGAAGTATTATTTTCAATTTTACTCCATTGCAGATTTCTTGGGACTTGTGGGATATTCTTTAACTAAAAGATTTTTTTATTCTCTACCAGATGGTAGCACAATGTCAATTTCGACAAAAAGTGGACTTATGTGATTTGCTAATTAGGCCGACGATATGTATTATCAAAAATATTTGATATTATGAGTATGAGTAATGATTGAAATATTGCAGCACAATGACTTACCTACCCACTCGATTTATGTACAGGAGATTTAAAAAAATACAAACGTGAACTTTTACGATTTATGATACAGGTTTTTATGAAGACAAAAACAAAACATATAATTTATTCAAGTAGATACTACGTTAATGGGAATAAGCCACAATTTAAAGTTAAAATACGTTTATTGACGTTTTAATTTCCACTTCGGAAATAGTTCTCAAAATACCAACATTAGTAATTAGACACTATACTTACTCATATCTTAGAGGACTTGGTGAGAATATTGAGGTACTCTTTTCGGGAGTACTTTTAATACTGTTCGATGCCGCTTCTAGACCTCTTGATAATTTTAACATTTCTGTCCCAAATGCACCTAGAGCGCTCATTGTGCATGGTTTCGGTTCTGAATCCTGTATCCACAGTTCATGAGTATCGAGTGTAGTGAGCTCGGTATCCGTGGATGCTACTGAGTGATGGACATGCTGCGGGGTACCAGATTTGCTGTCTGATTTTGGAGAATTAAGAAACCGACGCCAATTATATTTTCGATCTAAAAATAAATTTTTAAAAATTCAAATCTGTATCAATATTTGAGCCGTTGAAAACCAGAGTGGTCTAAGTCAAGAATTTCATGTTTCGCGTTTTCTCGGTATATAATTCTGTTTAACAGTGTTCTATTTTGCTACAAAATTTGAAAAATATTAGTGCATCCGTTCACTCACAGATGACACTACTGTAATATATGTCAAATGCTATGAAGGTTGCCGTTTTAAGGCAAAATGGTCTAAGTCTGACTTGGACCATTCTGCCAGAAATTCTGTCACGAATTTTTTATAAGTGTCACGTTTGCTTGTAGTAAAATGAGTTCTAGTGAATCTGTAAATGAACCGTTTAGTGCTAGTGATAGCGAGTACGAGCCAGAAAACAATGACGATTCAACAGAATCTGATTCTGATAGCGGTAAGTTTATTTTTTTTATTTCCTTTTATAACCTCAAATGTGTGAATAGCAGTATTTTATTTGCACGTTTGTTTCAGCTGACAAACGTTCGAAGTTAAAATTGGGCGAGTACAAGCCAGAAAACAATGACGATTCAACAGAATCTGATTCTGATAGAGGTAAGTTTATTTTGTTATTTCCTTTCATAACCTCAAATGTGTGAATAGCAGTATTTTATTTGCACGTTTGTTTCAGTTGACGAAAGTTCGAAGTTAAAATTGGGATCAACTACCAAGCACGTCGGCAGAAAACGAAATAGAGAGCCAAGTAAACACATCAAGAATGTTCGAAAAGAAAAAAGAAACTGTGGGGAACAATATGTGTCTACATCTAATAAGGTGGTAAAAGCGAAAGAGTTTCATAACAGGGAGTGTACGTGCAAGGGCAAATGCATTCAAAAAATTTCTCAGGAAGAAAGGAAAGCTATCTTTACAAATTTCTGGAACATAGCTAATTTTTCAGCACAAAATGCTTTTCTAGTTGGTATTGTAAAATTGTCTAAACCAGCCACTCACCGTCCAAGAAATGGTACAAGGCAGAAAAAAGCAGTATCCTACACTTATGTCCTAAATACCCCGAAAGAGTCTCATAAAGTGTGCAAAATGTACTTTTTGGAAACCTTTGCAATAAGTAATGGTATTTTAATGCGTGCATTAAAAAAGGGGGAGATATTATTTCCTGGTGAAGATTTACGGGCAAACACGCACCTAGCAATAAAACTCCTGAAGGAAATATACAGTTAGTACGCGATCACATAAACAGCTTTCCTTCTTATGAATCTCATTATACACGAGCTCATAATCCTAATAGAAAGTTTTTAGATCCAGAGCTCAATGTACGTACAATGTATACCCTGTACAAAGAGAAATGTGTAGAAGATCCTGTGTCAGAAAGTTTATACAGACAAATTTTCCATCGCGATTTCAATCTTCACTTTCACGTACCATTAAAAGATACATGTGTTAAGTGTGACAAATACAAAAATCAGGTGACCCAGGAAAAGGACGAGAATACGAAGAAAGTGCTTCAATCACAACACGAGCTGCATTTACGGCGCAGTGAAAAGGCCAGAGCTGCTTTGAAAGACGCTAAAATTACAAGCATACGTGAAAAAGGGAGAGTGTGTGCATTCACGTTTGATTTAGAAAAGGCCTTACCGTTTCCAACTTTGACTTGCTCTGTAGCCTACTATAAAAGAAACATGTATGTGTACAATTTGGGTATTCACGAGTTTAGCGACGAAGACAAGGTGTTCCTGTATGCCTGGGATGAAACTATAGCCTCTCGAGGAGCACAAGAAATAGGATCTTGTATTCGAAAGCATGTTCTAGAAAATGCAAAGGACGCAAGACACATCATTGCATTTAGTGATGCCTGTGGGGGGCAGAATAGGAACTTTAAACAGTGTTTGTTTTGGTTGAAACTCATTGCAGATTCCGATAATTTGGAAATGGTAGACCATAAGTTTATGGTATCCGGACATTCCTTTCTCCCGAATGATCGTGATTTTGGTGTAATCGAACAATACGCAAAGAATAGAGTGAAGTATGTGCCGGACGACTGGTACAGTGTGTTTGAGAAGTGCCGCACAAAGAAACCGTATCGTGTTTGCAAGATGAACGGAAATAATTTTGTATCGTCACAAAACCTGGAAGCAGCTGTTACCAGAAGAAAGAAAAATGAAGATAACGCGCCAGTATCGTGGCTTAAAATTCAATGGCTACAATTTAGAAAGAGTGATCCCTATAAAATATTTTATAAAGAAACATTAGATGAGGAGTTTCCTTTTGATGTCATAAACTTGCAACCTGTACGAAAAGGACGTATCGCCAATTTTCAAAATATTGAATTTTCAAAACTGTATGAAGCTCCAATACCAGTTACGATTAAGAAAAAAAAAGGATATGGAAGATCTTTTGGCGTTTATACCGCCCATTCATCACGACTTTTTCAAAAATTTATCCGTAAATGGAAACAACACTGCAGAAGTAGGTCCACTGGAAGATATTTTGGTGGCGAATGGAGACGACGATGTTTTTTATGAATAAAAATTTAATTTGTAATAATATAATACACAAAAATACACGATCGTTTGTAAGTCTAACTTTTTTGCTTTACTCCAAAATAATGAACCTATTGAAAGCCAGAGTGGTCTAAGTCAAAATATTAACAAAAAATATAAAAATTTCGACTGCTGGCTGTATTGTTCCGCGCAACATGTTAACTTTAAGTCGTTGTTTCTCGAATTTCAACATTTCTGACTTAGACCACTCTGATTTTCAACGGCTCATTTAGTAATTAACATTTTATCAATCACACTAATAGGGACGTATTTCGAAACACAGAAAAAAAAACAAGAAAATTTATAATGAAAATTGCAGTTTTGGTACGTAGGTAGGTATAGATAAATGAACACTAAATTTTTAGACGAGTTTAAAATCTGTACTGGTTCAGTGACGTAGACAGGATCATTTCAGGTTGGGGGGAGGGAGGGTGGTTTCCAATCGTTTTTAATCGTCCTCCCCCTTTCTACAAAACGTTTAAAAATTCAATTCATTAATGAATAATTTAACTTTTTTAATAATTACCTTTATAAATTTTTAACAAGAATACTTATTCTTTTTAATAAATTTTTGTGATTAAGGAGTAATTTGCCATTAACGAAAAAACTTGCATAGAAAAATGAAAAAATAGAAAAAATGATAACATTACAATGGTCCTGATAATATTTTCGTAAGTATTATTAAGGAGTATACAGGTATATAAAAAGGCTCCAAAAAAGGTACAAAAACGTTTATCATTTTTTGAAGTTAGTTATCAGTCGCTTGAAGCGACCATCGATTTTGAAGGTCATTTAGGCGCGTAAAATGACGCAACAGTTATACTGAATTTTCAATAAGTTTTTTAGAGCTAAAATTAAAATAGGATAAAAGTTAAATATATAGCATCTTTTCAACATCATCAGTGTGTTCAAAAAATGGTACACATAATATAATTCAAAATACTAACTTTTTTTGTATTATCTCCCTTTTATCTATATTTGCATATAAACAAGATGATGAGGTTCTCAGAGTTCCACAGCAAACTCTTGAGCAGCTATCTACTCAATTCGACAGCTGCTTTGCTATGGACTGTCCAAGTTGCTCACCACAATTTTGCATATACATATATTTTTTTGATAGTTGACACTAAAAGACTATTTTGGTACCTGACAGAAATTTTACTAATGCATTATAAATTCTCTCATTTCCATTAGCTAAGAGACTAAGGATATTAAACGGAGCCTGTACATTGAGATCATGTAATTGTTGAATAAATTGATCTGTTTCATCCTTATATTTTTGGCATTCGAAAAAAATATGATCTAAATCACCTTTTTTGCCACAATTTTGACAAAGATCATTTTCAAGAACATGAATTTTATGGAGATGTGTGGGATAACAGGCGTGGCCAAATCTAAGACGTGTTATCGTTGTGATATATTTTCTTGAATAATTATATTGCTGGAACCACGTTTTATTCGGTATTTGATTTTGTATACTGCAGTATCTAGAAGGGTTGGTATAAGTATATGTTGTGACCAACATTCGTTCCAAATATTGAGATAATTCATTCTAATATAAGCTACTGCATCACAAAAACTTACAGGTAGTTTATTGGTCAAACCATTTTTCACACTTTTTTTGCCAGCATATCCACATACTCGTTATGTTCGAGACCGATATGTGCTTTAATCCATACAAAATTAATGTTTTTGTTAACTTTTTGCAGTTCTAAAATCCGTTTTTTAATTGCATATATGATATAATTGGAGAAGTAACTTGGGTATTTTGCCAAAACCAAGGAATTTAAAACAGACAGGGAGTCCGATATAATTATTGCAGAATCAATTGTAGACTGTGATAAAAATGTCAACGCTTCGTAGATTGCAATAGCTTCAGCACTAAATATAGAAAATATGTTATCTAGTTTGTAGGAATAATTAATATTTTTGGAGGGAATATAAAAAGCACATCCCACACCATCCTTGGACTTTGAAGCATCGGTATATATTGCCACAGATTCCTCGAAGCTTGCAAGTATTGAGTATAATAAGTTTTTACAATCTTTATATTTAGAAACAATGCATTGTAATCATAAAGATCTAACAAAATTAAGCTGGGATCATATAAATCACTAAGGATATTTTGATTAGATTGAAGTGCGATACACAGTAGTGGAGAATTTTTCTTCGACCAATATTTATTTGTCAAATCTTGTTCATTTAATACTACTATAATAAAACTACTACTATAATACTACTATAAAAACTAATTACAAAGTTAGTCATAGCTCGAGCAATATCTTGGTTCTCCCTTTCTCCACTGTGAGAAGCGGAACGGGGTGGATTAGCAGGTAGAGGTTCAGATGGTCCAAATCTAAAGTTAAACATGGGAGGTAGCAGAACAGAGTTAGAAGATATAGTAGGAGAAGAATTGGCTTTCCTCTTTTTGTTAGGAACTGAGTAATTGTTCGAGTTTTTTTTCAATAAGTTTCAACAATGTAAACGTAAGTAGAGATGTGCGCAACTGTTACCATATGGTAACGCTAGTCACTCATGGGATAAGGTACTCTCGCATACACGACGTGTTTTCATTCCAAAAACGCGTCTACTCGACAACCCCTTACCATCATGACATCTACACAACTGTGTGAAGCACGAACATGCTTCGTTTTAACTTTTTTCGACAGCGTGGTTATACTTATAAGCATTGCCGGACTTACGCCGATTTTTTGAGAGCATTTCCTAATTTATGCGGACCCCCGTATACCGAAGAAGGAAATAATATATGGCTTTTTTTTATTTTTAAAGAATTCTTACCTATATTATCGACAAGAATAAGTCATTTATATATAAGTATATAATAGATCCAATCCTGATTTTGAAAATACTGCAAAATGTTTTTAGTAGTAAAAGACCCTTAATATAATATAGAAAGTAAATAAATCTTTCTTACCCATTGACGATGGAGTTCCACCTGGTCCCATACTAGCTGACCAATCGTGTGTGGCTAAATTTTGCTTTTGGTTTGCCAATAGTCTAACTGTTAATGCGTAGGTCATTAACATTACTAGTAATGGTATGTAAAAGCAAATAATTGACCCAATAAATTTATATAGAGGATCAGGTATTTGGCAAGTTCCATCAATGATTAAGGAATCTTGATTCTAAAAATAAAATATAGAGTTCAGATATTATTGATTATAAAAATATTGTTATTTCCATATGAAATAAAAGTTCCATATAAATATAAAGTTTAGTGGTTTTTCTTTTTTTTTTAGTGGTTGGTAATGTTATTAGGTCCAGTGGACCTAGACTCTAGTTTTTTGCCTGTAAATTAAAATTAAATTAAGATATATCATTATCAGCCCTATCAGGTAACGATATTTAGGCCATGTCTTGGATATGGTATATTTCTTTATCCTGGAGAAGTACTGGATCGTATTTATTCCTAAACTGTATAAACCCGATTTACCCTTGCTAAATCGTTCTGACCAATCAGTCTCTCATCCTTCATTGTAAAGGCTCTAGAGAGACTCGTTGATCGGTTCATACGTGATGGAGCACTTAGCACAGCCCTTTGCATGCACGTCAATAGGCCTACTAGTCTAGTAAGTCTTATGGGACGGCCCTGCACTACATTGTCTACAGGGTGAGCGGGTGTTAGATCGGGAGCAATACAGCCTTGTATCTGTATGCATATTGAGGGCGCCTTTAGTTGCTCTACTTTTGATTCCATATTTGATGCTGCGGAAAGGCATGGTGTTTTCTGCAGCTTGGTCAGGTAGATTCGAGCCCTGCTTTCTCAGAGACAGATAGCTGCGTACCTAAATTGATGTCGGTACCTTGTGGTTGCCCTCTGGGAGAAGTTTTGTCTCTCATGTTGTGGTGCCTGGTGGTTGACAGCCTTCTTCAGCGACTGTTCAAACAAGGTATATATGCGCAAGCCTGCGCCGATGACGTAGTTATACTGGTTGAGGAGCTCTTCCCGGGAACGGTGCACGAGGTCGCCCAGGTGAGCCTCAGTCTCGTTGAGAAATAGTGCCGACACTCGGGATTAATTCTCAAAAGACTGCTGCAGTTCTGTTTACTCGAAGAAGGGCCATTAGGCTTACAAGAAAGCTTACCTTTTATGGTAAAACTAGGTTAAGTTAGTGCAGTACCAAGGAGTGATCCTGGACTCTAAACTTTTATGGAAAGAACGTCTCGACTTTTATTTAATATGCACCTGAACATTACTATAAAAACACGAGTCTTGGGATGCTATGTATTTTTTACCCTTTTATATGGAGTCGAAGACTGGACCTTGACAGAGACAACATCCAAACGATTAGAAGCCTTCGAAATGTGATGCTACCTCCGCGCCGCATGCTCAGAATTTCCTATACCCAGCATGTTACAAACAACACCGTGATCCAACGTATGAATAAAGATCTGAAATTATGCGTATCGTAAAAATCAGAAAGATGATATCCTAAGGCCTGTGATGCGCAATAAGAAGTGTCAACTAATTTAGCTAATGTTACAAGTCAAGATAGAAGGCAAAAGATCTCAAGGCGCAGAAGGACATCGTAGTTGAAGAACATCAGACAGTTGACATCAAAAGGAGAAGATGAATATTTTAAAAAATTAGCAATTAAATATTTAATTAAAGGTCCATTGGAACTACCACGAATAACGGCATTCGGGCAGGTCATGCGCCTAATGAATAGTTAATTATATTTTAATTTTTTGCACAATTTTCGACTTTCTATTTTTTGCTCTTTGAATAGTTATAATTTTTTTCTTTTATTAAAGTATGTAATTTTCATTTCTGAATTTGCCACTAATGATTTAAACCACAAATGGATCGGTCGATATACGTAATAGTAATATTGACCACTAGTCCGTATTTCCTTGATTGTAACAATTAATTTAAGTAGTTGTCGGTGTTACTGTGTATACTTTAAGTTATAAAGGTATAATTTTAAAGTTTCTGCTTTGAATACAATCTACATACAAATTAGTAATGGCTTTTTTAATTATGAACGGAAAGAATAAAACAAATTCTCGAAGGACTTTTTTGAAATTTACAAACTTTTAAGACACTGATATTTCCGTAAAATTAATATATTGTTTTTGACAGAAATAATACTATCAAATCAATAAATTCATGTACCATTTACCCAATAAAAGCCATTCAAAATATCGTAATAGATTCCTTCTTGTGAATGGTTTGTTCCTCCAACATCTTCTTCTTTAAATGCCGTCTCCCAATCGAAGGTTGGATATCATCATCACTATCTTTACTCTATCTACTGCTGCTCTGAAAGAGTTCTATAGAACTGCATTTAAACCAGTCCCTTAAATTCTTCAACCATGACACTCTCCTTCTTCCTATACTCCTTCCTCCTCTTATCTTTCCCTGTATTATCAGCCTTAGCAGTTCATATCGCTGTCCCCTCATTACGTGTCCCAGATATTGTAACTTTCTTATTTTTATTGTGTTTATTATTTCGCATTCTTTGCCCATTTTTCGCAATACTTCCGTGTTAGTTTTCTTCTGTGTCCATGCTATTCTAAGCATCCTCCTGTAACACCACATTTCAAAGGACTGTAACTTATTTATGTGTTCTTGCTTCAATGTCCAGCATTTCAAGTCCATATTGCAGTATCGAAAACACGTAGCATCTCAATGCTCTTATTCTCAGTTTTAATCTAAGATCTTTGTTGCAGAGAATTGTTTTCATTTTTACAAACGCATTTCTTGCTATTTCTATCCTAGCTCTTATTTCGGTTGTTTGATCATTATTGTCTGAAGTCCAGGTTCCTAGGTATTTGTATTTATCAACCCTTTCTATCGGTACATTTCCCAAATGTATGTTTGTTGGTATATTTGTTTTCTTTGTTATTATCATGTACTTGGTCTTTTTTATATTCATTTTTAGTCCATATTTTTCACAGGAACTGTTTATTTTGTTTAGCAGCAATTTCTTTAATGTGTTGAAGATTATTCCGATCTCTGTCTACTATCATGATCTTTGTCTTACTCCTATTTAGCTTTAGTCCATATGTTTTGCTTTTTTCCTCCAAACATCTCATTATGTCTTCCATTTCTTCCTGATTTGCCGCGATTATTAAAGTGTCCTCAGCATATCTCAAGTTATTGATTTTTTGACCTCCTACTGATATTCCGCCCTTCCATCCGTCTAGTACCTTTCGCATAATGTGTTCGCTGTAGATATTAAACAGAGTTGGCGAGATTATGCATCCCTGCCTGACACCTGCCTCTGTTCTGAAATGATCGGAATGGGTGTTGTTTATTTTTACTGTGCACTTATTATTTTCATATAGACTTCTAATTAGTTGAATTAAGTGGTGGGGTGTTCCCATTTCCGCTAGTATGGACCATAGCTGCTGCCATTTGACTTTATCGAAGACCTTTGTGTAATCCACAAAGCACATAAGCATAGGAGTATTGAATTCACGAGTTTTTTTCGATTAGCTGTCTGACATTAAGGATGTGTTCTCTTGTGCCTTTTCCTGGGTCAAATCCCGCTTGTTCTTCTGATATCTGAGGCAATAGAAAAGCTTTTAATCTTTCATGTATTACATGAAGTAGAAACTTGCTTGCATGGGATATTAGGGTTACCGTTCTGTAGTTGCTGCAATCTAGCGGAGTTCCTTTTTCGAATATAGGGATGAAAGTAGATGTTGTCCAGTCGTTGGGCCACTCTCCGGTTTCCCAAATCTTTTTGCAGATCATATGCATAACATTTACTCCACTATCTCCAGTCTCTTTTAAAACTTCTGCGGTGATCTTGTCTGCGCCAGGAGATTTTCTACTTTTTAACTTATTGATTGCTTTTTCTACCTCTGACTTTAGAATGTCTGCAGTGAACTCATAGTGATTTGCATTCTAAGAATCATCTGCATATAGACTTTGACAATATTTTCTCCATACCTTCGCAATCCCTTTCTCGTCATTTATAATATGTTGGTTTTGATCCATTACTGTTTGTGTGATCGGTTTAAATTCTCTGGATAGATATCGGACTTTATTAGATAGCTCATGGGATTCATCCCGGTTTGCATGTCTCTAGTTCTAATTGTTAAATTTTTAGCATTTTATATTGAGATCCCCTCGTATATGAAATATATGGAAATCGCCTTATATATGCTTAAAAAATAAAACGAAGAATTTTTTCCGTGTTTGTTAGTTCGTATCTTTCAAGTTAAAATACGCAAAAGTGTTTTCAATAATTGTATTTGCATTGCTAGATGTTAAAATAAACCATTTTAGAGTTGTTTATTATTTTAACTTTTTCGGCAATTTCTTTTAATGTTTTATTCGAAGTCGCATTATAATTTTTATACGTTGTAGAAGTAGAATCTTTTACGTTTTAATTTCGTTGCGTTTTGTTATTTTAGCGTTTGTTTATTTTCAAGTTAAGTGAACCAATTCTTAAGAGAATTCGTCAATCGTACTTGGGTTGCCGGTGGAGCCAGGTGTGACCAAATAGATTCTTACTTGGTTCGGTGTGTGGATCGCAAGTATGGATCCACAAATTCTCTGTCGAATTTGAGTTCTTCTGTTTTGGCCCTGTTAGTGGAAATATTTGGCAGTAGAAAAAATAATTTGTGTGGTGTACCAGAGCATGGTACAATTTTGAAGACATATATAGGATGTCCCACCAGCTTTTTTTGGTCTTTTGCCTGCTTAACCCAACCCCGTCTACGTCAGATCTTCTCTCCAGTATGGAATTGGTTTCCCCTTGTTCCAGATTTTCGTTCGTTCCAGGTTTTCGTTCCAGAAAAAACAGATATTTTTTTTAGAACAATAATTGCTTTCGTTAAAATTTAGAAATTGTAAGATTTAAAAATTGTTATGCGGTAACGTTTGTAAGTTTTATATAGTATCTCCAACTCCTGGAGTTTGTAAGCGGATGACACACGTAAGTTTTTTATATTCTTGTATTTCTCCAGGTTGTAACTGTTTGTGGTGACACAAAATTAAATGTTAAATTTTGTTTTCTTAACATTTTATTTATTTTTTTTAACCCTTTTTTGATTTTTGTTTAAAAAAGATATTTTTTTGATGTTTTATAATTATTTCCCTAGTTACAACTAGTGGTTGTAATAGGTAGCTTTTCTGTTTAATTTTCTGCTCTCTAGAATATTTGTATTGTTACGCCCACCTTAATAATGATTAGGTTAAATTAATTCTTGTATTTGTCGTTACGTTTAAATGAATTTTGTTAAACGTTTTTTTAACAACACACAACATGTTAACATTTGGGAGTTACAAACTACGAAATTAACTGGTTTCAGTCATTTTGTATTCCCAATTACTCGCTTGAAGTGGAATAATAGGTTCACGTTATTTGCGTTTGTTTGTAATAATAAACAGTTGAATTGACTACCATAAAAGCTTTTAATCTAGTCTAGGTTGATTGACATATTTACAAGTGGACGTAAAAATAAAACAAGAAGAATAAAATCAAATATGATAAACTTATAGAAACATTACAGTATATTAAAATTTTTTACAGTATATTACGATACACGAGAATATGTACAGCCTACGAAACGATAATAAAACTAATAGTTTGTTAATATGTCTGAACATCGAACAATACATAGGAGGTACAAAGAACTCAGAATCCTGGAAAGTGATAAAGAGTGTGAAAAAAAAACACACAGGAAAAAACACGTTTTACTTTCATAAGCGAACAACAATGGAATGATTACTACCAAGAACTCCTGACAGAAAAGCGAACAAAATTGATTGAAAAAGAACAACAAAAAACAAATACAAAGAAACAACTAAATTTATCATTGGAAGAAGTAAAAAAGAACATCAAACAAATAAAAAATAATAAGTCTGCAGGCCCCAAAGGGATAGCACCCGAGCTAATTAAATACGGCTCTGAAAAATTGTTCTGTATGATACATACCATGTTTCTTGAACACCAAACAACAACCTGAAGAATGGTCGACAGCCCATATTATCTTTATTTTTAAGAAAGGGATAGAAGAAAATGTGGAAATTATAGAGGCTTAAGCATTTTACCATCTATAGAAAGATTATATGAAAAAATAATAAAGAAAAAAATAGAAAAACAAGACCAAAATAAAATAGAGGACGACCAGGCAGGTTTTACAGCTGGGAAATCATGTGTTGACCACATCTACACTATACAACAGCTAATAGAGAAGAAGATGGCAAAGAACAGACCAGTCCATCTAGCCTTTATTGACCTAAAAAACGCATACGACTCTGTGCCCAGACAACGACTGTGGGAAGCCATGCAACAAATAGGAGTAGAAGATAAGCTGATCCATGTAGTGAAGTCCATGTACACACAAAATAATGTTACAGTCAAGGTAGGTAACAACTTTGGAAAACCATTTAAAACCACGAAAGGTCTCCTACAGGGTTGCTCGACTTCACCTACACTCTTTAAAATATTTCTTCAATACGCCTAAAGCCATGGAAAAGGAAATGTGAGGGAATGAGAGTACCCATAAAGAACGACCATCTGTATACCCTCAGTTTCGCCGACGATCAGGTCATAATAGCACAAGACGAGGAAGATCTAAGTTATATGGTTCGTAAACTAGAAGAAAATATAATATTGGTCTGGAATAAAATTAACAAACAGAATATCTGAACACAACACAGAACCAACAAAAAACCTGGAAGTGGATGACGGGCATGAAATAAAGGGACCGATAAATTTAAATACCTGGGTTCATTATATCAAATAAAGGTACTACAGAAGAAGAAAAAATAACAAAAATTTGTTATTTGTCTCTCTATGGGACTATGTAAACTAGCAAACTATGTAAATCTGCACAAGTTCAGTCACGAGTGACTGTCCGTACGATAACTTCTGTTGGCTCTAACTGGTCGATTATGGTTAAAGATACACTCGAAAGTAGTGGACGGAGCCTTGTTCACTGTACTTAATACCATGCAATAAGTATCCGTACTGCTGCAAATATTATACGCATCTTTCAAGTCTTTAACCATCCAGTTCTGTATAAAGACTTTTTTTCCTTTTAAACACTTCTCTAGCATAAGTAACTTTATCAGTACTGACAACTACAATAATCTCGATAAATGGCTTCGATTCCAGTAACAATAAAGATAAATTCTCTCTTCATATATTAACTCAGCCGTTATGGAGAAATCATCTTTATGTATAAAAAAAACTTGCTCCTCGAGGTTCTTTTTTTCAAACACATCTGCCAATGGTAATATTGAAATGCAATCAGTATTTGACATAATACTTTGCCCTTTTGTATTTAGTTTCGTAGTTATATGCAGAGAGAGGTACAGCTTATCTTTGTATCCTAGCATAAGTTAAAATGGATTATAAATTTGGACAATAGGATTGTAAATTTTTGTGTCTACAGTAACTATATGTTCTTTAATAGGATCATAATATGTTACAGTAACACAAGTAATAATCATCTCTTTGAATTTTCCACAAGTACACTGTTGTGATTTTATATAACCTGGGGGTTTAATCTAAGGCTCAAAATATCTTAGCGAAGCCGCTATCTGAATTTTCGTTATAAATATATTTTTTAGAATAACCGAATATTTCGTCCCTTTTAATCGATCTAAAACCTACACAACATTATATATAATTCAAAAGTTTGCAGTGTAAATACGATAATTGATTTTAATTGGTATAGGTTCAAGTTTCACAACATCAATTTAAAATTTTTATTTTCCCTTCCCTGTGATGTTACTGAAACTGACGTACTTTACACATTTCGATGACTGATTGTTATCGCTTTTGACGTGATTTTATCGGACGTATTGGGAAAATAACTTAAATTTAGCGTAGAGGGTTTTTTTTAATATTTCACAAAACAAACAAAAATAGGTACCTTCGCAAAAATTTTTAATTGGTTATTTGAAGTTCTTTAATGAAAATATATGTTTGCGATCAATGTTTAAAATATTTGATATTTGAATATTTATGAATATATTTAAAAATAAATAAAATGAAAATACTGAAAGCCAAGGGTAAACTAATGAACTATAAGCAACATAAAGTATATATAGAAAGTGATCTAACATTAAAAGAGTTATAAATACAAAGAAACCTTAGGAAGATAGCAGCAGATGAAAAGACTAATGGGAAAAGGACAAAAATTGGATATGGTTTCATAGTTATTGAAGGCATTAAGTGGAAACGGAATCAAAAAACAAGCCGGATAGAAAAAGTAACATATAATACTAAACCAACTTGTTCAAAAAACGAGCTGAAGAAAACACAATGACGGACCGAGAAACAAAACAGGCACAGAACATGGACATGAGCAGACTTAAAGATAACAACACAAACGGAAAGAAAAACAAACTGAAGTATAACTTAAACGCAGAAAAGGTATAAATGGGAAGGAAATAGAACTTGAGGAAGAAATTAGAGATAACAACATTGAAATAGTAGCTATAACCGAGACAAAGAAAAAAGGAAGAGGATCAATAATATTAGAAAACGGAATGTTACTAATATACAGTGGAATGGAAGAAACGAAGAGAGCTCAGGCAAGGGTAGCGTGCATGATAAAGAAGGACAGTATCAACAAAGTAAAAAATTGGTAATAATACAACGAACGTATACTAAGAGTAGACATAGATATGGATACAGAGAAAACCAATACAAACCTAATAATATGCTATGGACCAGATGAACACGCAACAAAAAACGAAAAGAATGAGTTCTGGGACAAATTACAAGAAGTGATAAATGATTGTACAGAGAAAATTGTGATCACAGGAGACATGAACAGTAGAGAGGAAAAAGAAGCAGAAAAATGGAACAATGTCATCGGACCTTATGGGGAGATAAAAATAAACAAAAATGGAAAATTACTACTCGAATTCTGTCTAGACAATAACCTGGTGATTATGAACACACACTTTCAACATAAAAAGATACACAAGATCACAAGAGAAGTCAAATCAAGAGATGAACAATCTATTATAGACCATACTATAGTACAAAAAACAGGAGTTATAAAATTGGTAGTGACCACTATCTACTAGAAACCACATTCAAATGCAGAAGAAAAGAAATAAAAAGAAATGAGAACATAAACAAAAACACAAAGAAATAATAAAAATTTATAAACTAAGGAAAGAAACAACGAAGATAAGATACTCAGAAGGGCTAGAGAAAGTGATGGACAATAAACATGAAATAACAGAAACAATAGAAGAAGAATGGAGAAAATTTGAAAAAAAATACAGCTTAACTAATATGTGGAACTACAAGAAATAACAATAGAGGGAGACGTACATATTGGTGGAACGATGAAGTGAAAAGAGAAATAAAATAAAAAAAGAAGTTATGGAAAGAATACATAAAATACAAAACACAACCAAAATATAAAAATTTTAAGAGACAAAGAACAAAAGTTAAAGAGATAGTAAAGAAAGAGAAAAAGAATAGTTGGGAAGAATTCGGAGAAAAAAATGAAGAAAACAGCACAGAAAACGTAAAATTATTTTATAGAACACTGAAAACCCTAAGAAGCAACAAAGAAACGAAACTAAAACAAATAATAAACAAGGAAGGAACAATAATAAAAGACGATAAGACAATAATGGAAAGATGGAGGGAACACTTCCAGCTGATACTGAATGGAAATCAAGCGAATACAATGGAGAAGGAAAGCCACATCAAGAGAGTATCCATGAGAAACATGGAAAATCCAGAAACTATAGAAAAAGAAGAACTGAAGAAGCAATAAGAAAGATAAAGATTGGAAAAGCACCAGGAAGCGATGAAGTAGCACCAGAAATGATGAAATATATAGGAGTAAAAGCAAAAGAAAAATTGTTATACATATATAACCTAATATGGAAGAGAAAAGTAATACCCAGAGCATGGACAAATGCAGTAATTATACCTATATACAAAAAAGGAAACACAAGAGATTGTAAGAACTATAGAGGTATAATATCACTACTCTATGTAGCAGCAAAAGTATACAAAACCATAATAGAAAGAAAAATCAGAAAAGAAATAGAACATAAATTAGAGGACGTACAAAGTGGATTCAGGAAAGGACACAATACACAAAACCATATATTCACCATGCAACAAGTAATAGAAAAAGCCTTAAAGAAAAATAGAGAAATATATCTGAGCTTTATAGACATGGAAAAAGCATTCGACTCAGTCAAAAGAAAAGATATATGCGAAAGCCTAAAGAAGAAGCAAGTAAGTGAAGAACTGATAGAAGCAACAAAGAGTATATACATGAAAACAACAAACACAGTAAGAATGTCAAATATGCAGTCAGAACCATTTGAAACAACTCAAGGAGTTAGACAAGGAGGAAGTCTCAGCCCAGTGCTATTCATAAATGTAATAGATGAGATAGTGAAAGAATGTAAGAAAACGTTCAAGAAATACTGCATCGGTTGGAACAGAATGCAAATGATAAACGCTGAGATGTGTATATTTGCAGACGACATAGTATTAATTGCGGAAACAGCAGAAAAATTGAAATACAACTTAGAGAAATGGAACCTAGAAGCAAGCAAATACAACTTAAACGTAAACAAAGAGAAGACTCAGATAATGAAAATATCAAGGAAACAAGGGACGGAAGATCAACTAGAAATAATGATAGACCAACAAAAAATAATACAGACAAATTCATACAAATACTTAGGAACAGTAATCAACAACAAAGGAGACATCGAGGACGATCTTAACAACAGAATGGAAAACACAGGAAAACTATTCCAAGCACTAAATAGAGGATTCCTTAATAACAAAGAAATATCAACAAAGACCAAGATGACAATATACAAAACAATATATAGACCTACAGTGACATATGGAGCAGAAAATTGGATACTAAACAAAAGGCATCAAAGCAGAATTCAGGCAGCAGAAATGAAATACCTCAGAAGAACGATCGGAGTAAAAAGAACTGATAGAATCAGAAATGAAGAAATAAGAGAAAGACTAAAAATCAAACCGATTCTCGAATCAATCAAGGAGAAAAAATTGGCATGGTTCGGACATCTAACCCGGATGGACAATAATAGACAAGTAAAAAGAGTGTGGGACGCCAAACCAATAGGGAAGAACAGAAGAGGAAGACCCATTAAAGAATGGAACAGTGACATCTCGCAGATACTGCAGAGTAAGGGTAAGACTTGGCAGGAAGCAACACAGATGGCATACAATAGGAAGGAATGGAGAAAGTTTGTCAAGAGCTAGGACACCTCAGAAGATTGTAAAATATTGTAATATAAAGAATTGTATTATAAACGGCCCAACACCGAAAGGTACAAATAAGTAAGTACGTTAAAAATAAGTTAAAAGAGACAATCACAGCACGTATACGATGATAATAGGAGACTTCAACGCTAAGATCGGACAACGACTTGAAAAAACCGAAAACTCTTCGGAGTTTTCGGAAGGAAAATCCAGGGATTTCCGAAAGCCCAAACTCGGTCGGACTTCTACTCTTGGAATAAATAATGAAATCAAATTGGTAAATCATATCACAAAGTTACAGCAACATGGTTTTGCTCCTACTCGGACAATGCTAAGATCAATAGTATTTGAGTTAGCTGAAAAGCTTAAATTAAAGCAAAAATTTAATAAGGATAGCCAAAAAGCTGGTTATCCTTAGTTGGAATCATTTCTACGAAGAAATAAGCAATTGTCAGTAAGAAAATCTCAAGGTATCGCTGCCAGAGCTTTGGGAATGAATAAAACTTATGTTTCTGCTTATTTCACTCTACTTGACAATATCTTGAATAAACATTCCTTAATGAATAAACCTGGTTTAATATACAATATTGACGAGACAGGGTTGCAGCTTAATAACATGCCGGAACATGTTATAGCAATTAAGTATTTAAAAAATTGCTTCAGTAACATCGGCTGAAAAAGGAGAAACGATTTCAGTAATTGCATGCTGTAACGCTGAGGAGTTCTTTATACCACCGATGTGCATTTTTAAAGGTAAAAACAAAAAAGCGGAATTTGAAGAAGGTATGCCACCTGGCGCAACAGTATTTATGGGTGAAAAATCAGCATATGTTACCAAGGAACTTTTTCTGCGATGGCTTAAAGAACAATTTGTCCCAAGAAAACCGATAGAAATGGTGTTACTACTTTTGGATGGCCACTATTCCCATTGCAGTAGTGTCGAAACATTAGAATACGCTTCCAAAAATGATGTTATTCTGTTTTGCCTTCCAAGACACACTACGCAGTTTTTACAGCCTTTTGATAGGGCATTTTTTAATATAAATCGCTGAAAGCTTTCTATTACCAGCCGTGTAATTTATATTTAAGAGGAAATCCAAGTCGAAGAATGGACAGACTTCAATTTGGTTGACTCTTCGCCACAGCTTGGGAAAAATTAGCAACAGTTCAAAATGCTGTTTCATCATTTAAAGCTACTGGTATTGTCCCATTTGATTCATCCGTAATTCCAGAATGCGCTTATTTGGGTACTAGCGATACTAATAACAATTCACAAGCAAATTCCAAAAAAGTTCTGGAACACATTCCTTCAGTTGACATAAACAAACCAAAGTGTTCCAGAGATATTACTCCTCCGCCTGCAGAAACAGTTATTACCGAAAAGTAAAATTCAGACGAAAAGACTCCGGGAAAGTTTCTAGATATCATTTCTTCCTGCACCTGCATTAACTAGTGTTGCTTCAGTTAGAAAGAGAAGTAAGCAAGTTGCTGCTATATATGGTTGTGATCTGCTTTATGATGTTTTATTATTAATTAACACTAATTTAATTAATCCAATTATTTAATTAATTAATTCACTAATTTATGCAGAGTCATACAATTCAATTACTATTAAAAATTCTCAGGGTGCCTTTTTTTGTTAATTATTACTTTAATCAGTTTACTTTATATATCTCTTCTAGTGGGTTCAGTATCTCCTAGTTGCTCATAATCGGGATAGAACAGGAAACGGAACTAACATTAAAACAACATAAATATGCACACAAATTATTATTTATTTTCAATAAGCAATACGATGAATATTAATAAATAACTTTTGTGGGCAATTATCTTTCCCAACAAACTCCTATACTCTAAATTTAATTTTAATTACAAACTATCTATTGATCTGTTTTATAATAATATCTACTAAAAAAAATGACCATATAAAAATATAATTTATTCACAAAAAAAAATAACTCTTTGAAACTTGGAATCTTAGTTCGTATGCTTATATTTGATTTTATCTTTAGAATATCTTAAAATTTTCTTTCATTCAAATTATTTGACTGACCTTTATTTTCACACCAATGATGTCTCCTCTCGATCAAACCACAGTTCCTTCCTTGATTGATTATGTCCGGCTACCATCAAATCTTTCCCGTTCTCAGCATCGATCCAAACCGCATACCAGCAAACTACTCCTCCGAAAACACAAGCCCAAGCCTCTTTTGACCGGTACTCTTTATTCACAAATTCTCCTTTCTTTCTCAATTATATCTCGTGGACTATGCAGACTCAAAAGAGGTATTAATCTTCTCGATTTTGATCTGCTCTCAGCTTCCACCTTTTTCACTAACAAACGAAAACACTGGTACTCAGATTGACTACACGAAAACACGTCTTCTCTTCTGGTCTGCCGGTAACATACTAATCTTTCAATCTCTCCCAGACAACCTTCTCAACTCTCTCATTCCCACCATTCTTTTTTAACCAATCATAAGCATTCATCTTTCCCACTTATTTTCGATTTAGAAAATTTCCAACATGATATTTAAAACAAATAAACTACTTTCACTCAAATTACTTTTCAGAAACCATTAACAATTTTGCCTTTTTCAACAGAAATAAGTTTCCAAATTCTTGTTATCTCTTATCTAAATCTAATTCTTATTTACTTTCGAAAAATGCCCACCGCAAAATACAATTACAAGTTTATTCCTAAATCTATAATTATACTGATTCCATTGTCCTTTCACTATTCACTCAGTCTTTCACAGAAAAACTCGTTAGGGTCCCGTCACGGAACAATGTTTTCTCTTATTCTAATTATTACAAATAAGTACTGGGTTGTATTTTAACTTATATGCCCGCGGTATATTAAAATAATAAAAAACTCTTTATTCTATTTCTGATCGATAAACTGATCCATAACAATATATTGATAAAAAAATACTTGAAACTTATCGTAAAAAGAAGAAAACTACTCCAGCGTCAAAACGTAAAATTAAGAAATCACGCTCTAAAAACAATACGAAATATAAAGGTTCTTCCTCTGACGATGACCATCAGGACGAATCTATTATTTATGACGATTCTTCCAGCAGCGATAAAGAAAAACGACATGAGTTAGCTGCGGCGAAGATTATAAAAAGACTACTAAGCGCGAAGATTGGATTCAGTGCGTAAATTGTGCCCGTTGGATGCATGAGGGTTATACAAAATACGTAAAATTTTGTGATGTGTGTCGAAGAAAAATATGTAAAACTAAAAATTGAGTCATCTCTCATATATAATAAAGGAGAGATGGCTTTTATCTTATATTGTGTTTAAACAATGGAAAATGTGTAAAAATAATATTAAAGAGGCAGCAAATAATATTCTAGGGCCAGAAAGACCACCACCACGTAATGACTGGTTTAATGCTGAGTGTGAGGACATTACAAGAAGAAAGAACGATGCATATAAACTGATGCAGCAAAGAAGAACCCGAGAAAAACAGCAAAAATATAAAGATCTCAGAAAAGAAGAGAAGTGCATTCATAGAAGGAAAAAGCGAACTCACGAAAATAGAATATTGGAAGAACTTGAGGTATTAAAAAAGGAAAACCAAACAAGAAAATTCTACAAAACTCTGAATAACGCAAGAAAGGAATTCAAACCAAGGCTCAGACTATGTAAGGATAAGGAGGGGCATATACTAAATACAAAAGAAGAAGTACTGAAAAGGTGGGTGGAACACTTTAAAGAACTACTTACTATAGAAGTAGAAGATCCAGATCCAAATCAACCACCCGGAGGAGCAAGCAACAATTCACCATTAGAACCTCCGTCAATTCAAGAAGTACGAGATGCAATAAAACACCTAAAAAACAATAAATCTCCAGGAAGTGATGGTATACCCGCGGAACTTATCAAATGTGGAGGTGCTTCTGTGACTAATCAAATATATAAAATAATACTGAGAGCCTGGAATGAGGAACAAATCCCGGAAGAGTGGTGTATTGGAATCGTTTGCCCGCTACACAAAAAGGGTGACCAATTGGAATGTAGAAACTATAGGGGAATAACCCTCCTTAATACAGCATACAAAATATTTTCGAGGATCATATATGGTCGCCTAAGTACATATTCAGAGGAACTTCTCGGGGAATATCAAAGTGGCTTTAGGCCTGGTCGATCAACAACAGATCAGATCTTTGTGCTAAGGCAAATACTGGAAAAAACCAATAATTCAATATCGATACATACCATCTTTTTGTAGACTTCAAATCTGCCTATGATAGTGTCCTAAGAAATAAATTGTATGAAGCAATGAATGAATTCCACATCCCCGATAAACTGATAAGATTGGTTAAGGCTACAATGCGTAATGTGGTTTGCAAAGTCGAAATACAGGGCGAACAATCACAGGCGTTTGGAACGCATGTTGGGCTGCGACAGGGAGACGCGCTGGCGTGTCTCCTTTTCAACATAGCACTGGAAAAGGCGATCAGAGATGCCCGAATAGACAACAGAGGAAATATTTTTAATAAATCATCCCAAATTTTGGCATATGCAGATGATGTGGACCTAGTTGCCCGCACAACACGCAAGCTAGAAGAAATGTATACCACCTTCTCAAATGCCTCAAAATCTATGGGCCTGCAAGTAAATGAGGAGAAAACTAAGATGATGGCATCAACACCCAACAATAGAGCCAGGAACATCGGTCCCCAATTCACGGTTGATAACTCTACCTTTGAAGTGGTTGACAAATTCACATACTTAGGCTCCCTGATCACCAAAGAGAACGCCATAACGGAAGAAATCAAGCGAAGGATAGTAATGGCAAACAGATGCTATTTTGGACTGAGTAGACATATGAGAAGTAGAAACTTAAGCCAAAAAACAAAAATAACTATATACAAAACCCTTATACAGCCAGTGTTGACATATGGATCGGAGACATGGACCATCTCCAAGGCAGACGAAGACCTTTTGCTTATATTTGAACGAAGGATCCTGAGAGGAATATTTGGTGGCATCTGTGAAAATGGTGTTTGGAGGAGGAGATACAACTACGAGGTATACCACAGATATAAACAAATATTTGGTGGTAAAGACGTAGTATCTCTTATAAGAATAGGAAGATTAAGATGGGCAGGACATCTAGCAAGATCACAGCAGAACAACCCTCCTAGAAGAATCCTTATGTCACAACCCGTGGGAAGCAGAAAAAGGGGTAGGCCAAAACTCAGATGGAAGGATGGTGTAGATGAGGATGGTAGAAAGATAGGCGCAGCAAACTGGCAACGGTTGGCAATGGATAGGACTGCCTGGCGTAATAGACTTGGGAAGGTCGAGGCTCTTTCATAGGGCTGTAGCACCATTGATGATGATGATGACATTGTGTTCATTTTATTCATTTTTTTTTAATAACATCTTTATTTAATTATTAAAAGGTAGTCAGCTGAATGCTCTTTAACTTAATAGTTTATATGATTTTGTATCTTTTCAAAGATTATAACGAATTTCTAAATTTTGTACGCCATCACTCCTAAAATGTCCCTATCTGGTTTTTTCCCTGTACCCTTCACTTATACTCTACTTATAATTTCAACTTTCTTTTTAATGTTCCAAGTTGATCCACAACGATAATGAATAATAATGATCTCAAGTTTTCTTTTTCTAATTACATAATTAAATAATTAAATACATAATTAGGAGTAAAATAAACAGATCTAATGAATAATATATATGTATATGTTCTATTTATGACAGTCTTTATTTCAATACCATATTATCAAAGCCGACCACGAAAATATACGTCAAGAACGTCGTAACTAAATTTTAGTACTGTAGTAAAACTTTCGTCTGTTCAGTTTTGAAATTCTCAAAATGAGTTGGTAGCTTTTTAGTGCAGAACGCCATTGGTGAGTTTGTTGTTAAATGGTTTCATCGAGTTCGCTGTGCTGTGTTTATTATTTTTAAAATGTTTTGCAGTGCTTTATAAACCCAGATATTTAGAAAAGCTATTTGAATTTTTGCATTAAATTAATTAGGTAGATCTCGGCTACTAGAAAATGGCTATACATTTTAATTTCAATATTATCTTTGTTATTATTAATAAGCTATTATATGTTCTAATTATAAATTACAGTCACTGCCTTTTAGAATTCTCAAAATACAATAATAAACTGAATAATATCTGTTTTAGTTTTATTGTTGTTTTGTTAAATAAACTACATATTTTAATGTGTTTTACTGGGAGAAATGCCAAATGAACAGGGAAGTAGCGTTTTAGTATCTGCTAGAGAAACATCAAGGTTATATTCAAAAACATATACATTATAGTGAAATAAAATGAAATGAATGTAATAATCAAATACATACAAATAACAGTACAGGACTTATGATGGGCAATCCTCTAAGCCAGCAGTCGGGGAACTTTTTTAATCATTACCCCAAAACATTTTTGTGTAAGTTGATATTACCCAAGGCAAAAAACAAAAAAGCAAAAAAAAGGCCTCTTTTTAGCATCATTCATATTATAGCCCCCATGATAGTTTTGAACAGAAAACAATAACTAAAACATAAAATAAACATCATTTATTCAATTTCTATGATACCTAGAACTACATAACATAATAATAGATAACAATAATAAGATATAAAAAATTAAAACCTATTGCGGTACTGTAACAAACTATAGTAATAATAATGGTTGTACTAACAAAAATTAGAATTGAAAAAATTATAAAAAAAGAATAATTGAAAACATTCTTCCTTCACGTTTTGGAGAAATGATGTTGTTTCATGTTCGATACAATTGCTTCAAAATTGGGACTTTTTGATGTAGGTTGTCAGTCTTCGGTTGAAATTTCTGTTCTTCGTTTTTATGTTCACTAGAGTGGAAAAGCCTTGTTCGCACAAATATGTTGTTCCAAATGGCAGCAATTTTTTAACCGCCTCTTCATGTGCAATTTTGAAAGCCTTTGCAGCTTTTGATATTCAAAAAGACGACAGATTTGGTTTACTCTCAAATTGAATACGTGCTTCAGTATTAGATCGAAGTTCAAGAATTGCTTCTGCCAAACCTGAAGGTTCTTCTGGTATCATATCAATTTCACATTTAAAAGGATCTACAATTCAACTGACAGTACGTATATCAAGATCTGGAAAGTAATCTGAAAACCGCTTTCTGAGTTTGATAAGATGTCTTACAGTTGTATTCTTGATGTCAGCAAAAGTAATATTTTCGCAATCTTCCAAAAACAAAGCTAACCTTGAAAAAGAAGTTATCTTGTTCTGTTCTACTTTCTGACTCCAATATTGCAGCTTTAATCCAAACGCTGACACTATTTCTCTCGCTGAAATGATATTAATATTCTTTCCTTGCAATTCTTTGTTTAATATATTTATACTCTCAAAAATGTCAGCTAAATATGCGAGATATGCAACCCAGGAAGAGTTTTTAAAGTTATCTGCGAGAATATTTTTTTGATCAACCATAAAAATTTCCACTTCAGTTTTGAGAGTCCATACTCGATTTAGTACATTTCCGCGAGAGAGCCACCTTACTTCTGTATAATAAAGTAGGTTCCGTATATTCGGCTTCACCGTCCTGACATAATTCACGAAATAGCCGCGTATTTAGTGCATGTCCCTTGATAAAATTTACAATCTTGATGACATCATGCATGACGGCTTCCAGTGTAGGTTCTAAATATTTGACCATAAGGGCCTGGCGATGGATCATACAGTGAATAACTTCAATATTTGGGTTATTTTTTTTACGAAAGCCGAAAAACCATTAATATGGCCCAGCATAGCTGGAGCTCCATCCAAAGATACTGAAATACAGTTTTCCCATTTTAAACTTTGCGCATTGAAGTATTCATTTACTTTATTGTAGACATCAATTCCACGAGATCTTAACTCGAGAGGAGAACAAAACAGCAATTCCTCTTCAAAATTATCTGCACCTTTGTAGCGAACATATACCATTAGCTGTGAATTGTTACTAAAATCAGTTGTCTCATCAAGCTGAATAGCAAAATATTTAGCCTGTTTTAATGAGAAAATAACTTGTTCCTTCACATTTTCTGCTAATATAGAAATTCGTTCTTTCACAATTCTCGCAGACAAGGGCACTGAATTCAGTTTGTTCGCTTCTTTTTGACCACACATAATCTCTGTCATTTTTACAGCAGCTGGTTTAACCAAATCTTCACCAATAGTGTATGGTTTCTTATTTCGAGCAATCAACCAGGCTACTTCAAAGCTAGCCCTTGATGCTGAACGCTGATCAAATGTACCAAACAAGTTGCTATTCAATCTTTGTCTTTTAACAGATATTTCTAAATTTGCAAAGTATTCTCGCGGTTTGGAAGACAGGTGTGAATGCAAATTATCTAAATGTTTCTTCAGTTGACTTTTTTTGAAAGATTCTGAAGTCAATACCTTCATACATACAACACACTGTGGTTTCATTGTACCATTGTCTTCTATTTGTGTAAAACCGTAATTAAGGAATTCGTCTTGATATTTTCTTTTTCTATTTGCTGCCATCTGAAGGAGACAGAAAATAATAGTTGTAAAATACTTAAATTAAATTTTCAAATTGCGGCTTACCTTGATCGATATATCGATTATTAATGATTGTCAGCAACTAACTATAACTCTCTGACTCGTCAATGTATTTGTATTCTGACTGCACGGCACGGACTGAGGGACTGAGCAGTGGTAGCCGGGGCTCGAGGCTGTGCTTTACTGCGCAAAGATATAACTCGAGAACACTCTACTGGTGGGGAGTGCAGTGCAAAAAAATTTCGGTGCATGCAAAACAGGTTTATAAAAAATCAAATTAAAATATATACTTTTTACTCACAAGTTTCATTTTTACCCCCAAAAATTTCATTTTTACCCCATTTGTATTGGTATATTCACAGGAACTACAGCAACTGACCAATTTTATCATATATTACTAATTAACTTCATAGTCATATTGAATTTACAATAGAAACAGAACAAAATCAATCCATAATTTTTTTAGATTTAAAAATTATCAGACTTAAAAACAAACATTTCTCCATATTTCATAAACCTACCCATACTGACACTTCTTCTTCTTTTTCTTCCTTCTAGTATGTAGGCTTTAAATCCTGTTTCTTCTTCAATATTAGCCTCCTAAATTGTTTAAATTGTCTCACCATCTTTTTCTTGGTCTGCCAATATTTCTTCGTCCATTTGGTGACTTATCTCGTGTTATTCGTACTATTCTATCCTCTGCCATTATACTGATGTGTTCGTTCCACTCCTGTTTTCGTTTTGTCACCCATCCATTTATGTCTTCTATATTGCGTGCTCTTCTTATGTTTTCGCTTCTCTCCCTATCCAACAGCCTTCTCCCTGATATTCTTCTAACTTAACACATTCCTGTAAGTTGTCATTGTCACTTCTTACTTTTTTTACTTCTCAAAGTGTAAATTAGCCTTAACAGAAATAAGTGAACTATTTAAGCTAATTTTAAATATATAAAAAATACCAAGTACATGATCATAACAATCATAAAATGGCGTCTATTGTTGATCTACCTACCAATAAACCCATCAATATAAATACCGAACGGGATCATTCTGTATAAATAATGCGTATCTTATAGGTCGATCGAATGAATTTTGAAGTTCCCTACAGAATTGACAAGGACGTGAAATGCTTATCACGATGGATAATGAAAATTAGATTAATTTTAACGTATTACATCTTAAACAATGCAAATGGAAAGGCAGTATTAAATAACATCGTAAAATGGAAAGGCAAAAAGTTAGTCATTCAATTCAAGTTTTAAATAAGACGGAAAAATTATTTACAAATTAATATTAGGTGCCACTCTTTAAAAAAATCAAATTTAATTAAGCTTTGCAAATTCCAGCTAACAATATCTAATCCAAACTAATCTTTAATTCAACAGAAATTAACCAACACTTACAAAAACTTCGTACAAAGTTTTCCAGCGTAAAAACTACTACGTGTTTTTATGAAGAAAATAGCTGAAAATTCACATCACTTCATTTTAGTCACGTGCCAGAAAACAATTTTAAACTTTGGTGAATTCCAGGTACGTAGATCAATATGTTTTTTTAGCAAAGCCATTAAAAGATTAGAGTTTAAAAGCGCTTTGTGAAAGCAAAATTTATCAATAATCTCTTGTATACATAATATATTCCTAATTTTACCTTTTAAATAAACCCATAGTTTTCCAGAATATATTCTTACTTGCAATAAAAAAGTTATAATTATCTGAAAGGAGCGTAACATTTAATTTAACGTTTAACATGTATAGAAAAGTGCAAGAAGCGGCTGGTATCTTCAATAAGAAACAAACTGCATTGCTACAGGATGAAAATGGTAAAGTACTATTTGAAGTAGAGGACAAACTTAAAGAGTGGGAACGCTCTGAGGTACTACTACTATCGGTTTACAGCGTTCTCCGATGCCTTCCGACTCCTAACCGCCATTCTTCTCTATTCAACCATAGGCCTGGAGGGATTTCTCTTTCCTCTAGTTCTTTTTCAATTCCCTCTCTCCAGCTTCTTCTCGGTCTTCCTCTTTTCCTTCTCCCTTGTGGTGTCCACGTCAAAATCTGTTTTGGAATCCTGTCATCTGGCATTCTCTGTACATGGCCGTACCATATTAACTGTTTTGTTTTTATGTCATCAACTATTGTATGCTTGACTCCCATCATTTCTCGTATTCTCTCATCTGGTATCGAAGATCTTCCCCGTATGAAGAACAACCGCGAGTTAAAGCCTGTAAAGGCCGCGAGTGTGCACAAAAGCAAAATTAATAAAACTTCGTATAAACTTATAATATATAACTTCGTATAACTTATAATCTGTATAACCTTTTACTACACATGATAATTTATTTGAACCAGCTCTATGTAATACAGTCTTCATACACTGAAATTATACTCATCATTTTACATATGTAAACCCTTTTTGTAAATGCTCTCTCAAATTCAAATAATCCTGTCATACATAACACTATAACTAATCATTTCATCGAATTCCTTGTAAACAAACGTAAAAATATTCGCTTTTATGTAAGGATTCGACAGTATCTAAATACGTCATCAATTGAACTACCATGAATCTTATCCTCATTTAATATTAAGACACCTCCACCCTACACAATACCTCTTCCCCACTCTATCCTCACACTCCTTAAAATATACAGATTATTCCGTTATAGATTCAAATATCCACCACAAATTTAAATTATCACCATAAATTTAAATAAAAAACAGCTTGATAAATTTGCTTTACAAGTTTTAGAAAGCACGGTGGTCAAAATTTAAATTCGATTTCTACTACTACTACTATCGGTTTACAGCGTTCTCCAACGCCTTCCGACTCCTAACCGCCATTCTTCTCTATTCAACCATAGGTCTGAAGGGTTTCTCTTTCTCTAGTTCTTTTTCAATTCCCTCTCTCCAGCTTCTTCTCGGTCTTCCTCTTTCTTCTCCCTTCTCCCTTGTGGTGTCCACGTCAAAATCTGTTTTGGAATCCTGTCATCTGGCATTCTCTGTACATGGCCGTACCATATTAACTGTTTTGTTTTTATGTCATCAACTATTGTATGCTTGACTCCCATCATTTCTCGTATTCTCTCATTTGGTATCCGATCTCTTCTTGATTTGCCTGCTGCTCTTCTCCAGAAGTCCATTTCTGTTGCTAGTAACAGTTTCTCTGTTCTTTGTTTCATTGGCCAAACTTCACTGCCATATGTGATTACACTTTTAAGTATGGTGTTGTATATGAGTTGTTTGTTCGCTTTAGATATTGTTTGGTCCCACAGAATGCCGTTCATCATGGATATGGCTTTTCTACCCTGTATGTTTCTGTCTTTTATAGCAGCATCGAGTGTTCCATCTTGAGTTATCTTCATACCCAAGTACTTGTATTCATCACAGTTTCTAATTTCTACCCCATCGTCTAATATAATGGATTGTTTTGTCCCTCCAATACACATGGCTTCAGTTTTCTTAATGTTGACTTCGAGACCCCATTTGTTATATTCTTCTATTAGCTTTCGAGTCATGTAACTCAAGTCGTCATGATCCTGGGCAATCAGTATTTGGTCATCAGCGAAACATAAGGTGTACAGTGTAGTCTCGTCATTGAGAGGGATTCCCATGCCATTACATTTTCTTTTCCATAGCTTGAGTGCTTGTTCCAGATAAATTTTGAAAAGGGTAGGCGAAATACAGCAACCCTGCTTTAGTCCTTTCGTGACCTTAAATCCTTCAGATATCCTTGATCCAGTTTTAATTTTTGCAGTCGTTCCATTATACAGACTTTGGACTGCTTTAGTAAGACCATGCTTAATGTTGGTTTGCTATAGGGTTGACCATAGTTTACTAAGGGGTAGACTGTCATATGCTAAATTCGATTTCGCCAGGTAGAAATCATTTGATTTATCTTTTTGTTATTGGATGACGTAGTTATGTCCGTATATAGTTATTTTATAGCTATTGTTTAAGATAGGAATAGATATTGTTTCGATCCAGAGAGCTGGCTATACCGCTCTGACGCGATATAAAGAGTTCGAAATACATATAAGCGGTTGCCGCCACTCTGTATTGAAACAAAAATCTAGTATCGTCTTTATATTTTATTTCTTTACTTCGTTTGGAGTACCAGAAAATTGAATTCACTACGAATTTTGACCATGATAAACACATGTGGAATGCAATCTTAGATTCCCTTGTCGAGTTATTTATCAAGCTATTTGCTTTGCAAGTTTTAGAAAGCACGGTGATCAAAATTTGAATTCGATTTCGCCAGGTAAAATCGTTTGATTTCTCTTTTTGTTAAATGTGATAACTTTCGATCGAAATTAAAAGAAATATAAAATTCATTACTTTTCTTTGAACAGCTCTGAAGCTTCATATAGTAAAATCGAGTGCCCTACTTCTTTAAGGACTACTCACTTATTTGAAATTGGCTCTCTCATGTTTGTTAAAGCTGTCGAGAGTATCGCAGTCTTTAGTGCAGCGTTCTTTACTACGCTGACTCTAGTCCAAATAAAATATTTCTGTCTAATTTGATCCCCAGGTACTTTAAACAGAATTTTGGCGACATTATAGCTGACAGCTTTATTTCAAATACTAAGTGTTCTCTGCCTCTCATACCTGAAATGATTATGGCTTCTATCTTTCCAGGTACCAGCTTCATGCCATTTTGCTTTAGCCAGTGATTTCTTTTTTACAATATTTTATTTGCTATAAACATTAGATCCTTCTTATCCCAGGCTGTTATTACTAGTATCAAATCATCTGCAAACGCTTTTGTACAGACTCCGTCATGGTAAGGTAGCCTTACAATAGTGTCATAGAAAATGTTTCATAGAACTGGACCTATTACTGATCCTTATAATTTCCATGCTGGGGTATTAACGTTATTAACTGTCCTAATTGGAGTTATGGTATCATTGAGGTAGGTTGACTAGGTTCATTATATATGCGGGTAGCTGCTGTTTTTTATGATTTTTACCTATTCTGGAAATTAACAAGGAAATTAAACGAATACCAACCATATGAACAGGCCGGTTTTAGAAAAGGCTATTCAACTTCCGATCACCTGTTAACCACAAAAATATTAATAGAAAAATGTAACGAATACAAGTTTCCAGTTTTCCTAGCATTTGTAGACTACGAAAAAGCTTTCGATACCATAGAACACACGGCCGTAATAAACGCAATGCAAAATTGTAGAATAGACAGCAGATATATTAACTTAATAAAAGAAACTATGAACCAAGCTACAGCTACATACTACCTAAATGAACATGAACACACGAACCCTGTACCATTAAACAGGGGAGTCAAACAGGGAGATACTTTATCACCCAAACTGTTCACCTTAGTTTTGGAGGACGTTTTTAAAAACCTAAATTGGAAATATAAGGGAATAAACATCAATGGCCGCTACCTCAGTAATCTACGATTTGCAGATGACATAATCCTGATAGCTACTGACCTACAAGAAATGCAAACCATGCTTTTAGAACTACATACCGAATCTTCTAAAATAGGACTGAAAATGAATTTAAACAAAACAAAAGTCATGCACTCCGAAGACACCGTGACAATAATAAACGATAAAGTTATAGAAAAAGTTGAAGAATATATATACTTAGGACAAAAAATAATACTAAATAGGGAAATTCAAACTGAAGAAATAAAAAGAAGAAGAAAGTTAGCTTGGGCAGCATTCGGTAAACTGAACTATATACTCAGAAATCAACAAATTCAATTACATCTTAGATCTAAAGTTTTTGATGCATGCATTATTCCGATATTAACTTATGCGGCACAAACATGGACAATCACAAAAAAGAATATGAATATACTTAGAGTCACTCAACACGCGATGGAAAGAGCAATGCTAGGTATATCACTTAAGGACAAGAAAACAAACACATGGATAAGACAGAAAACCAAAGTCACCGATGTGGTGCAAAAATCATTAAAGTTGAAATGGGAATACGCTGGACATGTAGCTAGGAGCGATCTAAACAAATGGCACAGATCAATTTTAACCTGGAGACCATACCAACACAAAAGACCCAGAGGCAGACCTCCTATGAGATGGACAGATGATCTGAAAAGGACTGCCGGGAAAAATTGGCTACAAGTAGCGTACAATAAAAAACAATGGAAAGGAAGACTTGAAGAGGCTTATGTTCAGATGTAAACGTGAATGGCTAGACGAAGAAGAAGAAGAAGAAGGTCTTGGAGCCAGGTTCTATCTAGTCTTCTTATGGCTGGACCATTGTTGAATAACTCCCTTATCAGCCCATTTTCATGGTGATTGGTATGTTTATTTTGTGACTCCCTGGCTTGATGTATTTCTGTTCTGATAAATGGAATTTTAAGTTGTAGTAAAGTGTTTGATTACTTATGTACCATGGTGCATCCACTATTAATCTTAGCACTTTAGACTGAAATCTTTGGATAATATTCAGCGACGTTGGCTTTAGTAAGTAGTGACGTAGCCCCATAGGTGTAGTCCGTAGAACCAGATAGGTTTGAGTATAATTTTGTATACAAGAATTTTGTCTTGGATGTTAAGTTTTGACTTACATTCAAGGAGCCAATACATTTGCTGGAATTTTAAGTCAAGCTGCCATCTTTTGGTTTGGATATGTTTCTTTATAGTGAGACGTTGATCAAGATGGAGGCCAAGGTATTTAGCATCTGTTACTGTTCTTACTTCTTACTATTCTTACATATTTTATTCTTACAGGTGGGCATATATTGTGATGGTAGGCAAATGTTATTTGAGTTGATTTTGTTTTATTTACTTTTGTTTTCCATTTCGTATATCAATCACTAGTATGTTCAGATAATGTTGCAGGTTTTGTGAGGCTTGAATGCTCAGCAAAGGAAGCGATTGTATGTAGTATTATTAGTCTCTTAGTCTCTGGGTTATCAGCTGTGTGACTCTCTATTGCGGATATCTATAAATTAGTTTGAGGTAAATGTTTTAGATTCTAGGGCTAAATATATCACCTTCTGGAAAGTTTCGATGATTGACCGTCAGTTTTGGAATACATACTGAATTTCGGATAGTTTCTTTTCGATATTCAAGTATAGTTCTAAGATGTTCTTTACCATGTATTCGTTTAATAATACAGATAGCTTTTAGTAAAAATAGGCTTTACAGGGTGTTTGGTCTGATTATTGAAGTGGTGATCTTCCTCAGGTTGTTTTACCATCTACTTTGCCTTTAACCGGCAACATTTTCACACCTTCCTTTCTTCTGTCTATGTATCCATACTACCCTAATATATTTTGGTTAATAATTTTGGTAAGGCCATTGTTGATGTCAAGTTATGTTAATAATAACATATTTGTGTGGTGCATCGTCAGAATAGTGGAGCCTATTGATTTTTCAACCAACTCCAATTAAATTAAATGAAAAAAATGGAAATATTTACGGAAGGCCTGAGTTCAGCAGTGGAGTCAAAACGGCTAATAATGATCATCATATGTTGTGCTACATATATTAAATAGCGTGGGATAATACATTCTTTAAGAACGTCGGCTTTTAGTTTGAAGATATTTGAGTATGTGTTGTTGAATCTTACGTTTGTTATATTATTGACATACTGTTGTTTTAGTAGGTAGGTATGTGAGATGTTTGGGGGTGTCCATTTCTTTTAATATTTGCTTCCCTTTATGCCAGTTTACATTATCGAATGCTTTATAGTAGCCGACAAAGCATAAATATGTTTCTAGAATAAGTTGTGTAGATTTTTCTATTTCTATTTGCTATTAATTTGTCTGAGATTGGAAAAATGTTCTGTTTTTCTGCAGCAGTTTAAGATTCTAAATGATTCTGTGGCTTAGTCTAGAATATGCTGGTATCTAATCGGCCTATGGTGGAGCAGTACGGCAAGAGATAACGGCTTGCGGCTCGGTGATACTCATCCATAGATCCCTACCGGAAGGGCGTGTGCCGCCTAAATACCGGGTATATATATAATTACAGTAAGAAGAACTGTGCTTGCGTGGAACATTAGGGCTATAGTGGGGTAGTTATTAAAGTTAGTGGTGAATCTTTCTTGTATATGAGTATTGTGATTATGAATGTGTGCTTGTGTCAATCATCTGGCCATTTTTCTATTTTCCAGATTTCATTACATTGTTTTAAAATTATTTCAACTTCTTTGTCTTTCATTTCTTTAAGTGCTTCCTTGAGATTTTCCAGTTTTTAGTTTTTGTTTTGCAGTTTTTATTTTGAATTTTAATATGGGGTTCTTATTTGTTATTCATTAGCCCTGGATTTAGGTCTTTATAGTCATTAAACAACAGGGTTTCACAATCTTAATTCCAAGCGCTGCAAATAAAAAATTAAGAAAACAACAAAAACTTCGGACTATCATCTGAACTCCTGCTGATTTTAAAATATACCTTATAATGTCATTGCCAGATATTCAACAACAAAACACTCTAAACTTCCGAAAAATGCGAAAAATATTCCATCACAGATAATTGGAATTCTCATTCAAAAAACACCGCAACGAAAGCGAACATAGTGGATGTAAAAACATCGTGACAAAAAATTAAAAAATACATCGTTTTACACTTGGCAAAAACACAATGCATTACCGCAATCTATTATGCAGTATTGATTTTTTATTACACAAAGTATGCACACAAACTATAAATGAATGAAAAACTCAATACCGCAAAGTACAATCCAATATTTTAATTGTTAAAAACTTTTTAATAGAATTATCTAAAAAACTCATGCTGTTCTATGTCCTTCTTTGATAATTATAATTAATCATATTAATTCCGCTATTTTTTGTTGAAGATGTCCAACTTTAATATATAAAATTAAAAGGATTGGAAAAATAGCTGATGTAAAAAAGTGGATAACATTACTAATGAAGTGTAAGAAGGTTATGATTGGGACTAATTCTGTGGTAGTCTCTAGGACAGTTGTTCTCAACCGGTGTTCCGCGGAACACTAGTGTTCCGCGAATTCCTTCCAAGTGTTCCGCGAAATACTCGCAATCCTACATACCATTTTGCTAAATTACTCTTTTCAAATAATATTTTCAAATTTTAAAATAGCCACTTACGTACATTTTAATTTAATAAAATTCTGCAGCGTAAATGTTCATTTGCCCAACGTGACAACACCGCGTCGGCACAGTGCACACGTTGGATTTTATAAGCGCTGAGCGCTGAGCTCCGCAGTGGCCACAGCCAATCTGAGTCACCCACGCCACAGTCTGCAACTGAATGTTGAATTTGTTACATTGCACAAACGTAATACGTGAAAATCGCTGTGTCAGTTTTTTTATGATAACGTTTACGTACGGCTTATCTATCAAAGGTAAGTAATTGCATATTTTATACAAAATGTGAAGCATTCATCCGCATTATTTTGTTTAGAGACGAATAAATTAAAATGGATAAGTTCCTCAAACTTAAAAGAAAAACTACTGTGGAACAACTCATAATTAATGATGATGAAGCGAGCACCAGCGGAGATACTGGAACTTTACGAAGTGGGGTTGATGACAAATCGAAGCGCAGCAAAAAAATGTTGAACCGGCAATATTTGGATGAATATTTGGATTATGGCTTCATTTGGACTGGGGAAGAAGACTGTCCAATTCCCAAGTGTATTGTTTGTGGGCAGACACTCGCTAATAGCGCAATGGCTCCGGCTAAATTAAAACGCCATTTTACTACCAAACACGCTAGTGTAGCTTCAAAAAATAAAGATTATTTCAAGCGACTTTTGGAGACACAAGCTAAACAAGCGAAACAATTTGAAAGGTCGCTAACAATTTCCGACAAAGCACAAATAGCTTCATATAAGGTCGCCGAATTAATTGCTTTGAAACAGAAACCACACACTGTTGCAGAATCTCTTATATTACCAGCATGTTGTGAGATGGTCAAAATTATGTTTGGCAACGATGCACAAAACGAAATACGGAAAATTCCTATGTCGGATGATACAATAAGAAGGAGGATTGTTGATTTATCTGCAGATATTGAGGAAAAAGTTACAAATAAACTTTACAAAAAAAACTTCGCATTGCAGGTGGACGAATCCACTGATATTAGTGGCAAAGCTCATTTATTAGGATTTATTCGATTTGTCGACGAAGGTGAAATAGTCAATCAGTTTTTATGCTGCAGAGAACTTACAGCACGTACAACAGGTCAGGATGTATTTGATTCCATAACGTCATATTTAGAGAAAAAAAATATATCATGGGACTTTTGCGTAGGAATTTGTACGGATGGTGCCCCTTCCATGGTAGGCTCCATAAAAGGTTTTTGTACCCTTGCAAAAAAGCGAAATGAAAATATCATATCTACGCACTGTTTCTTGCATAGAGAATCTCTAATTTCAAAAACGCTACCAGCTACTTTGAAATCTGTATTAGACCAAGTGGTTAATGTCGTGAATTACATCAAATCAAGACCACTAAAAACCCGTCTTTTTAAACAACTCTGCATCTCAATGGAATCAAAGTATGAATGTTTGTTGCTGCACACCGAAGTTAGATGGTTGTCAAGGGGCAAAGTATTATGTCGAATTTATGAACTTAGAACGGAGCTGTTAACTTTTTTCCAAGAAGAAGGTAATGACACATTTACCACATATTTTGAAAATGATGCATGGTGCACTAAAGTGGCATATTTGGCCGATATTTTTAATTATTTAAATGGCGTTAACTCAAGTATGCAAGGCAAAAATGAAAATATTTTAACATCCACGGACAAGCTGTCAGCTTTCCAGAAAAAATTGTCATTTTGGAAGAAGCGCATTTTAGAGACAAATAAAATGGATATGTTTCCACTGCTTCAGAATGAAGGTGATGAAGATAAAGAACAAGAAATCACGCATATAGTTACAGAACACTTATCACTATTAGAGGAGACAATTGCCAGGTATTTTCCATCTCTGAACGTAGAAAAATATGACTGGATAAGAAGTCCTTTTAGCACAAGTAATACAGCCAATTTCCAGTTTTCTCTGAACCAAGAAGAAGAATTTATTTCGTTGTCATCTGATCGTACTCTGAAAATTAAGTTTTCAGAAGTGAATGTTCAGGAATTTTGGATCTTGGTCCAAGAGGAATATCCACTTCTTGCCAAAAAAGCGATTAGTATTTTAATACAGTTTTCAACGTCCTATTTATGTGAATTTGGGTTCTCATCTTTAACAAACATTAAAAATAAGAAACGGGAAAGGCTGCTAAACTTAGAACAAGAAATGAGAGTAGCTCTTTCCCACATCAGGCCTGATATTGAGCAAATTTGCAAACGACACCAGGCACAAGTGTCTCACTAATTTGAAGTATTTACTCATATGATGTATTTTGAGAATTACGCTTTTGTTAATTTTAAAAATGTTTTTTGTTTTCATATTTTAAGTAAAATTTTACAAATTTGAGTACGTATAATAAAGTTTATTACAGAATTTATGTGCTAATCCTAATTTGTTTATCAATATATGCATGTTATTGCTTTGGTGTTCCGCAATTTTTTTCGGTAATTAAAAGTGTTCCGTCGCCACAAAAAGGTTGAGAACCACTGCTCTAGGATGTCAGTTGGACAAGTATAGAAACAAAATTCGACACTCAAGTGTCGGCGCCTTCTGTAAAACATAGGCGGCGCAATAGAAATTAAATAATAAACTTTTATTTTTAAATTAAGGTCTAATATTTTATTAAACAGTAATAATATTGTTAATTATTCATATTTCTTTATGAACTTGACCCCAAAGATGATTAAAAGTGCTTACTAAAGCAGAACCAGATATGTTTAAATAATTATTTATTCAGGAAAATAATTTTAAAGTTTGTAAGGTCATTGTAATTTTGATTTGGTTTATTTTACTATTTTGTTGTGAAGACAATGTGTGTAAGAAATATACTTTTAAGAATTTTGTTCATTTTGTAATTTTTTATTATTATTTTTACTAGTATTTCGATATTACATTACTTTCGATAAGTTTATAGTTTATACCTTCGTAGGTTTATTATTACAACCTATCTACTTTGCTTTTATACTGTGAGAAACTGCCTACAATATTGATTGATTGTGTGAAATTAAAAATAAAACATGTTACAATAAATTTTTCAATATTTTATTTATAAAAAAATAATAATAAAGAACAAATTAGTCGTCTTCCTCATGTTATAATACATTTTTCAATATTTTATTCATAAAAAAATAATAATAAAATAACACATTAGTCTTCTTACTCATTATCAAGAAGCTCTGGCACGTTGATGCTGTCGTTGAGACTCAAATAAAAATTATGACAGTCGGGGTGAATTATCGGCAGAAGACTTAGTAGGTCTTCTTTTTAGGGGTTAATGGGTAGTGGGCCGTCGTAACATTTTGTCAAAAAAGGGTTAGGCCGCCTGCCACGTCTTGATCGCCGTAAGTCGAGTGTTCGAAAATTGTCATCATCAAGTAGTGAGGTTTTAAATTGAACAAGGCCGAAAGTTTTCTCGTACCTTAACCATTTAATTTCGAGCCAGTTCACTTTATTTCCATCTGTATCAATATTTCTGCGAATAAAATGCTCCTGCACAATGGTAGAAAAGGACATAAAGTCGTTTTGGGTCATTTCATGAACCTCGAATGGTTTTTTACCTCTCATTGTACGGACAAACTGATACCAGTCCCTAGGCACCATAATCGGGATCTGGGTGGTTTTTTTAGCTCTTTCGATACGAGCATGATCCACGTCGCATTCAAGATGCGTATGTCCAGGCAACAAGAACTTCTGATCTATGCAGTTGACGTGATTGCTTTTGCTGACAAACATTGAAAACATGCAACACATATTGACGTTTCTATTTTGTCCACCGCATGTATCTGAATAGGTAACAACGTGAGTAACATTATCGGGCAAACTTTCAAGTTTTTTGAGAACACAAGAAGCAATATCCTCGGATCCCCTTTTCCCTACTGCTTCGTGCCACATGTAGCAGTGAGTGGCACCTCCACCTGAGACACAGTCTCTAATGGTTAAATTATATGTTGATAGAAGACGTTTATAAAAGGAGACATTGGCTGTCAATGAAGGCGTGTCCAGGACTTGCTGTAAGTCAAACACTAAAACCCTCATTGATGAATCTTGCTTAGCCTTTTCTTTGTCCATGTCTTTGGATTTGTATGCTACATCAGCCATATCTTTGTGTTTATTATGTTCCATGGTCAATCGATTTTTCTCATCTGGATCCACGGTACACTTTATTTTCATAATATATGCATCGCAGGTTTTGCACGTATCAACATGCGGTTGTTTGAATGCGTACCCTGTTGACTTAAACACCTCTCTAAAGAGATCATATGAGGCTGCATTTTGATGTTCTTTTTTAAATTCATTATAGAGTATACGAATATTTAAGTGGCTCTGAAGATACTTCTTCTGAGAATCTCTTCGAGAATAATGACTATCATACTTGGGATATTTCTCTATATGTTCTAGCATACACTTGCGTCGTCAACTTTTTTGTTTTTTGGCTCATGGCGACCTCTGTGATCGTCAATTGATACAACTGGTACCGTAGAGTGTTTCAATTTCTCAACTAAATAGTCAATTTTAAATTTCGTTACCCCATAAACGGACTGAATCATTTTTTTACAAATTAATTGAGAATCCCATCTATTTTTAAATTATATGCAGCAGTAACTTGTCGATCGTGTGTGAAACCTGTTTTACTACGACCTTTTCTTTCACAACTTTTCTTAGAAACAGTTATGCCTCCAATCAAAATTTGGTTTTGTTTCCTTTTTGAACATTCGTAAAACTTATCATAAAAAGTCTTTTGTTGTTCTTGACTAATTTTGTCAACGCATATTTTATTGCAACATTTGTCAATCATCTTAAATTATTTCGCTCGAATAACTTTACCTTTTTCTATTCTTCCTTCTTTCTGTTGTTTTCGTGTATTCTGTTTACTCTTCTTTCGTTTGTGAATATTTTCTACTGGACAGTCAATATTTTCTACATCTTTAATACTCGACTTTAATACTCTTCTGGCAATGGGACATAGTCTTTTTCTATCATGGAGTAATCTGATCAGAAATCGCATAGCATGTCTTCAATGCTGTTAACGTATGAAGTCGTTGTTTCTTTGAAGTTTTTCTAAGTTTTTCTTTTCTTTCTTTGAAGATCGGAATAAAACAACTGTCAATGTGTTCAGCAATTAAAGCATTCAAATTCTCACATCTACGTAATGTGGTCGGATCTTCTACGAGTACTTCTTTAATGTAACATTCTATACTTATGAAGCAAAGCACATATTCAACTACGATTTTTGTTGGAGAGGATAAATTTATTACCAAACTTTCCACATTTAAGAGAGGCTTAGTTGAACATTTTCTTCTTTTTAAGGTACCTTCTCCATTATTAAAGGTTGGCTATAACTACAGCAAAGTGCTCTCTATATTGAGCTGTTCTTAGTATTGAATGTGCATCCATACCTGTCCAGTCTCTTACATTCTTCAACCAGGAGCATTTTCTTTTTCCTGGACCTCTTCTTCCTTCCACTTTCCCTTCCAGTATAAGTTTTTCTTTTATTTCTTTGAAGATCGGAATAAAACAACAATCACTGTGTTCAGCAATTATATCATTAAAATTCTCACATCTACGTGATGTGGTCGAATCTTCTACGAGTACTTCTTTAATGTAAGATTCTATACTAATGGAGCAAATCACATATTCCACTACGATTTTTGTTGGAGAGGACAAATTTATTACCAAACTTTCCACATTTAATGGTGCCTTCTCCATTGCTGAAGGTTGGTTATAACTACAGCAAATTGCTCTCTATCTTGAGCTGTTCTTATTATCGAATCTGCGTCCATACCTGTCTAGTCTCTTACATTCTTCAAACAAGAGCATTTTTTCCTATACCTCTTCTTCCTTCCACTTTTCCTTCCATTGAATATAAATAAATGTAAATATGTAAAATAAAAGTAAACATGTTCCACATAACTCGTTTTCCTGTTTTTTACAATATGTAGGAGTTCTCTTTCAGTACCCATTCTCCTTAGCACCTCGTTGTTGGTCACGTGCTCTGTCCAAGAGATCTTCAGCATCCTACGAAAAACCCACATCTCAAAGGCTTCTGTACGCCTGATACTTGTAATTCTAAGAGTCCATGTTTCCACTCCGTATAGCAATATGGAATAAATAAACGTTTTTACAAATTGAGTTTACAAACATTTAATTGTTTCAAAATATTTATTAAAGCAATAAAACACTTAGACCTTTCTTCTTCTTCAAAATTGTGTGTTTTCATACAACTAGAAAATAGTAGACGAGTGCTATGTGAGAAACCATGTATCGTCCCCAAACGACTGTATTTTTTGAGGCATTATATGAAAAAATTTTTAAGTCCAAGCCCACTTCAGTTCGTTTTTTTAAATGAAACATGGATATTCCTGAAAGGGACATATAAACGTACTTGGCAAAATGACTGTATGAAAAGCATCAGAAAAGGACACGAAAATACAGGTAAACGATTTGTTGTTTTATATGCCGGAAGTAGGCAAGGATTTGTTAAAGATGCTGGATTATTGTTTTCTACGAAATCAAAGAGTGCAGACTATAATGATTCTATGGATAAAGAGTCTTTTAAAAAGTGGGTCTCCAAAAAGCTGATACCAATGTTGGAGGAAGCATCTCTAATTATTATGGAAAATGCCTTATACCATAGCTCTTTAATAGAAAAGTTACCGAATGCCAGTTAGAAAAAATCGGACTTACAAGAATGGTTACGAGCGAAAAAAATAATGTTTGACGACGATTCGGGCAAGACAGAGCTATTGAGTCTTTGTCGACAGAATAAACCACTAAATACCAGGTACGTTATAGACGAGCTACTCCAAGAACATGGGCATCAGGTTTTGAGATTGCCTCCATATCACTGTCAATATAATCCGATTGAGCCGATTGAGTTGGTCTGGGACATTTCTAAACAATACTATGATCGTCATATTGGAGAACATGGACGTGGAGATGAAACAGTGAAAAAAGTTTGGGACGATGCATTATCTGAGGCAACACCTGCAGTGTGGGCGAGTTGTGTTAACCATACTGAAAAATTAATTCAGGACGACTGGGCAAAAATGGTCACATATGATGAAAATGAAAGTAGGATTATCATCGATTTGGCGGAAGATTCCAATGATGAAGACAGTTCCCGTGAAGACGCTGACTGATTAGCTAATTATTCAAGGTCAGTACGATGTAACAGTTCAGAATTCGCTACAGTGCTTAAAACTTAAAAAATCTGTATCATTTTTTAATTAAAGTGGATTAAATAATTAACACTTTTTTAGGTATATTTCAAAATCTTTTTAAAATGTACTTTTCGTTATATCCTGTCCTATTGTACTGAAAGTGCGTACTTCCGGTGCTCACTTATGAAGCTGAGACACTGACATTGACTAAAGCATCAATAAAAAAGTTACAAGTAGCACAACGAAAAATGGAAAGATCTATGCTTGGCGTAACTTTGAGAGACCGAATATGAAATGATGAGATACGGAGAAGAACTGGAGTGGAAGACGTCATAAAACGGATTACGAAGTTGAAGTGGAAATGGTCAGGACACGTCGCAAGACAGAGAGACAACAGATGGACAAAGAAGATTTTAGAATGGCGGCCAAGGGCAGACAAGCGAAATCGTGGAAGACCACCTACCAGATGGACGGACGACATTAAAAGAATAGTGACAAACTGGATCGCAGCTGCACAGGACAGAGAAGAGTGGAGACATCTTGAGGAGGCCTATGTTCGACAGTGGACAAATTTGGCTGTGTGATGATGATTGTACTGAAAGCTAGAAAAATACTTCTTCGCAATTTATACGTATATTCCGTTATTAAAAATTTAGTGAAAAATAATTTATAATTTTCTTTTATAACTATTATTTCGTTTGACATGATACATTTTGCTATACCACTGGAGAAGGTAAACGAATCGAGCTTAGACAAGGAAAAGCAGATGAAACAACTTATTGCAAGTATTTCTACATGCACACGCCAATAATGATGAAAACGATTATATACGGTTTAACACAAAACACCGGGTTTGCAAGCGCATCTATCACTCACGCATCACGCACTTTTCTGCATCACGCATCACGCATCGATAACACGGGAACTTTACTTGCCGAGAGGCAAATTCGCACTGTCCTATGTCCTAAGTCATAACGCAGGCCGAAGAGAGATTATGAGGGAGAGGATCGCAAACATATTAACACGAGAGCTGACGAACTGAGCGCACAAGTTGATAAAATAATTATATTACGATTACATTATTATAAATAGGTTGTTTTTACAACAATTTTAAAGCTTTTTTTGTGAAATTTATACGATTAATAAGAATAAACCACAACTTTTATTCGGAAGAATACGTTATAGTCGACGTATTGATTTCTACTTATGAAATCATCCAAATTCCATTAAATGTATTACGTAACACATTTTACTTGCATTTCTTTTCATATACAAATAAATATTTGCTCCAATGTTTGAAGCAACCCTAAGAAGTAAGTTACTAATAGCTTACCTGTGAGTACATTAAACTAAGTGGCAAACTCATTGCGACTGACAGCAACCATACAAAAATGATTTTGAAAATAACCCTTCTCCGTGATTTATTCCTTCCGAACTTCATGGGATATCGAAGTGAGAGATATCTGTCAACACTAATTGTACACAAGTGCATTATTGAGGCTGTACAGAATAGTACGTCGAGACAAATCCATGCGAGGCAGTAAATCGATGGCAAGGCAAAGTAACCTGAAACAAAGGAGATATCAAACATTTTCAACAGAAATGCATTGCATTTATCATTTTATATACACGTCTTATTTTCACTAGATGATTAATGAGTGATATAAATAATGTTTTAAACCAAAAAAATCAACAATTTGTTAGGATATTTGTAAAATAATATGTTATATCGGCAGCTGTTATATGGGCAATCCATTGAAAATTGTGGATTATTGATAAGAAGAGAATTGTGTTTAGGTCAAGATGATGTCGAGTTGGTATTCTTAGAAATTGGTCACCGCCTTATTTCCAGAAATTTCTGTGTCGTGTTTTGTCTACAACTTCCTGTTACTTTCTATGTTAATCAGTGTGAATTGAACTACCGATTTGTTTGTTGTCGTTCAGATCGTCAAATTATTTGTTTGCTGCCGTTCAGATCGTCAAATTAAGTCAAATTACTGTACGGTGAAATTTTTGCTTTTATGTACTGTTTTGTGTATTTATTCGAGTTTATAAGTTTAAGTTTCATAATTAATTTTTCATAAGTTGATTTTTGTGAGTGTAAGAGAGCATCTTTCTGTGCAATATGAGTGAAAAGCGGAAGAGAGTAGTTGTATCTTTAGAAACAAAAGTGAATGCAATTAAGAGGTTGGACAAGGGTGAATCAATAAAGAAGGTTGCTTCAGATTTAGGTGTCGGAGAAGTAACTGTTGGAGATTGGAAGCGTAAGCGGAATAAAATCGAACAGTGGGTTAACCGAAGTGTGAGTGGTGGTAGTGGATTGGCCCGGAAGACTATGAAGAAAGGGGACTATGAACAAACTTCTGAGGCATTGTTCTTGTGGTTTTCACAAATGAGAGGATTGGGCAGTCCGATAAGTGGTCCAATACTCCAAGCAAAAGCTATCGAATTCCAGAAGAAGTTTATGGATGGAGGAGAAAACTTTTGTGCTAGTGAAGGATGGATTGACTTATGGAAAAAGAAATATGGCATCCGACAATTGAATATTTGTGGCGAAAAACTTTCTGCTGACTCAACTGAAATTGGAACATTTTATTTAAAATTACAAGACATTATCCTTAAAGATGGACTAACTTCAGACCAAATATTTAACTGTGATGAGACAGGCCTTAACTTTAAAATGCTTCCATCGAAAACACTAGCTGCTAAAAATGAAGGAACTGCACCAGGTTACAAAAAAAGCAAAGAGAGAGTCACAATCATGATTTGCAACAATGCTTCTGGTTCATTAAAATTAAAACTCTTTTAATCGGAAAATCCAGAAATCCAAGAGCATTCAAAAACGTCCAAATAAATTGCTTACCTACAATCTATAGCAACGGTCGGGGAACTTTTTCAATCTTTACCCCAAAACATTTTTGTGTAAGTTGATATTACCCAAGCAAAAAATAAAAAAGCAAAAAAAAGGCCTCTTTTTAGCATCATTCATATTATAGCCCCCATGATAGTTTTGAACAGAAAACAATAACTAAAACATCATTTATTCAATTTCTATGATACCTAGAAATACATAACAAGACTTTCAGTCTTCGGCGTTTAATCGATTTCTGTTCTTCGTTTTTATGTTCACTAGAGTGGAAAAGCCTTGTTCGCACAAATATGTTGTTCCAAATGGCAGCAATTTTTTAACCGCCTCTTCATGTGCAATTTTGAAAGCCTTTGCAGCTTTTGATATCCAAAAAGACGACAGATTTGGTTTACTCTCAAATTGAATACGTGCTTCAGTATTAGATCGAAGTTCAAGAATTGCTTCTGCCAAACCTGAAGGTTTTTCTGGTATCATATCAATTTCACATTTAAAAGGATCTACAATCCAACTGACAGTACGTATATCAAGATCTGGAAAGTAATCTAAAAACCGCTTTCTGAGTTTGATAAGATGTCTTACAATTGTATCCTTGATGTCAGCAAAAGTAATATTTTCGCAATCTTCCAAAAACAAAGCTAACCTTGAAAAAGAAGCTATCTTGTTCTGTTCTACTTTCTGACTCCAATATTGCAGCTTTAATCCAAACGCTGGCACTATTTCTCTCGCTGAAATGATATTAATATTCTTTCCTTGCAATTCTTTGTTTAATATATTTATACTCTCAAAAATGTCAGCTAAATATGCGAGATATGCAACCCAGGAAGAGTTTTTAAACTTATCTGCGAGAATATTTTTTGATCAACCATAAAAATTTCCACTTCAGTTTTGAGAGTCCATACTCGATTTAGTACATTTCCGCGAGAGAGCCACCTTACTTCTGTATAATAAAGTAGGTCCGTATATTCGGCTTCACCGTCCTGACATAATTCACGAAATAGCCGCGTGTTTAGTGCATGTCCCTTGATAAAATTTACAATCTTGATGACATCATGCATGACGGCTTCCAGTGTAGGTTCTAAATATTTGACCATAAGGGCCTGGCGATGGATCATACAGTGAATAACTTCAATATTTGGGTTATTTTTTTTACGAAAGCCGAAAAACCATTAATATGGCCCAGCATAGCTGGAGCTCCATCCAAAGATACTGAAATACAGTTTTCCCATTTTAAACTTTGCGCATTGAAGTATTCATTTACTTTATTGTAGACATCAATTCCACGAGATATTAACTCGAGAGGAGAACAAAACAGCAATTCCTCTTCAAAATTATCTGCACCTTTGTAGCGAACATATACCATTAGCTGTGAATTGTTACTAAAATCAGTTGTCTCATCAAGCTGAATAGCAAAATATTTAGCCTGTTTTAATGAGAAAATAACTTGTTCCTTCACATTTTCTGCTAATATAGAAATTCGTTCTTTCACAATTCTCGCAGACAAGGGCACTGAATTCAGTTTGTTCGCTTCTTTTTGACCACACATAATCTCTGTCATTTTTACAGCAGCTGGTTTAACCAAATCTTCACCAATAGTGTATGGTTTCTTATTTCGAGCAATCAACCAGGCTACTTCAAAGCTAGCCCTTGATGCTGAACGCTGATCAAATGTACCAAACAAGTTGCTATTCAATCTTTGTCTTTTAACAGATATTTCTAAATTTGCAAAGTATTCTCGCGGTTTGGAAGACAGGTGTGAATGCAAATTATCTAAATGTTTCTTCAGTTGACTTTTTTTGAAAGATTCTGAAGTCAATACCTTCATACATACAACACACTGTGGTTTCATTGTACCATTGTCTTCTATTTGTGTAAAACCGTAATTAAGGAATTCGTCTTGATATTTTCTTTTTCTATTTGCTGCCATCTGAAGGAGACAGAAAATAATAGTTGTAAAATACTTAAATTAAATTTTCAAATTGCGGCTTACCTTGATCGATATATCGATGATTAATGATTGTCAGCAACTAACTATAACTCTCTGACTCGTCAATGTATTTGTATTCTGACTGCACGGCACGGACTGAGGGACTGAGCAGGTAGCCGGGGCTCGGGGCTGTGCTTTACTGCGCAAAGATATAACTCGAGAACACTCTACTGGTGGGGAGTGCAGTGGCGCACCCAGGGGGGTTTTGGGGTTTAAAATTCCTCCCAGGGCATATAAAAAATTTACAAAGGATAGTAGGAAAATGTAATTTATCTTTCACAAATAATACAAAAAAATTTCGGTGCATGCAAAACAGGTTTATAAAAAATCAAATTAAAATATATACTTTTTACTCACAAGTTTCATTTTTACCCCCAAAAATTTCATTTTTACCCCATTTGGGGTAATTTACCCCGGTTCCCCGACCGCTGATCTATAGCAACCAACGCAATGCGTGGATGAACTGTAACACTTTTAAGGACTGGTTTTTTAATGACTTTGTGCCAGTCATCGATGCCTACCCAATAAACAAAAATCTGCCTCGGAAAGCTTTCTTGTTGTTGGACAACGCACGATCCCACTCAGATGTAAGGGAATTGATTAGTGGTGACATACGAGCTGTGTTCCTTCCACCCAATGTGACGTCTCTCATCCAACCCCTAGACCAAGTCGTTATAGAAGCAATGAAGAGGAATTATCGGCGGAAGCTTCTTCAGGTACTGATAACTAGGCTGGATAAAGGGCTGACTGTAATTGAGACATTGAAGAAAATTATTTAAGATAAACAACAAAACACAAACGTTCAAAATGAAACTGATGACTGTGAAGTTGATTATATAACCAACCTAGCCAATCAATTACCAGTAGAACAACCAATCGGAAACCAAGACATCATCGATTGGATGAATCTAGATGAAGAAATGGAACTGACAGATGATGCAATTGCCAATCTAGTTCTAAACGTCACTCATGAAGAAGATGAAGAAGATACAGATGAGATAACTCAAAAATTCTCATTCCGATGTATTGAAGTCCCTTGAAGCAGCCCTCGCATACATCGAGCAACAAGAAGAATCGACACCATTAGACGTGCTCAATTTTCAACGTTGGCGCAACATCGCCGCCTCAAAAAGAGGAATGAAGTTAAAACAAAAATCAATCAAAGACTTTTTTAAACAATAACATTTATAAGGTAAATTGTTTTATCTTTTATACTACTTTTATATTAGTTTTTAATTATTAAAATAAACACATTAATCATTATTTGCGTAGGTACACATTTTTTTATCAGTACATATAACCAATCTATGTTAACCGAGTTTTTTCGGTATCCGAGGTATCCCGGTCCCAATTACCTCGGATAATCGCGAGTCTACTGTACATAGCCGGATAAGAATGTCAAAATTACTTCAGGGTAAGCTTTACTTCTAATTTTTGGTATTATTCAGTATCACAAAATAAATAAATATTAACCAAATTGGTCACATGGTGCATATTAACACAAAATATTGACACATAACCTCAAAATTAGTAGAAAGAAAGGGTGCACATGAATTGGCTCTCTCTTGCATGGTAATAAGCTCTATACCGATAAAAGGGTTTGCGTGAATTGGCTCCCACTGAAATTCTTGGATATTTAGGTAGGTAGGCGATGGATTTTATTGGGGTGGATGGTCAGTTAAAAATATAATTTTCTCATAATTTTTTAAATTCGCATATGGGAGGGCGGGGTTATGGCGTCCTCATTTAAAAATTTTAGAGACATTAATTAATATCTGCTTACTTCAAAAAACTGGTTAACCTAACTTACAGTACTGAAAAATAGAAGAAGAACTGTCACACTTTAACCTACATTAGCTTGTCAAATTTACCTCTAAAATCTAATAGACAACAAAAAAACTCATTATCTCCAAGTCAGAGATGTAGTGATTTTAAGTCCCCCTTTTTAAAATTTAATGTCTGTTTTGTCCCTTTTAAGTGTATTCTGTTTGTCCCTAAGTGTCCTTAATTGTTTTAGTTTTAATAATTTTACATACTGGTCTTTAGAATCATTTGCCATATAACAGTAAGTTAATTGAACTTTATCAAAAAAAATTTGATAATTAAAGTTAAAGAAATTTGCACACCCACACAATTGTACATCTAATTTCATTCATTGTCATACAACTGGCACCTTAATAAAATTTCAATAAATAACACACATTTTATAAATAAAGCTCGGATTTATAGGCAACAAAAATTGAAGAAAAAGGCGCCTATATAGGCAAAGATTTTTATTAAAAAAGGCAGGAATATTAACATTTAGGCAAAATATAGGCAATAAAGGAATATAACTTATTATTTATTGTACAAAGTAAATTAACGTAATATTAACTTAAGGCAAGTATATTTACACATCATAATCATAACATTAGTATAAATAAACTAGTAACTAAATAACTGTTAATTAATAATTAAACATTGTAACCACTTAAAATTTTATCATTAATAGAAACAACTAAATGTTTTTCAATATTTTCGGTCTTAAAACTATGTCTTCGATCACTTAAAATTAATTTGTACATTGAAAACGAACGTTCGACATCGACAGATGTAATTGGAGCATATTTCAGAGCGGATAATAAATCTGGCATAATTTGAAATTCCTCGGAAAATGTCCCATTCAAAACTTTAGCAACATTAGATAAAAACGAAAAACCTTCATTCTTGTCGAAAACATATTTCATTTTTTTAAAAATTAATTGACCGTTACTTCCAGGTGCCGATTTAATTTTCGTCTTTAAATTATCTATTAATTTTACTGACTCACATAAATTTATCTCTTGTTTTTCTAATAAGGTAATTGTGGTAACTATTAATTTATAATTGTCATTGATATAACCGAGTTCCTGTTTCAATTTGGGATTTTTTAATATTTTTTTTGCTTCTCGAATGGCTTCGGAAATATCATCATCAAATTCTGACATAACTAATTCTATTTCATTGCAGTGTTCAAAGTAAAAAAAGACTGCTTCGAGCCAGGTTCCCCACCTTGTAATTACTGGTTTAGGTGGCAAAGGGACACCGGGAAGTCTTTCTTTATATATTTGCACCCTCAACGGAGCCTTTACAAAAACTTTTTTCATAAAATTTATAAAATTATTTACCAACGGAAACAGATTTCTTATTTCTTCAGCAATTCTATTTACCCCGTGGGCTACACAAGTGCAATGAATTAAATTAGGATAAAAAATTTTTAAATTAACAGCAGCTTTTAACATATATGCCGCAGCATCTGAAAGCATTAAAACTATTTTATTCACTGGTATAGCGTTGGGTAAAAAGAGGTTTGTTAAACTATCTTGTATAAATCGACTTATTGTTAAATTGTTTGTTTTTTCCAATTCTTTAACGGCAACTAAATAAGGTTTTCTCGCAAAGTTTTCGTTCAAAATTCCAATCATTAAATTAGCTATATACCTGCCGCATACATCTGTCGTTTCATCCACGATAATATACAAAAAATTGCCCTCCAACTCGTGCTTAATTTTTGAAATACATTCCACATAACATTTTTCCACAGTATGTTTTCTCAATGTACTCTCGTCCGGTAAGGATTTATTAAGATATTTTTCAAAAAAGCGTTTAAAACTAGGGTTATTAACTTTATATAGAGGAATGTTGGATGCAATCATCATCTGGCATAAATCAAATTTAAATGCGTCTTCCTCCTTTTTTTTTGAACTGCTTAAACTATCCCGCAGAGATGTTTGGGCTAACTTAGAGGAATTTAATTTTTCCAAATTACGTTTATGAAGTGGGGTTCCACAATGCTGGTCAATAAAGTACTTTTTTCTACTTGAAATCTGAGAATTAAAAAAAAATAATTAGAATTCTAAAACCGCTTTAGAATTTAGTTATGTTGTGGGACGAGAAAAAAAGAAAAAAAAAATAAAACTTACCGATTTGCCGCATGGTTTACAAAATGCTCCATCTCCTTCTAGAGAAAGTTCCGAATAAGGTGCGATCCATAGCCTTAATTTAGATGTCATCTTTTCACACAACTGTCTTGAACGTTTTAAAACGTGTTCTTTGCTTTTCGGTATACGCAACAAAACTAAACTAGGATATAGCAATTTGCTAATTTGTGAGTAAACTCTGATACAGTAACCGACTGTACAACTGATAATAAACTAATAAAGCTTAGGGATTTCCAAATAGTTAACCCTCAAGTCTCGATCAGGTACATTTTCCTAGAAATCTATTATATAAACAAACCATTGATATTTTATTATTGACCCAAAATTTTATTATAGAATGGTTTAGTAATAGAATAATATCATGGGTAGTACCATGAAATTTTAAAAAAGGCACAAATAGGCGGAATTTACGAAAAAAGGCAAAAAGTGCAAAAAACACTTATAATAGGCAAAATAGGCAAAAAAAGGCATTTTGCCTATAATCCGAGCTTTATTTATAAATATATCTCTTCAATAAATATAACTAACTTTTAAAGAATTAAATAATATAGAACATCACTCTCATTTAACAAACAATCACATTACACCTATTTTCTACTTCATTGGATAAAATCTATCTCCTCAAGAAACTTCCTCGTTTATTGTCAAACAATTACAATAGTAAAAACTGAAGTTCTCCATTCAGCAATACAGGATAGTTTGAACTATGTTCTTCCAACCATTAATTAATAGTGTACCGGCATGTAAGTAATGTTTTGTTTATTTACTAATTTATTACAATTCAATAGACTATTTTTATACCAATTTGTGGGTCTTACTTTGTCTGCTTAAACAGTTTATTCATTTTTAGAAAAACCACAGACATGTAATATTGGCATAATTACTGTAATTTATATCATTTATCTTTGTTTATCTTTATAAGACAACACCCTAATATGGGTTTTATTATTTCAGCATTTAATTACCTTTGTATCGACAGACCTGAAGATGCTTTGCATATTGTAGAAACCGAAACCGGTCGTCTAGATAGTTAAATTATTAAACTGATTGTGAGTAAGTCTTATTTATTATTTCTTTTACCTATTTGAAATGGATTCACACAAGCAACACATTCACTATTTTACATAGTTCTTTATTATTTCATTTTCATTTTTTGTCTTTTTTAGAATTTTTTTCTAATTTGCAGTAAATTCGTATATTCTTGTATGAAATGGCGCCAAATTTTGCTCGGGGCGCTCAAAACTCTAGAACCTACCCTGTCCATACTTTTGCATCAAAATTTTTTTGTAAAACCCTAAAAGCTCTGAAATAGCTAAGTTCATGTTAAAATAGATACTAAAATAGTAAAATATTGTTTTATATTAACCATATCAAATTTTGTTGAATTAGCAATTACCGTAGTTAAGTGAATAATGTAAATGTAAACTTACTCACGTTCCCGGGTATAGGATCTAACTTGTTCGTGCATACGTGACGTTTATAGAAGAAACGAAATTCTGGGGATTTTATTTGGATTTGGGATTTGGATTTAAATGTTTTGTTTGTGTGCACCCACAAACCGTTGAATTATACACTTGTTGCAATTTGTGCAAATTTATGTAAATAATATCATAGATTTGTTGTTCGAAGCAGTGATATTTTAAAGGAATTAAAATAAATTGAATTTTGCTCTAAACCTATAAACAATATATGGTTTGATTATAAGTAGTCCAAGCGGGATCTGTTATGAATTAAACATTTTCCATAGTAGTCTATTTTTTTGCTGGAATCACTTCAGGATGTACCTTATTAGTCCAGTCGGAATAACATTTGACCTTACATGGCAACCAAATTTTATTTTTTTAACTTCAGGAGGTATCAACAGTAGTATAAATTTAAAATATAAAAAAAAATTAAAATATTGACTTAATACCGCCGTTGCGTCAGCCGTGATCTTAATTTTAAAGGAGAAACGTTGAGCTCAATATCTCCGCCATTTTCCACGTTTCGACAAAAAGGATAAGAACTGAAATTGTTGCAAATGCATCGATATTGCAAAATCGATAATAGATTTTTTCATAACAAGACAACAAACTAAGTTAAGAGTACAGGACGTAAAGGTGAATAGAAGACCAGAGTGCGGCTCGGACCACTGCCTGATAATAGGAAATATATATACACCATTAAATATAATGAAACTGATCGATTAATAAAAAAGAGAATAAAAGAAGCTAAGGAGAGAATGTTACATGAGCAGTGCCAAGAACTAGAAGAAATTGAGAAAAAATATGACTTTTTTAACATGCATAAAAGAATTAGAGAATTAACAGGAATGAGAAAAACACTTCAAACTAGGCAACTAAGAGATGAAAGGGGTGCACTTATAACAGATATAAACCAAAAAATGCAGAGATGGACACAATATATAGCACAACTTTTTGAAGACAAAGAGAGAACAGAAGCACCAAAAGAATTTAAGGATGATACTGGGCCTGACATTATACGAGAAGAAATTGAATATGCAATGAAACAAGCTAAAGGTGGTAAATCTCCCGTGCCTGATGAAGTTCCTATCGAATTACTTAAAATTGCGAATACTGAATCTATTGATCTTCTTTTGGATCTATTCAATACCATATATAGAACAGGTATAATACCTAAAGAATGGCTCCAATCAACATTCATACTGCTTCCCAAAAAAGCCAATGCAAAGGAGTGCAATGAACATCGCACCATAGCCTTAATGAGTCATGTCTTGAAATTGTTTTTAAAAGTAATTCACAATAGAATACATAAGAAATTAGATGAAGGCATAAGTAATACACAAATGGGATTTAGGAAAGGACTGGGAACACGAGATGCACTGTTTGCAGTAAGTGTTCTTTCGCAGAGATGCTTAGATATTAATCAGGAAGTATATGCCTGTTTCATTGATTTTGAGAAGGCATTTGACAGAGTGCAGCATAATCGACTTAAAGAAATTTTATTAAATAAAAACATAGACAGTAGAGACATTAGAATCATCTGTAACCTCTATTGGAATCAAACAGCAAAAGTGAAAGTTGAAAACGAACTGACCAAGGATATCCAGATTCGCCGTGGGGTCCGCCAAGGGTGTATTTTATCACCCTTGTTATTCAATTTATACAGTGAAGCCATCTCAGAATTAGCGCTTGCCGAGATCAGTGAGGGCCTTATAATAAACGGTGAGCCACTTAATAACATAAGATATGCTGACGACACCGTCCTTCTGGCAGGAACACTAGAACTGCAACACCTTGCTGAACAACTAAATATATATTGCAACGATTATGGACTAAAAATCAATTTGAAGAAAACCAAGTTCATGGTATTTACAAAAGCACAAAACATCAAAGTTAAGCTAGTAATAGATAATACAGAAATTGAACAAATATCTTCGTACAAATACCTTGGAGCATGGATCACAGAAGATACTGATCAGACAAAAGAAATAAGGATGCCGCATTGAAATTGCGCGGTCAACTTTTAATAGAATGAGAAAACTTTTTTGTAATCGCGATATCAATATATCGCTCCGGATAAGAATGCTTCGATGTTATATTTTCTCTACCCTTTTGTATGAGTTAAGCTTGGACACTTAAAAAATCCAACATTAAAAACCTAGAAGCATTCGAAATGTGGTGTTACCGACGTATTTTGAAAATATCATGGATGGATCGCAAAACAAACGAACAAGTTCTCGAACAACTAGAAAAACAATGCGAAGTTTTAAATTCCATAAAAATCAGGAAATTGGAATACTTGGGGCACATCATGAGAGGTGAAAAGTACGAACTACTAAGGAATATAATGCAGGGTAAAATCAAAGGTAGAAGAAGCGTAGGAAGACGTAAAATCTCGTGGCTACGCAATCTCCGTGAATGGTTTGGATGCAGTTCAATTGAACTATTCAGGCGAGTAACCAATAAAATTATAATTGCCAGAATGATTTCCAATCTCCGATAGGAGTGGAACTTGAAGAAGAAGAATGCACCATTCGTCGACAGGAACCACACAGACATCAACAAAGAACACAGAGAAAAAATAGAAACAACTACGTTTCCACCTTGGACAATCTAGATAACGAGAGCACACAGTTACTTTACTCCTGGAGACTAACACAAAAACTACAGGAATCACACAGATCAACGACGGATGAATACGAACATGTAAAAAACTGCATGAAAGACGCAGCGCTAAAAGCTTTTAAACTACAGGTACGGAGAGTAGATAAACTATATTGGTGGGATAAAGAAGTGAAAGGAAAGATAAAAGAAAAAAGGAACTATATCAAAAGTTATTACAACAGGGAGACGATAAATAAAGAAGTCAAACGAGAAGTGGTTAAAAAGAAAAATAGTGCATGTGAACAAAAATGCCAATACCTCGACAACCATATTAGGAGGGACAAAGAGCTCTGAAGCCTGGAGAACTATAAAAACGATGAGAACAGCGACAAAAAACTAAGTCATAATAAATAGAATACCAGAGCACACATGGGTAGAGCATTTTGAGAACTTATTAACAGAGAAAAGAGAAAGGTTTAAACAGACAAATAAACAACTGGAAGTAAAAGGAAGAATAGAAATATCAATGGAACAAGTGAAAGAAGCAGTTAAGGAATGAAATTACGAAAATCTCCAGACCCAGACGGAATACATCCAGAGTTGATTAGGTATGGATCATCAAAACTGTTTGAAATGATCCTAAAATTATTCGAAAGATGCTTAAACGGAGAAGAAGTTCCAGAAGAATGGAGACAATCGTATATTTCTGCAATACACAAGAAAGGCACAAAGAAGGATCCTAAAAACTATAGAGGAATCGCAGTGATTACTATTATAGGCCGACTATACTCAAAAGTACTACGAAAACTTGATAGAAAATGATATTAAAGACAAACAACCCAAAGAACAAGTGGGATTTAGAGCCGGACGCTACACTATGGATAATATTTTCAGATTAAAAATTGCAATGAAAAAACGAGTACAGAGAATCAGAAAAACCCATATACCTTTAATAGATTTGGAAAAAGCATATGACAGTGTACCGATCTCCCAACTATGGATAAAAATGGTTAATTTGAAAATAAACCCAATTCTTATTAACGCCACTCAAAAATACTACGAACAAAACTTTGCAAGATTTAAAATGAGACACCACATCTCCTTTTCAAACAACAAGGGGACTAAGACAAAGCTGCTGTCTGTCACCTACCTTATTTAAAATCTATTTGGACACATCCTTAGTGAAATAGGTAAAAAAAATGTAGAAACATGGGAATAACGGTGGAAGAAAACACGCTATATACACTTTTCTTTGCAGATGACCAGGTAGTAATTGCCGAAGACAGCTTCTATCTTAGCTATATGGTAAGAAAACTGCAAGATGAATATGAGGTGGCAGGTCAGTAGGAACGATGAATATGTGACTAGTGGAACAGCTCAGTGAGAATAGATGAAATATATGACCTAGTCTTGGAAGACGACAAAATCAAAGGCGTGCAATCCTGCAAATATTTGGGGGTCATTTTCAACAAGATGAGAAATAGCGCAGAAGAAATCAGGGAAAGAATAAACAAGGGCAGATCAGCGACTCGTGCCTTAAACTCTTTTCTCTGGCAACAAACAATTCGATGAGAAACCAAAAAACACATTTAAGGTAGTATAGTCCAAAGTATTACACTTTACGGTTGAATAGAAACAAACTTATGACGACAGAAATCGATTATCTGAGACAAAACTACGATAGGTCGAAACTGGAGAGAGTTAGAAACGAACAAATAAGGACGAAACGACGTACAGTAGACTAGAATATGATTTTGTTGTTATCCTAGCCTTAAAACAGAAGAGTGTCAGAAAAAATTAAGTGGAGTGACTGTAGATGGAAATTGATTGGATCCTACGTGGGATGGCGACGCGACGGGAAAGATTTAATAATATTAATAAAGAGTTTTTATGAGTATAAGATAATAAAGTCATGTCAGGCTATGGTAGCATTAGAAATTAGTAGAAAGACAAGGTTTCGAAAAATTTTATTATTACATATTTTTATCATAATAATTCAATGACTTCTTTATCTTGTGCCACTCCTATCGGAGATTGGAAATCATAAAAGGTATACTGACCTTGTTTATAGCTGACCTAAAGAGTTTATTGGTGGTACAGCCAAACCCCTCTTTCAAATTACGCAACCATGACAGTATTCTACGCCCTGTATTCCTTTTTACTTATATTTTTCCTTGCATTATATTTTGAAGTAACGATATTTATGTCCTCTCATCAGGTGACCCAAATATTCGAGTTCTCTTCATTTGATCCTTGACAAAATTTTTGGGTCTTTTCCTATCCTTTGAATTACTTCAAAGTTTGTGACTCTTTCAACCCAACTTATCTTCGGCATTCGACGGTAGCAACACATCTCGAAATTTTCAATATTTTTTATGTTGTTCTATTTGAGAGTCCAGGCCTCTACACCGTATAATAGCGTATAATACGTAGCTCTTTAGCATTCCTAATCATAGAGGGATGTTTATTATCTCTGTTGTAAAAGAATTTCCTCATGTTTATGAAGGTGGCCCTGGCAATTTGGATATGTCTTTTTATTTCATTGTTTTTGTTTCGTTTATTTAAATTAATTACTATTTAACTGGGAATAAGCCACAATTAAAGATAAAAATACGTTTATTGACGTTTCAATTTCTACTTCGGAAATCGTTCTCAAAATACAAACAGTAAATTAAACAAATTTTGTTTTTTGTTACATAGTGAAAAAATCTTTTAATAATTTCATTTTATCTGACTTATTTATATTGACAATTCAGAAATACATTATGCATTTTAAAGTAGACGACTTTAAAATGATATTGCCATAATTGTTGAATTGCGCTCCTTTTTTTTTTGTGTGTGTTTTGGCTTGGACAATTGTCATTCAGCCAGTCTCAATCAAGATAAGTTTATTAATGTAGTGTGTGTGTGTGTGTTTGTGTGTGTAGAGTAATTGTCTTGATACTTAGCAAAGTCGACGTCATTGTCTTTGCTAAGAGACGCTAATTGTATCCGAACGTCTGCGGTCCCTCCGGTGTGTACCGATCACACAAGGATAGAAATTATTTTCATTTATTAATTTTTTTTTAATAAACGAAAATTTCCACCCAGGTGGGATTCGAACTCACGACCTTTAGATTTAAAGGCAGGCGCTCTTACCACTGAGCCACAGAGGGGGTAATTGCGCTCCTTGGACGACTTTACTTATAAGATAGTTCATTCGATTACATGAAATCAACTTTAACTTGAGAATATCCGTCAGAAAAAATCATAGCATGTAATTCGTCTTTAAAAAGACAAACACATGACATGATGACAGTAAAATTCTCCTGTTGTGATTCCATAGTAAATTATGAGGGAAAAACCAGGAAAAAAACCTCATAATACTATCCCGACATGGTAAGTATTTGTTCGTGCATTTAGTTTACCTTCAATAAACACCAAAATTCTGATTTTATATGTTTCGTTATTTAAAAAACATAAATGATGTATCCTCTATATGTTACTGACTTACTAATACTGGTATTTTCTTATTAATAACTTCCTCTTTCAATATTGGTAACCAGATCCTACTACATTCTGCCGAGGAATTTGCGACACAATTGGCCTCATTTAGCATAATTAGAGCCGCTTCTTTGATTTTTCTTTTTTACCATCCGTTTCTTTTAGGACTACACTTGAATTATTCCATTGAACCTATGTTCATTATCCCATGCGTGTTTACATATTTGAGATCTATCAAATTCTCTATTTTTAATATAAGATTGATGTTCACTTATTCTAACATTTAATGGCCTTGATGTTTCACCTAAATAAACTGATCGCATTCACAAGGTATTTTATAAATGCAATTCTTTGTCCTTTCTTGTTCATTGTTAGGTTTGGTTTTGGACAAAATAGATCTCAACGTGTTTGTTGTTTTGAATGTTGTTGAAATGTTGAATTTATTTCCTATCCTTTTAAGTTTTTCTGATAGTCCTTTTATGTACGGTATTGTTATTTTCCTCGTATTATTCCTTGTGTATGCTGTAGGATCTCGTTCTAAGTTGTTCTGTTCTATTCGATCGATTGTTGAAAATTCCTTATTTATAAACGATAAAGGATAATCATTTTTTAATAAAACAGATGTTAACAAATATTTCTCCTCTAAGAACGAATTTTCGTTAGAACAAGTAATTTTGACTCTATCGTATAAGGATTTAATTATTCCCTTTTTTACATTAATATTGTGATTTGATTTGAAATTTAAATATCTATTGGTGTGTGTTGGTTTTCTATACACCTGAGTCTCATATCCAATATCGTTATTAGAGATTAATCTGGATGTTTTAATCTCTAAGAACGATACCGGAATTAATTTAAAATTCCACAAGAAAATAGCTTCAGAACAATATTAAGAAAAAGTTTATTTACGCCTCCAAGTATTTGCAGCTTGATACTTTTTCAATTTGAATGCCGTTTGTACTAATATGTGCTGGTTGTATTATGTTTTTACTAAAGACCATATACTTGTTGTACTCCTCTACGTATTTCTATTGCTTGTGATATCTCATTTTCTATTTTGATATTAGCTTTCTGATTCCAATATAGATTGAGAATTATTCGCATATCTTTATTATCTGTGTCGTTTCTTTCAAGAATGTCTCTTAGCTTATCATGGCGTACTCTGTCAAATCGACGTTTTTCAAAATCAATAATACATGCATGTACTTCTTACATCTTTGTGTAAGAACATTTAAACCTAAGAGAGCTTTCTCGAGTACCTAGTCCAGATTTGGTTAAACGACATTTAAATTCAACGACATATTTGGTTAAACATAGTTAGATAACTGATTGTTTGATTTATATTTTGATATAGTAGGCACAGTTTTTACAGTATAATTTAAAATAGTGAAATTGAACCTTTTAACCCCGCACTACCCTACTTGAGCTTGTACATTTTTTTCATGGTATCCCCTGTTCCTTTCTTTTTATTTATACATGCACTTTTATTATACCGGCATTCATATTATAACTATGCAACAAACATTATTAACTTTTTGATTAGAAACTGCTTTGGTATAAAATTAAATTATAAAATTAAATTATAAAATATTCAGGAAGCATTTTATGTTCGCGATAAAAGATAAAAGTAATTTTAACTCAACAGGTGCGGCCTGATTTTAAAATTGTTAAATAATTAGAAGTCTTGCAGTATAAACTTTAGCATGCGTGGAACTCTATTTGTTCGATTTTATCACCTTACTAAACTTTTTCTAATGAAAATATAGCTGTCATTTGGTCAAAAAAAACGGCGATACTTAGAAAGTGTTCCAGGAGTTTTTAAAATTGGTAATTCTATAGATTTTGATGGACTCTTTCCAAATTTTAATTTTGCCACCTTCTATTTCCTCCGCACGCGTCGCATATTGAAAAAATGGCGTTTAATAACAGTTTTTACAATATCTTTTTTTCGACCCATATTACGAGAAAATCATTCCTACGTCAATAAATCCTACCATAATACAGGGTGTTTCAAAAAAGTATGTCCTAAATTAAATCACGCATTTCGGAGACAAAAATAAATTGATTGAATCCAACTTAGCTTAGTACAAAAGTGTACACAAAAAAAGTTACAGTCGTTTGAAGTTAGAAAAGAAAAATTGTTTTTTTGTATTATCTCCTAAACTCCTTCACATTTTGTAATAAAAATGGACACGTTACTTTCTTGTTCGGAAAGAATTTTTAATACAAAAGTAACAACAAAATATAAGCGCACAGAAAAATTTTAAGGGGGTGTGCAGCCCTAAATCCCACCAAACTTTTGAACACGTTCAAATCAAATGAATTTTGTGGCATCATTAGTTTAAAACATTATTTTAAAATTTTTTTGTCTTTATCACTTTTTCAAAAAAAACAGTTTTTATTGAGTTACGGCCCTTTTCATTAACCTTTAAAAAATTACGTGCAACTAAATAAATAGCTAAATGAAAGTACAAAAAATGTCTATAACCTCTATAAATATAATATTACAATAAATGTTCAAAATGACCCTGATTTTCTTCAATACTAAATACGTGCTAAAATCATTTTTCTGACAAATTGATTTGCAGCTTCAATTATTCTAACCCTCAATTGTTGTTCGTCCTCTATTGTTACAGAATACACTTTCTCTTTCATAAACCCCCAAAAGCAAAAGTCCATGGGGTTAAGACCTGGACTTCTAGGTGGCCAAGAAATAGGTGCGTCACGACCCCTTTCAATCCACCGACCAGGATACTGCCTGCAAAGGTATTCCCGGACTTCATTACTGTAATGCAGTCGAGCGCCATCTTGTAGAAACCACATATTTTGCCTTATTGAAATATTCACTTCTTCCAAATACTCTTGTAAATCGTTTGCCAAAAACTGCAAATAATTATCACCATTTAAATTGTTGAGAAGAAATACTGGGCCTATTAGATTGTTATCCACAATTCCTTCCCAAACATTAACTTTGAAAGTCCTTTGGTGATGAGTCGTTTTTTTTGGCGTGAGGATTTTCGTCGCCCAAATGTGCTCGTTATGATGGTTTGTTATTCCATTTCTACTGAAGGTAGCCTCGTCGGTAAACAAAATATTTCTAATAAAATTAACATTTCGAGTGTTTTCCATTAACAACCAATCGCAAAATCTAATCCTTTTAGGATAATCTCTAAACCGATAACTCTCGAACCGTTGTTAAGTGATAGGGTTTAAGCAGCTGATCCTTCAAACGCTTCCAAACCCTTACGCGAGGAACATTTATTTGAGCAGCTATTACCCTTGTACTTGTTCCAGGGACTTCTTTAATGATTTCTAAAATGTCTTCATCAGTTGTATTTATTATTGGACGGCTGCTATTATTGCCAACTTGCGGTTGGAATGTACCCGTTTCCCGTAAACGACGATCAGTGGTCAGAAATAATCGTCTATCGGGTGTATTTCGATTAGGGTATTTTACTGCATAACGCCTTGCGGCTGCTGCACTATTTCCTTGATATTCACCTACGATATTCCCGATAGTTTATTGAAATCATAATTTGATCTGATCCAACTTACCCAAAGTTAAATGCATATCTGCCATTTCCTGAAATGTGTAGGCCATTGTAATATCAAAATTTTTAATATTAATCTTATTCACACAATAAATAGCTTCAAATTATTGACTATTATTGATGGAACTGTTTGTAATTATTGTATCCATAGAAACTAATTGTAATTTTATGGACAACTAGGAAAAAAACAAGTTTTTCGAAAAATTGATAAGAGGCAAAAGTTTTAAAAATAATGTGTTATTATTTTTTGTGATTATATGTTTGGGCCTCGTCTCTATGAGAGATGAGGCCCAAACCTTACTATGGCCGAGAGAAGACATGAAAGAGAAAGGTCAATTGAAAAATTCCAAGAAGAATGGAACAACACGGAGGATGTGGCACAGTGGATGAAAATGGTCATTCTAAACATAAGAGATTGGGTGGACTGTGGCCACATTCGACTGGATTATTTCCTGACGCAGGTGCTCACAGGACACGGGTGTTTTAGGACCAACCTCTCTATGTTTGGAAAAGCTAACACAGAGTAATGCCTATACTATGGAGACTCGGACACTGACACATACGATGTTAGAGTGCAACAGATGGATTATTATATTAGCAATTTCCTAATTCTCGTATAGATGATTTTAACGTTCTTTTGGGGATATAAAATCTATGAACTCTTTTCATTTTTAGATATCAAAAAATTATCACAGAGCATCAACAAGGATTTTGAAATAAATTTTCTACTTCCACAGCCATTAACAGTTTTTATGAGAAAGTTTTAATCTCAATTGAAAACAGTGAAAATCCAACTGCTATGTTGCATAGTTGTGCTTTTGATTGTATATAACACGATGTACTCCTCGATAGATTGTACAGATATGGTGTTGGGAAAGTTGCTCATAATGTTGTTCTATGAAGAACCGGCACAAAATAGTTAAAATAAAAACTAACTTCAAAATTTTAATGTCTCGTCCGATTGTTAATAAAAATAGAGTACCATAGCGCACCATATTGGGCTCGTTATTTATTTTGTATAATAACGAACTACGATATGAAATGTCTGATGCATTTGTATCAGGTTATGCGGATGACTCAACAATGCTATATCGCGATAACGACATAATTTTTTTACAAAATAAAATATCAAACCCACTGAAGACCTTCTCTGATTGGTTCAGTAATCGGTCGCTCCTGTTCAATATTCACAAACAAAATTTTGTATTAGTTACATCCGTGCAAGTTTTACTAAACCTGGTCTAAATATTGCCATCAATGGAGAGGGTATTTTGAATTGTAGTGATGTGAAGCTTTTAGGAGTGACTTTAGACTCCCGTTTATCTTTTAAGACTCATTGTTGGAGTGTGGGTAAACAACTCAAACCTAAGTGTTATCAATTGAGAAATTTAGGTAGAATACTGTCTGCAACATTTTTGTCTTTTCTATTTTGCTGAAGTCGACAATGAATTAGGGTATAACTGTCTGAGGTGGCTCTCCTAGTATAAATGATGTTGCCTAGGCCCAAAAGCATATGGTGAGAGGTATTGTAGTTGTTCCATAGGGTTGGTTTTGTGAAAGCCTATTTTGGATTTAAATATATATTAACAGGGTATGGAAATTACATTTTGGCATTATTAATACCAATTTATAAGAATTAAAGACCTTTGTTTTGTAACACTAATATTCACTCACACAACGCAAGAAATAAGACACAGTTTGTAATATCCTATCGACATTAAGAAATAAGTAGGAAGTAATCTACTGTCTTTGGTTTACTACTGTATATATCAACTTTATTAAAAGTTTAAAAACAATAATGTAACTGCAGCTTTTAAAACCCAAGTTAAAGAGTACCTAGTAACCATTTGTCCTTATACAATGGGTGAATACATTACGAGAGTGTAATAACGAGGTGTAAATTTAATACTACTTTAATTGTTATCTATGTCTATATATCTATATTGTACGTTTATATATATTTTATTGTTTGAATTATTTTTAATGTATTGATTGTTCCATTTTTGTAATGATTTCATATTTATAATTTTGTACTTTTAACTTGCTGTAAACCTTGTAACTTCAAGTCAGATAAACTGTCTACCTATCTATGACATTTTTTTTATTCGCCCTCTATACAAATCACCATAATTATCAGATATATCGCACCTTGAAAACCATATGGCAATTTCTGCAATTTTTTCTTGAAATGACCTTTGAATGCAGTCTAATAAAAAAAATCTATTTTTAATGCTATATAGCAGCATCTACAACGAATTTTAAATTCGGCACCAGAAAGATACGTCCTTATGGCTTTTCTAAAAAATCGATTCTTCTTTTTATACCATCAGGCATTATCTGCAGTTGTTTGCTCTATGGTTCTAAAATAGGAACAAAAACTCAGATCTATCTGGCAATATCAGCAGTTAATGCCAAATAAATGCTACATTGCCTGTAACTACTTTTATCTGTTGTTTTCATGTTGTGAGTAAACAATCGTGTTTAATTTATTTAAACGTAGTAAGAAGCAATTCAAGAACCATGAACCATAGAAGATTGAATTTTCTACAATCTTGTAGGTTATTTTTCGTGTAATAAATGATGTTGGATTAACCCTTTGTCGACAGACTGTACTTAAAAAACCATAATGTTGTCAGGTCACATTTATAAAAGTGTCTACATTTCACTGACAAAAATCACTAGAATTTCACTAGATTAAAAAAATAAATTTCTATGGACTAACATAACAAATATGTTATATTTTCGCAATATTTTCAATTCAAAAGTTAAAGCCCTTAACGTTAATACCAATATAATATATAACAATAACAATAATTATTATGCAGAAGGAATTATTCCAAACAACCATAATTCAAATTTTATTTAATAAAATAAAGAACGGGACCAAAGTGCTCACATTATCTATTTGAAACAATTATTATATAATATTAAATAAAATTACATAAAATTTTGCGAAGAAAAAGGTACGGTGTTCGGAAATTATGCTACGTTTGGGACCATATTTAACACGGAATTTAATATAAGCTTCTTTAAGCCAAAAAAGACTTCTGCTCGCTATGTGAAAGTTATAAAAATTCATTATATAAATCTACATTGAAGCAGCCTATAATACTCACCGTGAAGAAGTGGAACTCAGTAGAAAAGAGAAAGAAAATGAATCAAAATCTGCAAAATCCAACGCTTGCATTACTGCTTGTTTTGACTTACAAGCCGTACTACCGACACACCTTTAGGCGATGTCCCCTTATTTTATTATAAAAGGAGATTATCAACATTTAATTTTACAATTTTTGACCTGACCACAAATGCAGGACACTGCTGTCTTTGTTTCGAAGGAATCGTTAATCGTGGTCGTGCAAATAGCGTCGTGTCTGTTATTATTTCTAAGGAACCATGCCAGAGAACAGAAATAATATTATATTCGGATAACTGCAGTGGGCAAAATAAGAATAAGTATATTGTCTGTCTTTATCTCTATGCAATACAGAAATTGAACATACCTAAAATTACCCACAAATTTTTGATAACGGGTCACTCTCAAAATGAGGAGAAACATGCATTATTTGATTAAGAAACAAAAAAAGGGCGTTGTAAGGAAATGGGAAAGAATTATAACATTGACGAAGAAGGAAATCAGATCGTCTGGAATGAGATTAAGATTATCAAGGTACAGAAGACACTTGAAAATAAGTTTCAGGTTAAGACAAGCTACCACGATACAGAGCTCAAAACCAGTAATATAAGGCGAAGACAACGAGGTTGGTGGCTAATACGGAACTAAGTAAAGCATATTCGCATCCACCAGGAATATCCACTCTAAAAAAACAAGATCTGCTCTCACTATGTAAGGCTAATGTTATTCAAGAGCACTACCATAGGTTTTATGCAGATTTACATGTGAACAATGGAACAGTAGAAACCGAACAAACATGCATGACTTTGATTAAGTGTTAAAACCAAAAATTTTTAATAAATAAGTACAATCTTAAATTAAAAAACTTTTATTTGATATGAATTTTACTGCATCATTTTCCAAAATTAATATATTTTTTAAAACCATATGGCCGTATGTGCTAAAATACCTATTTCCTGAAAGGAAATTTCACATACTCCTTACTGCATATAAAAATATGCAAAATTAAAGACAATTATGCTAAATACCAGGTTTGTAGCTTAATTTTTGGAATTACAGTAAATAGTATTAACTTTAAAAAAAAATTGAAACGCTCATAACTCAACATTATGATTTTTGCAGTTACTGCCCTATGGTTTTCAAGGTGCGATATTACCAGTAAAGTCATTTAAAATTATTCCAGTCGATTTGCAGAACTCCAGATTAGAAATAAAAAACAATTTAATTAAAATAATTTTTTTAAAGAAATAACTGACAAAAAAATATATAAATGAATAAACCGTGGTGTCAACCAAAGTTAGAAAAACTTCAGCCGACTTCAAAACAACTAAATTCGTGTTGTCGTTGCGTGCTGTGCGTGTAAAGTAGTGTAAGGATTTTAGCTTTTAGGACAGACATCAAAGGAATCCGTGCAGTTCAACTTTGTGACAGACATATAAAAAACTCTGAAAGTTTTTTAATTGATTTATTTTTAAAGATGTTTATTTTTAGTAATTCAGAAAAAAATACTTCAATTAATAAAAAAAAATCAGTCAATAAAAGCTCAGCTTAAACAAATAAACTGAAAAACTAAATGAAAAAAAAGTTTATTCTGTTTACTGAGTTCTGATAATGGGTTATTGCGATCTGCAATATATACTACATATTTACGTTAATTAATTACACGTAACAATAGTAATTCTTGCAACAATCGCCTAGTTTTTCGCAGATACTTTTCTATGAATACAAACATTGACCGCCATTGAATGTCAGAGTACAAAATAAGCTCACCAAGAACTTTTGAATAGTCTAAGAATTAAAACAAGGAGAGGGGCTGGCACCATACTATTCAACTGACTCTTGAATATGTGATAAGATAGCTGAATATAGAAAGAGATAATCTCTTCCAATTTTTTTTTGCAAATTTTTTAACAAAAAATACAAATCCCATTCTGCAACATGGCGTCAATGAGGTTCCTTAATTATTATAATCAAATTAGCTGTGTATTAACAAAAAACATGGCTTACTTTGGCCCAAATTAACCTAGGCCAAATTTTTTTATTTGAAAATTCGGGTGAAAATACTAGCTTTTCGAATGAAAAAAAATTTTTTCTAAGGATAATGTTTTTAAAGTTATTCTAAAGGTTTATACTACATAATTTCAAAAATTTGGCATCAGGATTTTTGACTGTAATAAATCATTTTTTTATTTTTTTTAATACATATTGATAGTATAAGTCTTTTGCTTTAATTTGTCACCCACAGCACTACCCTGTCTATTATTTTCTGTCTTATGTTATTGTAAAAAAAGTCTCTGAGATAAAAATACAATACTTATTATAATAATATATATTAATAAACCGATATATTAATTAATATATCGGTCCCAAATTTTGAGGGTTTGTTAAGTACCCCAATACCCAACTTTGGGTGGAACTCTAAAGTTTAAAGTTTAAGTTTACTAAAAGTTTTAAACAAATATCAATTGTCACTCATTTCGCAGTTTGCGAAGCAACAAATTGACTTTTAAATTTTCAAAAATCGGCATTTTGAAGCTTTGTCAATATTCTAAAAAATAAAATTTTGTAATTTTATGTCAAGTATTTAGCTTTCTAATGGAGTGCAAAAAATCGAAAAAATCGCTTTTTTGCATTAAATTGTTAATCATTAAAAAACGGCTCCGAACTTTAGGCAGGAAACAGGTACGTTTTCTTCTTATAGGTCTACAATAACTAAAAAAGTTGTCAGCTACCTGGATTATTGAGTGTTACGAGAAAATCCTTTTAACTCTGGACTAATATGACTGGACAAGCAAGTGATGAAACAAACTTTATATATTATGTAAACTTTACTAACAAAAACGTTCAAAATAAATATTCCAATAAATATAAATAATCAAATTTTGTATTCAAATACTGCAAAATATTTGCGTATTACTCTTTAATAAGCCCTAATAATGTTATTCAACATTATTTATGTTATATATTTCTTACCTACCTGTCGTCGAGAATCCAGAAGCTATTAAAAACAGATTCGGAAAGTGAGTCAAATTCTGTTTAAAAAAAAAATTACGTTTATTTTAACCAAAAATATTTGAAAAAAAATATTGTTTAAACAATTTATTAATTTACAACCAAATAGTGCACTAGAACTGTTTAAGACCTTTCATATAAAAAAAATTAATTATCTTAATATCTGCTACAGTTTTTGCGTTATTTGATATAAACTTTTCATTGGAATTTAGCTATGCCTAGAATCGCGAGAAACGGCTTGTAAAAGTTTAAACAATTTTATTACCAATGTTAAGAACATCTAATACTTAATAATTTTAGTAGACGATATCAAAAAAAGTCAGTTCTGTACCGCAATAACCAATATTTCCTCTCAACATGTAGTTAAAGTAAAATATCGTGGAAAATTTATTACGGTGCTACATATTCGATTTTCTAAGAACTATGTAAAGAAATCAGTGTATCAATTATTAGTTTGGAACTTTACATTCGCTCTATTTTCAATACGAGTTTGAAAAATACGGTTCTTTCATTTTCTTCTTGAAACTTTATCTCAAACATGCTAGGTTATAAAATAAAGATCCTTTTAAAACTTTTAAAACTTTATCGCTATAACATATTTCCAGGAAACTCTAATAGAATAGTTATTACATGTTTTACAGAACCTTTATTACATTTTTAACAAACATGTTTGGTCATAAAAGCTGGTAAAAAGCATTTTAATCAAAACAACTTTAATTTATTATATTACATATACCAGTTGTTGTTTTGCCACCATTAAACGTGCAGGTGTTTTAACGCATTATAAGAATTTGGACGCACCGAGTAAAATTTTAAAGGGAGTGTTTTTTCGCTTTTTTTTCGTACATGCGTGAAATATTTTAATTTATTTTCTGTGGTACGATACATTGATACATTAGCTAATGTTTGGGTATATAATTCTAAAATACACTATTGTAAATAATGAATTATTGGTTTTTAATTGTTACAAGGTACGATACGTACACAATGAACCAAACTATGTTGGGACACACTGAACCACGGTTCCTTGTCTACCCTTCAAATTTTTTAGATTGATTTTTGTTTTCATAATGGGTCACGATGAAATTTTGGCAACAAAAGGCAAAAAGGGTTTGGGTAAAGTCACTAGCGGTGAGAAAGGGACGCTAGTAACAACGTGCTGTTTTATATGTGCCGGTGTTTATGCTTTCTATCTATACAGCCCTTAAAATCCATCTTGGATTAGCCTCCTCCTCCTTCTCCATGCCTCTCTATCTGGGCAATTTGCATCCATTTTGACCCGCGTGTTCTTCAGATCATCTGACCATCGCATTTGTGCCTTCCCCTTTACGTTTGTGATTCCATGGTCCATGGAGACCATGGAACCATGGTTTATGCTTTACCTCCAGCAATAATTTTTCTGCGAAAAAATTATAAGGATATCATGTTAAAAGCCGTTCCCACTGGCTCCTTAGGCCTTGCTACGCTGACATGTTAGATGAATTCTGAGTTATTTGTAGAGATAATAAAACATTTCATTAAACATAGCAGAAGCTCTCCTGATATCACATCAATTTTAATATTCGATAATAATGAATCTCATTTATCCATCGATGCCTTAGATTTGGCAAAAGCTGCAGGGGTTAATATTCTAACTTTGCATCCCCACACATCGGCTAAATTACAGCCATTTGACGTTGGTTTATACACGCCATTCAAGACGTATTATAAGAGTGCCATAGAGTCATGGCTTCTAAGAAATCCTGGTAGGCCGATATCTATTTATGACTTAGCTGAATGTATTGGAATAGCGTACAGCCATTCCATGACTCCTACAAATATAGCCCATGCCTTTAAAAAATGCAGTATATATCCCTTTGATCGGATATCTTTACAGACGAGGACTTTGTGCCAAGTGAGGTAACAAACAGACCATGTCCAAATGATGAAAGTTTTAATAATACAAGAGACCTTCAAGGAGGTGAACATAATGATAAAATCACTGTGTAAATGAAAAGGACAGTTTTGCAGCTAATAACATTCAATCAGAAAGTCCCAAACATACAGAAAGTCAAGCAGGACCATCATTTATTCCACCACAATAATATATAGCTGCATTGAAAGACCAACCTCGCCAAAATAGTAGAAAGAACAGAAAAAGTAAAAAAAGTATTATTACCACAGATACACCTGAAAAAAACATAATTGAAGAAGAAAAACTGCAATCTAAAAGAAAGAAGCTAATAAATGAATATAGACAAGCTAAGAAGAGAGTCCAATTTTATAATGACGATAATACAGATTCAGAGGAGGATAAAATAGATATTGTTCTGAAGCTATATTCCCAGTTATAAATAATAATGATAAAATAGATATTTTTCTTGAGACTAACAGTGATAGTGGAGATCTTCCTATTTTACAGCCACGTAACGGTTCAGTTAGAGATGCTATGGGCCGGCGTTCTGTTCCACTGTACAGGTACAGAACGCCGGCCCATAGCATTCCGGCACCCTCTTCCGAGGATCATTTCACCAGCTCCCGACTTAACTTTCCACCCGAAGGTGAGATTCGTCTTTGAGTCGCTGGGTGGAGGTGGAGTAAACTGGAATCAACTTCATGTTTTCGCATTCTACCTTTCCGTTTTTTATGGGTGAAAACTAACACTGATTGTAAACAATTTGGTAACCGTAGATTTTAGCATGTAATTGGTTAAAATAATGTTTGGATGTAGGAGTTGTAAATCTCATTATATTCTAAACGAGAGATTCGACCACTGTAAATCATTCTCTGAGGGTACTGATTATTAAAATAATTATTTTAAAGATATTTATTAAAACTTGAAATTATTTAAAAGTCCACGGGAAATAAAATTTTTGTAGTCGGTTGTACACTATAAATTAAAAAAATTATTTTAGAAATTTTTAATAAAAAATGTATAATTAAAACGACCCTTTCGGGCTTCATTATAACAAAACGTTTTCGGACTAGGAAGTCCATCATCAGTACAATTACAAAATTTACATCAGTCAAGCCACTAAATAGTTGAGCAAAAACCTTTTTCTGCAGCCTTCCCGAAAATTAAACTTTCGGTATGGTTTATTAAATCGAAAGTACTATTTTATACAATTCGTACCGAAAGTAGCTACTTTCGGGACTAATTTTTTCACTTTCGGGACGATTTTGGGTAGCTAGGTAATGGCTTTAACAATAATATCAACTTTATATTTTATTATGACAATGCATATGATTTAAGATTCTTGTGTTTTCACTCAGTTTTGTGTTTTTTAAATCTACGAAATGAAAATCAGCAGTGAAAGTAAAACCGAAATGATTAACCACACTTAGTATTAAAAATAATATAGATATAAGCCGCCATCCAAAAGTTATTGCTTTCCTTAAAAGAAAATCCATCGTCTACAAACCAAAAAAATCGAAATGATTGAATAAAGAAGGAATAGATCAATTTTTATGAGAAGCTGAAGATAAGATCTACTTAATAACAAAGGTTAATATAATTAAACCTAATTTCTCTTTTTTTTATTTTTTTTTTGTAAATTTTAGGTTACATTAATAATTAGTTTGATAGACGCTTGTCGTTGTAAGTAGGTTTGCAAAATATGTTTAGATAATATAGAAGATAAGATAACCAATAACCATGTTAGTGATTAAAATTCCTAATTCTAAAACGAACATGGAAAGAACCTTTGTGGTTATTGGAGGAAATAACATTTCTTTATAGAGAAAAGCACGAGTAAGACTGAACCAATCAACCAACACAGAAGAATTTAAAATTCTAAGAGGGGTGCGACATTGGTGTATTTTGTCTCCGATGCTTTTCAATTTCTATGCGGAGAACATTTTTACAGAGGCACTGGAAGGCTCTGAGTGTGTAATAAAGGTAAACAAGTTTCCGATAAATAACATTCGTTACGCCGACGACACTGCATGAAAAACTAAGTGCATGCCAGTGAGAAAAAAATGCATATTTAAGAATACAACTGCAAGTAGGTAGTGCTCCAATCGATCAAGTAAAACCATTTAAATACTTGGGAATGATGATGAATGACCAATGGGATCCTCAACAAGAAATAAAATTGCGTACCGAACAAGCAAGGCGTACCTAACTAGCAACTAATCATCCATGGAAAGATCGAAGGCAAGAGAGGAGTAGGTCGCTAACAAATGTCGTGGTTATGGAACATTAAAAACTGGACAGGCATAAATAACACTGGCGATCTTTTGCTTGCCGCAAAAAACAGACGTCTGACCTTAAGATAATTCGCTAATGCACTATGGGTGCACGGCACTATGAGAAGAGAAGATACATAAAGAGAATATTTGTCATTACGTCAAACAAACACACCGCATCCTAGATTATTTGTTTATTACAAAAACGGAAGTTGTAATATACAACCTATTGGTATTCACACTTATGGAAAAATCAAATCATCTGCACTATTGCTGAATGGAAAACACCAGATGAATGGAAAACAGCATATATGACTCCAATGTATAAAAAAGGTGACAGGAAAAACTGTAAAAACTGTAGAGGGATATCGGTCACAAGTTCAGTGAGTCGACTATATGGTCGAATACTACGGGACCTGATAGAGGAAGATTATCAATCGTCTGAAGACGAAGAACAAGGAAGATTTAGAGCAGGTCGTTCATGTACAGATAACATCTTCTGTCTTAAACAAATTATAGAAAATAAAATTGTGACAAATAGAGAGTTACATATGACTTTTGTAGATCTTGAGAAGGCATATGACACAGTCTCACTAAATAAACTATGGGAAGTCCTGGGCACATCAAACATACATCAAATATTGGTTAGTGCTCTCAAAGATCTATATTATGGTTCAAACTCCCAAATGAAATTCGGAAACCTCTTAGCTGAAAAATTTGCAGTTACTAAGAAGTAACTGCAAATTAACTAGTTAATACCAGAAATGGGGACTAAATATTTATTTAGAATTTAGAAAAGACAAAATACCTCTCAATTGGAGCTGAAGCAGAACAACTCGATTTCGATGACTATCAAAAAAATAAATCCATGTGACGAATATAAATACCTGGGCGTCATCTTCGACCATAGTGGAAAAGACTACCGAGAAATAGAACATGGAATTGTACAAGCACGAAGAGCTATAGCATGTTTGAACGGAGTTCTATGGAGTAAAGAAATATCAAAGAAAAGGAAATGGAACATCTATGAGACAATGGTTAAAACTAGCCTCCTTTATGGAGCTGAGACATGGAGAATATTCGAGAAATATAAGAAAAAGGTCGAATCCACGGAAATGGATGGCATCAGAAGATCGACTAGAATATCAAGAGCTGACAGAATACGGAATGAAGTGATAAAACAACAAATGGGTATAGAGGGCACTATGATTGAGGATATTGAGAGAAAACAGCTCATATGGTATGGGCATGTGATCCGAATGGGGGACGAAAGATTGCCTAAAAAAACGATGATGTGGCAACCCCCAGAGAAGATTAAACGAGGAAGACCACCACAGAGCTGGAACCTGGGAGTTAGAAAAGCGATTAGCGCTCGAAATCTGTTAAAATCAAAAATTTTTTATTTATTACATTTTTGTTAATAATCTGGTGTATTATTAAATTTTATAAGAGATACCCTACATGGCAATGTATTGGAGCTTGCTAACTTTAAGACAATGTCTATGTATAGGCTTTAGCTCTGTAACACATGTTTTAGTCATGTTTTTCAAGGAAAAATTCTCATTTTTTTTTTGTTCAGATTTTGTTAAATTAAAAATTAAGCGCCAAATTTGAGACTAGCGTATATCGTGATTATTGATACAAGGTATATCCTGGTATATCCTGGAAGTAATTCCTAGTTATTTCAAAATATCTTCGTAGATCGGTAGAGTTATAAACAACTGCAAGTCTTGCTTTTATTTTGCTATCAACAAAATAATAGTCAATATTTTCTCAGACGTTTGCTTCCATTTCTTAATCTTATTGAATTTATTGCATAATAAATAACATTCAGTAAAAATAGTAAGTTTATATTAAGTGCATGATTTTAAATCTTATAATGAGTTTTAAAATTGCAAATTTAATTTAGGTTTTTAGCATGCAAACTGTGATAAAAATCGACTAAACAATAAAATTTTATAGTCTGTTACGAGCATTTTACTTAACACCTAATAAAGTTTTGTAGTTAACCCAAACACATATGGGTATTTGATCTATCTGGGAAATAATTAAATTACGGATATAATAATAAAATGGAAATAAAATATATTAACTAGATGGTATTGTGTAATGAAAGTAAATAATTATTTAAAGGATTAGAGAGCAGATCCTCTCAGTGCATGACCAAACTTGTAATGTTTTAAAAGTTTTATTTATTTAAATAATTATTGTATTTTACTTTATTTGATTTTAAAAAAATTTTGTTAAAATCCTTTATAAAAGGTATATAAAAATGCCTCGAACGGGCTATCACAAACACATTGCAAAACGTTTTCGGATTAAACAATCCATCATCAGTGCAAACCTGAAAGTATATAACCACTTTAATTAAAAAGAACGTTAAATGAAAATGTTGACAAAGGTTAGAGCAAAATGTGGTTAATACTTACGGTTGTACATGCTAGTAGCCACCAAAATATATGGGTAAAAACCCTTTAAATGTTATAAATTTGAAGTTGTTTTACATTATTAGTATTTCTAATTTGTGATGGTTAAGTTACCGTTGGATAGGTAACATGGCGGCGTATGACTCTACATGAGTAAAATGGTCCTGAGACGAAGTGTCTACGAGGACCTGTTGATAACAACTGATCAAAATGACATTGTTGACAAGTTAGGACGGATGTTGTGTCAGAGCAGTCAGTGTAACTTACGGTAGTTGTCTAAAATTGACAGATGTCAGCCTTATTTAAAATTGAAAAAGTTAAAATTATAATAATGTAACAGTATCAACCATCAATATTGTAATCTGTATTGTAAATTAATCAGATAGGTATATTTGTAACATTGAAAATTGGTTTTTTAAAAATTAATGTAGGTCAACTAGAATTTATGAAATTTTGTAGGATTGATAGGCAACCAACTATACATGTGTAAGGATATATTTATTTTAAGCTAGAGATTTTGTCAAAAGGCCCTGTATGTTGTGAGACATTTGGTACCTAGAAAATGGTAAAAAGGCACATGTGGGAAGATGGGTCCTAAAAGATATATTATTGAGTATTGATGTAATGGGTGGAGGTGTGTTTAGATATGTTATTGAGCTGAAATGTAAATATGACAAGAATGTGATCATAATGTGGTGTTCATGTAGTACTCAACTTAAAACTTAAGTATGGAAGGCCCTCTATGTCAAAAAACTACATTTGGTACCTAGTAGAGATAAATAAAAATAGTTTTTAAGTTATAAGTAAGTGAACATGAATTACTGGTTATGTGTGTAAAGTAAAGATGGTAGGTTGTTTATGTGTGTGGGCAAGTATGCCAGACTGAAAGAAAATTGATGGCTGAGAGATGGTTGGGTGTGATATTGTTCCTACATTGCTCGAGTTATAACTCAAGAAAACAAAAGGCCCTATATGTTAAAAGGAACATTTGGTACCTTTGGTTTATTTGATTTCATTTATTTGTTAATGTTATCTTTTGCCCTACTATTTTTCTTCTAAAAATAGTTGGCGTTCAACTTTCTATTTACCAAATATTCTGTTATAATGTCTATTATCCAATTTTAGTTTTCACTTATTTTGATTTTATTTCCCGTAATTAGATCCCATGTCTACTTCATGCTATGTTATGCCACATACATATAAAATGTCTATGCGCTACCTCAAGTCGACAAATTTGCCAGTTGCAACTCCGTTTTGTTATGTTAGTTTTTGCTTCAATTGAGGAAATATGGAGCTTGTTGTAGCATGTTTCATCTGCTTAAGCTAATGTCTTGGTGTATAAATTCATTTATATAATAAATATCTTTTCAGGGTGAGCACAAATTTTATTTCATACAATTTGTAATTGTGATTGATCATTAGGAGCTAAACAGATCTTTTACCTGCCTTCATTTGAAGACGACACAATAAGAAGAAGTTGATCGTTTTTTTACGTGTCGACTTTTTATAAGTTTCTTTTTTTGAATTTGTTAAATTCTTTTTCTTAGAGTGCCTGTACGTTTCAAACGTTGGCGATTATTCTGGCTATGATGACTTTGTTGCTTGCTATACGAAATAGCTGTGTTAAGATCTTTCTATCCCATGCTTTCAGGTTAGCAAAGTAGGATATTCTTCTTCGTTCTGGAGCCATTTTTCCTTTAATTTTATCTTGCAAAATGCATTAAAATAGCCCGTATATTTCTTGATTTCTCATTACGCTAAGCGCACACATATCGAATTTGGACGGTCGATAAAAGTTCGACCGAACAAATTCCTTTGGTGGCGCGAAGAAACAAATGTGAGCGGGCACACACATCGATCGCCAAACGGCACGGCATCGATGTCGTGTGATGGTCGTGTGGCGATCGATGAATGTCACTGCATTCACGGCTACCGTGGTCTGCCGTCGTTCCAAGGCGTATAGTATCAAATGAACGCGCGCACACACATCGATCTTTATCGACCAGATAGAGGACCAGTTGCGTTTTTTTGACACTGCTCAAGGTACGTCGCTCCGTGTTGCTACGTGGTTCTGTGTTGCTCCTCGTGATTTTGTGTACTCCACGTAAGAAACCTTTGTGGATTAAAAAACGTCATCGAATAAATATCGTGCAGTGTGCGCGCAAGGCATCATCGACAAAAGTTCAGTCGAACTTTTATCGACCGTCCAAATTCGATATGTATACGCCTAGCCAGGGCCGTTCCTGGCGGGTATGCAATGAATGCCCCGCACGCAGGCGCTAAATTTTAGGGGCGCCAAATATTTGGTTACCATTAAAAAAATATTCTCACTTCTAAAACAAAAAAGTCAGTGTTCAGTATTTCCCCGGTAAGTGCTAAAGCAATCACTTCATCCGTTTACTATTCTCTATTATAATACCATAATTACTAATTAAATAAATTACCACCCTACAATTTTATTAGTGTCAGCATACGACGCGCCGTCTTATGCCGCACGATGCTCACTTTTAATGTTTTGTGTTGCCGGCATGCCGCCAGCGTGGTTGTCTTAAGAAAGGATGCGCGATGCGCCGGCCTCTGACGAAATTGTCGTTTGCGCAGTAAACCGTAACGTTTTAATTCAGTCGTTAGATTTTTCTTATGGGTTAGGATGTTCTGTTCGCAATATCATTGTCATTAAAGTTTATTGTAAATTGTAAGTTTAAGGCGGCAAATAAACTGCTAGAAGTAAGTAAAATAAGTTAACTTATTTATTTAAATAAAATAAAAATAAATAAGTAACTCTAACTGGAGGCACCTTTCTGTTAATATTTCTCGTCATGAAAATAGCATGGAACGTATGAAAAGCGCTCAAAAATGGCACGAGTTAAAATTGCGTTTGAGTAAAGAATGTACTATTGATAAAAAGCAACAAAAATATTATGAAATTGAAAAACAGCGATGGCGTGAAATCATTAAAAGAATGATTTGTATTGTGCAGTATTTAGCTGGCCAAAATTTAGCTTTTAGGGGTGACAGTACGAATCTTTATGAGACTAATAATGGCAATTTTTTGAAATTAGTTGAAATGATTACTAAATTCGATCCAATTATGATGGAACACCTGAGCAATATTCGAAGGTCTAAAGGGTTGTGCCAAAATATGCCTCATTACCTGAGCAATTACTTCCAAAATGAATTAATTCATTTATTATCAAAGAAATATTTAGAAAGAAATTCTGAGTTGCCTCAGAACAGCAAGATATTACTCAATTATTTTGGATGAATCTCCAGATACTAGCCATGTTGAGCAGCTGACGGTCATAATTCGCTTCGTTTATTGTTCTGGTCTAGGTCAGGGTTACGACAATGAGGCAAATATGTTTGGCAAGCATGTGGGCCTTCAGGTTCAAATTCTAAAAATTAATCCCAGAGCAATGTTTTTGCCTTGTTCAGCTCACACTTTTAATTTAAGTGTCAATGATGCAGCTAAAATTTCATATGAGACTGTAGGTTTTTTTTTAATTATTCAGGTTGTTCAATTTTTTTTTCTACTTCACCCTACAGATGGCACATTTTAAAAAGGAATGTACCAAACTTAACTTTAAAATCAGTAAGTGAAACACGATGGGAAAGCAGAGTCAAAGCCATTCGCCCTCTTAGGTTTCAATTCCTCGAAATTTGTAAAAGTTTACACGATTTGGTGGAAGATAATTCAAGAGATATGAACACGAAACATTCAGCAAGGTCACTATTAGACAAAACTAAAACGTTCAAATTCATTTTTTCTATTATAATTTGGCATGATGAATTAACAAAAATTAATATTGTAAGTAAAATGGTCCAGAATCCAAATACAACTTTAAATGAATGCCATACAAAAATAAAAAATCTTATTATTTATTTCACTGAAAAGAGGTCAGACAAACATTTCGAGATTTTCATGAATGAGGCTGTAGCAGAAGCAGAAAAAAGTGATGCAGAGCAAACATTTCCATTATTAAGACAAAGAAAGACGAAGCTTTAATTTTCGTATGAAGGTACAGATAAAACAGTATTCGATCCAAAACAAAAATTTAAGATCAGTTTTTATTTTCAAATTTTGGACACAACAATTCAATCCCTACAAAGACGCTTTGGGGGAATAGATAAGTGCCACGATTTATTTGGATTTTTGGGTAATTTTCAAAATCTAGATTCTGATGTGATTAAAAGATCATGTATGGATTTGGATTTAGCTTTACAAATTCAACATGAAGGAAACGTATGCAAAGATATTGATGGTCTTGATTTGCATAATGAAATTCTGTCATACAAATTTCTTAACCCAATCACAGACTCTGGCAAAATTTCGGATTCGCCCATAGATATTTTAAATTATATAACAAAGAAAAATTTACAATCCTTGTTTCCAAATCTATTTATAGCCTTGAGAATATTCCTGACCCTTCCAATTTCGGTGGCATCTGGCGAAAGGAGTTTTTCAAAGCTAAAGCTCATAAAAAATTATTTAAGAATGTCAATGTGCCAAGAAAGGCTATCAGATTTGGCAGTCATTTCAATTGAAAATAAAATTTGTGAAGCCATTGATCACAATGAAATGATTAATGAGCTTGCATCTGTGAAAGCACGACGTGGCATATTATGTATTATTTAATAAAGTTTTTTTGCATTGAGAGTATCTCCTTTCCGTTATTGTTTCATGTTATATTCCAGAATGCCTTACTAATTTGCGAATTGAGTGTTTTCTTTCTTACTGTTAACTTACATAATAATATTGTTTTAAAATGACCTTTTTTCTTTATTTAATTTTGAAAATAAAACCTTTTTTCAAACATGGTTCGTTTTATTTTTCTTTTTACATTCATATCATATTTTCAATCATATCACAAGAACATGTTATGATATAGGTATCTTACAAACATAATATGGGGGCGCACAAAAAATCCTGCACGCAGGCGCTCACTACCCTAGGAACGGGCCTGCGCCTAGCCTTATATGTCCCAAGTACTGCAATTTACGGCCCTTCACGATGTTGATTAAATCTGCAGTTGTGTTCATCCTCCGACTTATTGATTATAGTTACCCAGTAGTTGTATTGTAAGACACGTTCAATTATTTTTTGGTTTAGATACAGATTTGCTTCAGTTATGTTTTTCTTGCTGAAGATCATTATCTTGGTTTTGCTGGTGTTTATATCCAGTCCATATTTTCTACTTGTTTCCGTTATTTTGTTTATTCAGTTTTGCAGCTCTTCTATGGTATTGGAAAACACTATTGTATCATCTGCATACTGCAGATTATTGAGCTTGACTCCATTTATTGAGATGCCTTCATCAATATCTTTTAGAGCCTCTTCAATGCTCGATCAATTATATGTGAAATACACTCCTGTCTCACTCCTCTTAAGATTTTGACCTGATCTGTATATTCTCCATCTATTCGTAGTACCGCTGATTGATTCCAATACAGATTAGCTATTATTTTTAAGTCTTTTCCGTCAATCCCTGTTCTCTTCAGCACTTCCATCTTTGTTAATGCCTGACCCTATCGAAAGCCTTCTTGTAGACAATCAGAAATGCAAAAACATTACAGCTGACATCTCTACATTTCTAAAACAATATCTGCACGCTAAATAAATCTTCCCTCGTGCCAACGGCGTTCACAAATCCAAACTGATTGGGCACAATTTATTCGCGCAAATTCTTGAGTGGATGACTTTTAGATACAGCTTCAGCAGTTGGCTAAATAATCTTATGGTCATATAATCTTCACAAACTTTTGCTCCTGGTTGTTTGGGCAATGGTACGAACTCCGATTTGAGCCACTCTACTGGTATTTTTTCTGCCCTGTATATTTCATTGAATATTTCAGTTACTATTTTCCGCAGGAATTTTATCTTTCCCTTCCTTTCATTAAGTCCCGATGCCTTTTATCCTTGATTTTTTTGACGGCTGCCATTATTCCTTCTGGTAGGATTTCGGGACCTGAATTTTCTTCAATGATGGGCTCTTGTATTGTTCTAAGTTCTTGGAAAAGTTTCTCCAAGTATTCTTTTCATACTGTCTTTTTATCTTCTTTGGTTATGGCAAAATTGTCGTCATTATCTGTTATTTTTCCTTTGCGTTTTCGAAACTTTCCAGCCATTTTCTTTACCTTTTGATGAACATATCAACTCTGATCCTCCTATATTTCTTGACATTGCTCAATTTTGTTTAATCTATAACCTAATCTTCAAGCTATGCTTTATTTCCAATGTATTAGGGATGTTCCATTAAAAAATAACCCCTTAATTTGTAATCTCACATTATTCTTAACTTCTTAATCTTTTATAGTTTCACCGTGTATAAGTGAGGCATTGTAAAACCATATCGTATAATATTTTAATAATTAGTTCATTTACCTACAACTAAATAAATTGCCGAATAATATATTTTCTAATTGAACTTCCTAAGTGTCGCAATTAAGGCCTAGATTAAATTGTAATGTAAGCAAATAGTTCAAAGTTTGTTGGTATGGTATGAACGAAGCAATAACCTCTGTGCTGAGGTATGAATTATTTGTGAGATTATAAATTGGGGATTTGAGCTCATGTGAGTACAGTTTATTACAAGTAGTTACCTAACGAACATCATATTGTGTAATTACTAGTAGCTGTCAATAAAACCATCACTTTTACTCCACAACTTCAACCTTTTATTATATTTATCATCGTCGATCGACAAGAAGCGGACAAAGGGGCATTTACAAACCGATTCGAACCTCAAAACTACGTTCGAATCTTTCCAAGGGATATGGTTCCGTTCGAGTTTAGGGTCTCAATCTGCTTACTCCCCTCACTCGTGACGTACCAGTGTATTATTGTTCAGAAGTACAATAACCGTCAAACAGCACTAAGGTCTCGATCTACCTACTCCTCAGTATTGAGTGATGACTGGTTTTACCCTGTGTAGCTGCTTTTATATCTTCAGTATGCGTGAGAACCATTTGAGCAGGATTGGTTGGTGCGGGGATCGCTGAAGCAGAGGTAGTCATGTTGCAGGCAGTCTTTTAGCGCCATCGTGCGTGTTTAAGCTATTTGGACGTTTTTCAATTTCGGTAGCTTTACGGATAATTCTTAATATTAAGGATCATGGATTCGTTGCTTTTCCGAAATCTATTTTGTGACTTGTATATCTTTCAAACCTATAGTCAATCCAACTGCCAAGCTAATAATTAATTAATGATTTAAGCGGTATTTTAAACTTTAGCTAAAACCTTTTGATTCATCTTAATGTAGGTGGTATCCTTATAGTAAAGTTTTTAAGCAATGCCGGTATTTAAGCGGTATTTTAAACTTTAGCTAAAACCTTTTGATCCACCTTAATGTAGGTGGTATCCTTATAGTAAAGTTTTTAAGCAATGCCATAGGTGTCCAGATTAACTACTTAAGTCTTAGTATTGAAATAGTAATGTAATTGGTACTCTATCAAGTCTTTCTCGAAATCTATAAAACATATTATAAACACCCTTTTGTTAATAAATGCTTATATTTAGATCCTTGTATATTAGTTTTGTGAATTAACACATTTAAAAAAAGTATTTCTAATAAAAAATACCAACGAATTACATTTGCATTAGAAACAAAAAAACTGCGGAGTTTTATTACTTGTAAAAGTAAATAAAAGCTGTATTAACTCAAATCTGAAAAACCAAAACGATAAAACGAAATTCAGAAAGAATGATTAAGAGACAGAAAGGCGCTAATTAGTAACTACGTCTTTATAAATTGAAAAAGTGAAGTTATAAATGTTCCATTAGTTTCATTCTTTCACTAGCGGCAAATTGGGAACATTAAAATCTGCACGACTAAAAGGTTTTAACGGAATTCTCGTTGGACATAATGACTGGAGAGAAAAGGAGGACATTTTAGAGTGGATGACAATTGGAAAGTTCGTAATACATAAAAATAAAAAAGTTTAAAGAACAATTTTATGGATCATGTATTACAATTAATTTTATAATGACATATTTATGTACGAACTTCGTAGCGGCTTAGAATTAAATAATGTGTATAAAAAATTAGCAGAAAGAAAGCCAAAAAAATACTTAAATATTATTGCATGACAAAATTGAATTCATGCTTTTTAATACACAATATCGCTGCCTTAGAATGGAATTAGTCTATGTCCAAAATTGGCTGTTTGCTGTTTTTTTGACCAAAACTTACAGTGGATACTTACTGCAGAAATATTATAAGTTCAGGTTTAAAATTATTTAAGCATTTCAAACAATACTGAAGTAGTCAGTCTATGTCCATTATCTAATTAGGTTGGTGCAGAAGTGGCGTATGTCAACATTTATTAGTTCTCTTTTCATCTGAGTTGATTTAAATCAAATATACTAAGTCAGAACTAGCTATCTGGAGATAGACTAGTTCTGCACTTGCCAGATCGTGGCAGCACTAGTCTAGTTTTTGTAAACATAGGTTAGTTTGTGTGATTTGTATATCAAAATCAACAGTAAAAATTTTACTCTAAAAATAATCTTTTTCCTGTTTGAGAATTCAAATAATTATGTTGAGTCCTGAGAAGTATGTGGTGGCACTGTGACAACAATGTAAGTATTAGTAATGTTAATATAATTTTAATAGTTCCTGTTTGTATAATTAAATAAGTATTTTAATTTCATTAACTTATGTTTTAGGTCTACTAGACAAAACTTATCTAAATAATACTACACAAAGACTAAAAAGGAGATACAGAATATAAAAAATTCAACAATTAATTCTTTTTTAAGTAATTTAACAGCTGACCAGAACACAGATTATTCGTTATGGAAGGCAACAAAAAGAATGAAGAGACCAATTATTCATTCTCCTCTCAAGTTGAAAACGCAATGGCTAAGTGACGAAGCAGAACGATTTGCAGATCATTTAGAAAGCACGTTCAAACCCAACGACAATGATGGTGAAGAACTGAGATGGGAAGAACCATTCCAAACTTAAGAAAAAATAACGTTGACATCACTTAGAGAAGTATCAACAGAGTATTAAAAAATCTACCAAGAAAAGCCATAGTTAAGCTGACACACCTAATAAATGCTGCTTTTAGATTGAGATATGTTCCCAGACTCTGAAACGTAGCCAAAGTGATTATGATCGCCAAACCAGGTAAATCTCCTAATAAAGTGACATCCTATCGACCAATATCACTCCTTCCAGTGATGTCAAAACTATTTGAAAAACTTGAAAAACTATTGAAAAGATTAAAACCAATAATAGAAAGAAAAAGTCTTATACCAAATCATCAATTTGGTTTCAGAAATCAACATTCAACTGTAAACAAAGTTTACAGAATAACGAATATAATAGAAAAACATTAGAAGAAAATAAAGTCTACTCTACAATCTTCTTGTATGTAGCACAGGCGTTTGATAAAGTCTGGCATGACGGTTTAAACTATAAACTAAGAACGTTCATGCCTAAACAATATTCAGAAATCTTGAAATCATACATTGCGAATAGATATTTCAGAGTAAAACAAGAAGAAGTGTACACCGACTTAAGGGAGATCAAAGCTGGCGTGCCACAAGGGAGTGTCTTAGTTCCGGTCCTGTACCTATTGTATACGTGTGACATTCCAGAGCTAGAACAAAATACTATTGCCACCTTCGCGGATGATACAGCCATACTAGCGATAGGAGACACTAGTGAAGAAGCGATTGATATGTTGTAACTATCAGTAAATAAAATACATAACTGGACCAGAAAATGGCAAATAAAATTAAATGAGACTAAATCTGCACACATTAACTTTACAAATAAAAAATAGAAAATTTCCCAGTTAGAATAAATGATACCCGAATTCCTTATGCAACATCAGAAAAATACTTGGGCATCACCCTAGACGCCATGGAAAAGTCCATGTCAAAAAGAAAAGAGGGAGCTGGATATTAGATATAAGAAATTGTATTGGCTGATTGGAAAAAATTCAACATTATCAATTCATAATAAATTATCCATCTACAAGCAAGTACTGAGGCCAGTATGGGTATATGGGTGCCAACTCTGGGGTTGTACCAATGCTAGTAATCTACATATTATCCAGAGATTTCAAAACAAAGTACTGAGAAACATTGTTGATGCTCCTTGGTATATCCGTAACAGCAACCTCCACCAGGACCTGGGTATGGAAACTGTGATCGAAATAATCAAGAGAACAGCAGCAAGTAAGAGCAGAGGCTGCATAGTTATGTGAATGCCGAGGCAATCCAGCTTCTTGACAACACTGAACTAAAGAAAAGACTCATAAGGACAAAACCATTTGAGTTAGTGTAAATATGTAACAAGTTAGTCTAAAAAGAAGTAGTTGTAGTATTGAGTAAGTGCCATAGGGTAAGCCCTATGGCTTACTCTACCTATTGGTAAGTTTGGTCAGAAAATAACTGATAATTGGTCATTTGTGACCAGATAGCAGTATACAAACACCACACTGGTGTTAAAAAAACTGTTTTAGGTTATGTAGGTTACTTTTATAATTACATTTTAGCAAATAGTAATTTTTTGTTATTAGCCTCTACCTTACGATTTTATTATAAATAATGTAGAGGACAAATCTATTATACGCTCGATAGCAAGGAGTTATAAAACTGATGACTGCACTAATGATGTTGACGATAAAGATGGCGAAGAAACGTCGACGGGTAGTAGTAGAAAACAATCACGCAAGTTTATGTCATATTTCTATTATCTTTATACTTCTGAAAAGAAGGAAAGAGTTTTTAAAATGTTTTTTCTGAATACATTGTGTCTTTTGCATCAAATGGTAGAAATGTGTTTTCCAAAAAAAAAAAAATAAAATACTGAATACAATTGGCGAAGATCAAGAGAAAAATGTCTGTGCTACAAAATTATCTGATAAAATAAAACCGTCAGTGATGGATCATAATATGAATATGTTTTTTTTCTTTATTAACCGCATCCACTACTTGGTGTTATTAGCGGGAGAACATCATATACAATTTACAATTAATTAAATTACAAACAGTCAAGATTACAATTAAGTGGGTAGGTTTGTAATACAATACAATAGTATATTACAATAATAATACAATAGTATATTACATCACTTTCATTTAACAAACAATCATACACATATCTCTGCTTCATTGGATCAAATCTATCTCCTCAAGAACTTCCCGTTTACTGTCATACAACTACAATAGCAGAATTGAGTTCTCCATTCAACAATACATAGTAGTTTCAACCATGTTCTACCATCCATCAATTAATAGAGTACCGGCATGTAAGTAATGTTTATTTATTTGCTCATTTATTAATTTATTACAATCTAATAGACTATTTTATAACAATTTGTGGGCCTTACCTTGTCTGTTTAAACTTTTAAAACTTTTATACCTTTTTATTCAACTTACTCTTTTTGAAATAAAACCACAGACATGTAATATTGGCATAATTATTGTAATTTCCAACATCTACTTTGTTTATCTTTATTAGACAACACCCTAATATGGGTTTTTATCATTTCAGCATTTATTTAACTTTGTATCGAGACCTGAAGATGCTTTGCATATTGTAGAAAGCGAAACCGGTCGTCTGATAGTTAAATTAAATTGATTGTGAGTAAGTCTTATTTATTATTTCTTTACCTAAATGTCGAAGTATTAAATCGAATGGGCAGAGAATAATAATTGCTGCCAATAATAAAAAGAAGAAAAACTGCTTATTTGAGTCATATATTTCGAAATTCCAAGTACCATTTCTTAAAGCTGATTATGGAAGGGAAGAGAGAAGGAAAACGGGGCATCGGAAGAAAGAAATACTCATGGCTTAAAAACATAAGAGATTGGACAAACCTCGATGCCCATGCACTCTTAAGCGCCACACAAGATCGAGAGAAGTATGCCAGAATTCTCGCCAACATCCTCTAATTGCATAGGGCACCATAATAGGAAGAAGAAGCAAAAAATTCATTTACAAAAAAGAAAGAACAGTTTGTTCACTTACAGTTTATGAAAAATATATTACTTAAATTCATAATGTAGGACTTCTATTAACACAGTTATCAAAAATATTCGGAGTCCATATTCCTACGTACTAGAAAACTCCTTCTTTCGTACCCTTTTTATTATCTTGTAATTACAGGTATAATTAAATGTTTGGCTAATTTTGCCTAAAGTCCCGCAGATCAATAAAAAGACACTTGATTTCGATGTTACACTCACGCACCTCACGCAGAGAATTCGCCTACGCCGTAATTGCCCGGATAACACTCTAAGATACAATTTTGGGTTAAGACAACTTGACCCGAATAAAATCTTTGTCTTTGTTTCTTAATATCAAACCGCAAATAAATCCCGGCTTCAGCTAAGCCAAAGCATTTTCAAGTGCAATTTTTGTAGCTACCGTTTTCTTTAATCAGAACAATCATTAATTAAGGTCTAATTATAAAATAATTACACAAAGAAGATAAGAAGGGCTTTAAGAAATATTTATGCAGTTGACTATAAACCAGTGTTTATACGGAAAATATTAATATTAATAAAATATTATATTTTTTTTAAAGCTGCCAAAAATTTGTAATCACCTAAAGATTAAAAAAAAAAGAATCATTTTGACACAATAATTAAAACTAAAGTTTTTTTTATTTATTTATTTACGCTGTAACCACAAGGATTATTAGCGACCTAAAAAATATAATACAGGTAAAGTACAATACAATACAAGTACAAGTACAAATACAAGTACAAGTAAAAAATTACAATAATTGATACAGTTCTGAATCTTTAACCCTTCATTAGTTGGGCATAGGTCCAGTGGACCTAGACCCCAGTTTTTTGCCCGTAATTTAAAATAAAATTAATATATATCATTGAACCTAAATGACATCTAATGATGATCAGTCTTCTTTTACCTGCCGAAGTAACATTCCAATTAACCGCCGAGATTTTCCGGAAATTTGCGAACAAATTCGACCGTACACAAAATACGTCCGCCGAGCTAGCCCGCTCAACCACGCAGGGTTGCCAAATTGGGTGATTTTCCCCCAAATTTGGGGTATTTTTTGCTTGGGGGATTTTTTGGGGGTATACACTGAATGTGGGATTTTTTAAAGGAAATTTTTTTCACATTGGGGTTTTTTGGGGTATTATTTAACGCTTCAACAACATGAAACTGTAGCATTTTAAATTTGATTGATTCTTTGAAGTATATTTAAAGTCGCCTCGTATATGAAATCGTCTTAATAAAACGAAGAATGTTTTCTGTTTTTTAGTTCGTATCTTTCGAAAAGTGTTTTCAATCATTCTAACGTCGTAGAGTAATAAATCCATTTAATTGTTGTTTATTTTACTGCGGCGATTTCTTTTCATGTAAATGCGTTTCAAAGGATATCTACGTCGTTCGTTGGTTTTGCTATTTCAGCAGTTCGTTGATTTTCAAGTTAAGCGAACAAATTTTTAATTTCGTCACTATCGGTGGAGCCGCTGTCAAGGGCAGTTGGTTTCGTTTGTTTAGTCCGAATTTTCATCAAATTCGTAATGTTTTTTTTTTGTTATTAGTTTTTTTCATCAGAAGTATTGAAGTTTGGTAGCATGTGTAGTTACAATTTGAGGTTGGTTTATGATATTGACGGAAAAGTGCTTGGGTGGTATTCTTCGAGGAACCGGCAAATTTATATGTGGAGAAGTGAATATTATACTCAAATGTAATGTGTCAGTTTTTGTCTGAGTTAATCACCGATTTGGGTCGTGCTGTGTTTTGAAGAGCTTTGTGTTTTGAGAAGTTTTGAAAAGCCAAGCTTTGAAGATTGCAGTTTAATTAACCCGAAGTCCGATGGTCCAGTGCCCAGCTTTCATCGTATATTTGTTGTCCCTGGTCATTCCAGACCATTTTGCAGCTTGTGAGAAGCATTTGTTTGTTTTGCAGTGTTTTTGAGTAAAGTTCCAGCCCCAAAACTTTTAAAGGAGATATAATATTCAGTGATATCAGGTACTCTTTTTTTTTCGTAAACATTTTTTAAAGTAAATATTTAAATAGTTACCGCTACAAAATGTCGCGCAAATAGGGTCCCCAATGCCCAGAGTTGTAAACCGAAAGCGCCATTGTAAGTCGTTTTTTTTTGTATTTTGCTAGTATTATTTGTATTTGTAACTGTTTGTGGATGAGTATAGTTGTGTTTTGTCTTTTGTCCTAAGCCATTTCATTGTTTCCTCTAGGCCCTCTCTGACGGCGTTTGTGTTATGCCACGGGCTAGTAGGAGATTGTGAATGTGAAGAGTAGTCCCCTGTGTTCCCCTGTTGTTCCCTAATTAACCAGCTTTGACGGCGTATGTAATGCCACGGGTTAATAGGAGATTGTGTTCCCCTGAGTCCCCTTTTGTGTTTCCTGTCTTGTATCTGAATGATGACAAGTGTTATACTCGTGATCGGAGGTGCTGTTTAGTTTTGCCTAGGAGCAGTCTCATTTAGTTTTCAGAACAAGAGCAAGGTTTTTTATGTTGTGTTATTTTGTGTAGCTCACTCAAAAGTCAAGTTTTCAATATTATTAGTATTTTTGTATCACCCTGTATGTGAAGTTTATCGAGTATGTTGTTTTGTATACTTGTGTATTTGCTTTCACCCAAACATTGTTTTAGTATTTTTGTCCCACCCTGTATGTGAAGTTCGTTGAGTTTGCTTCGAACCGTTTTTTTTTCTGTTATTTTGTGGATTTGTTTTATCCAGTTTTTCCGTTAAATCAAGTCTATTCCTGTCCCAAGTTAACTGCTACGATTTCCATTTTCTTCTATGTCCAGTTTTCGTAAAATTATGTAGAAATAATTTTCGTCTATTTCCTTGTGAATTAAAAAATACGTATTTGGAATGATGTCATTCTTTATTTGCCGGTATTTAAAATGTGAACGATATCAAGTTTGTTTATTCTTGTTCGTCTTAAGTATCATCCCATGTCTGAGAAAAGAATTTTGTTTACGTTAACGAAATAATTTATTTCGTATGTAGACGCTGTCCTTTCTTTAAGTGTTTATAAGTCAATTTATTTCGTCTTCTTATTGAGTGTTTGAGCAATTTATTGCGTTTCAGAAATCAGCTGTTGTACGAAAAATATAGGTCAAATTTTTTCGTATCTTTAAAGTTTAATAGTCCAGGCAATGTGTGAAATTTTTTTAAGCCCCGAAAAGGAAAATGTTTCTGATTTACAGTCCATGTGTCCATGTGTTTTCGTGTTGTCTTTTGTTTTATAAGTAGGAGGAAGTAATAATACGATTTCGTTTGTCCATGGCTAAGGCCGATTTGTTAGTGACAAAGCGAAGTATTGTTATTTGCCTTATGTTTGTTATTTCCGTGTTTCCCCGTGTTTTCTTTGTTCCTATTCTGTGTTATAAGTAGGAGGAAATGATGATACGATTCCGTTTGTCCTTGGCTAAGGCCGATTTGTTAGTGACAAAGCGGAGTATTGTTATTTTTCTTTTGTCTGTTAGTCTTGTGTTTCTCCCTAGTTCTTTTTTGTGTACAAGTAGAAGAGAGTGATGATACGACTTCGTGTATTCCTGGCTAAGGCCGATTTGTTGAGAATACATAGCGAAAGTATTCTGATGTTTTTTCTGTCTGTTAGTTTAGTGTCTTTCCGTGTCTTTGTGTGGTCAGATGTGGTAGTGGAGATATGTTGATGGTCTAAAATGTATTAGTTTGTGATTTGAGTATTGTGTTGTTGAAATATCATATAGGACGTACAGGCATGTGACCTGGATTTGTGTTTCCTTGGATATTTCTGTTGTTGTGTAAGACTGCGTAGCAGCATCCCCTTTCCGTGATATTATTAGAAAGGATAAGCCTTTCTAAGTGTTGAAGTAAGACTATTGGCATGAGTCTCAATAGCATTCCTTCTTGTTGTAGTGTTTGTGATGAAATGTTTATGATTTGGTAAAAGCGGAGGTACAAATACTTGCATTGTCCATTGTGACGTTTTGATTTGCTGAGGTGAAAGTACCTGGCCGCTTATTGTGAAAATTTTGTTTATGTCGATTGTGAGACCATGTTAGTGAAACATCTGAAGTATTTTTAGTACTACCGTTGAATGACCCACTTAGAATTCCCCAGTTTTATGTTGTGACCCTGTTCGAGTTTTGTTGAAGAATAGTGAACGTTTCTTTCTGATTTGTATGAAGATGTTGTATTCGATTATTATCCGTGAAATGATGAAGTTTATTTCTTGATGTTGTCCCTTTATTCCCTTCCCAAACTGTGTCTTTGACCTTATTAGTTGTCATAAGAGGAACGGCTAGGTCGATGAGTTTTGGATTCGTCCGCCAGGTGACCTGTTGAGCTTTTAAGGAAGATAAGCATTAGTTTTTGCCTTGTGTATATATATATATATACTCTTCTTCTTCTTCTTCTTTACCCTTCTTGCCCTGCTTTTGAGATTTGTGTACCCAGTTGGAAGTTTTATTGTTGTTGACGGACTGTAATGATTTTTTTGTTCTTTTGGAAGATTATAGTGTTTCTTATGTTCCCTTGGAGATCTGTAATGATGTTTTTGTTTCTTTTGAAGTGTTGTCGTAACTTTTTTGTTTTCTTTGGAAGACTGTTACGATTTTTTTTTGTTTCTTCAGGAAGTATTTAGTTTGAGACTGAACTGATTGTGTATTGATTATGGCTTGTATGCCATGTGCCCCTGTTCTTTCTTCTTTTCCAAGATTGTGTATTAGCATTTTGGATTTATTTTCTTCTTTTGTCCTTTTGGGAGTTTCCTGACTTGGAAATTTTTCGCTGTGTCGATCCCAGAGGATATTTCTATGGAACTATTGGCCATCCTGTTTTTCTTCTGTTTGTGTTGGTTTAATTTTCAACCAGTGGTTGAAAATTCATTGCTTGACTGTTATAGTCAAGTTTGTTATTGTTTGATATTGTTTTGGTTATCTATTATGTGGATAACCATAGCGAAGCTTGTCTAAGCTGTGTTGTTGGCCACCCGCCTTTGTTGAGCTGGAAGCACCTCTCTTTTCGCTCCCAGAAACTTCAACACTGGTCTGTTCCACGTTTTTGGTTAGGCTAGAGCCATTTTAGTAGAAATCTGCCATTGTGTCGTTGTGCTTAAGAGCCAACGAACTGTACCTGGTGCCGATTCGTCAAATCGAGCATCCAGTTTTATTTTGTATGTTATTATGTTAGAACCATAAACAGTTATGATGTGTAGTTTTGGTTATGATTTTTGTTTGTTGTTTTTTGTTCTGTTTGAGTTATTGAAGTCATTATGTGTTGTTGCAGTAGTTAGAAAATGCTACTGTTGTTCCAACCTGATTGTTGTTCGCCCTAAACGAAAACTTTTCCTGTTAGTCCAGTTTTCGCTCTTACGTGGGGGTATTGTAGCATTTTAAATTTGATTGATTCTTTGAAGTATATTTAAAGTCGCCTCGTATATGAAATCGTCTTAATAAAACGAAGAATGTTTTCTGTTTTTTAGTTCGTATCTTTCGAAAAGTGTTTTCAATCATTCTAACGTCGTAGAGTAATAAATCCATTTAATTGTTGTTTATTTTACTGCGGCGATTTCTTTTCATGTAAATGCGTTTCAAAGGATATCTACGTCGTTCGTTGGTTTTGCTATTTCAGCAGTTCGTTGATTTTCAAGTTAAGCGAACAAATTTTTAATTTCGTCACTATCGGTGGAGCCGCTGTCAAGGGCAGTTGGTTTCGTTTGTTTAGTCCGAATTTTCATCAAATTCGTAATGTTTTTTTTTGTTATTAGTTTTTTTCATCAGAAGTATTGAAGTTTGGTAGCATGTGTAGTTACAATTTGAGGTTGGTTTATGATATTGACGGAAAAGTGCTTGGGTGGTATTCTTCAAGGAACCGGCAAATTTATATGTGGAGAAGTGAATATTATACTCAAATGTAATGTGTCAGTTTTTGTCTGAGTTAATCACCGATTTGGGTCGTGCTGTGTTTTGAAGAGCTTTGTGTTTTGAGAAGTTTTGAAAAGCCAAGCTTTGAAGATTGCAGTTTAATTAACCCGAAGTCCGATGGTCCAGTGCCCAGCTTTCATCGTATATTTGTTGTCCCTGGTCATTCCAGACCATTTTGCAGCTTGTGAGAAGCATTTGTTTGTTTTGCAGTGTTTTTGAGTAAAGTTCCAGCCCCAAAACTTTTAAAGGAGATATAATATTCAGTGATATCAGGTACTCTTTTTTTTTCGTAAACATTTTTTAAAGTAAATATTTAAATAGTTACCGCTACAAAATGTCGCGCAAATAGGGTCCCCAACGCCCAGAGTTGTAAACCGAAAGCGCCATTGTAAGTCGTTTTTTTTTTGTATTTTGTTAGTATTATTTGTATTTGTAACTGTTTGTGGTACACATAATTAAAGGTTAAATTTTATTTTCTTAACTTTTTATTTATTTTTTTTAAGCTAACCCTTTTTGAGTTTATTTGAAAAAGATATGTTTTGATTTTATTTTCTAATTATTTCCCTAGTTACAACTAGTGGTTGTAATAGGCATAATTAGGCACCTCAAGTGGCGCCCTATATTAAATTCCTTGAGGTGTTTCTTGTTTAATTTTTATTTTGTTTATCCCAAGAGCCCTTTATTTCATTTTTTTGTAGTTGCCCCATTCCAATGCCCTTATCTTTTACTTATCCACGACCCCAGCTCTCCTACGAAACCCTGAGTGTCCGTTCGCATCAGTAGCGATTATTTTGCTTGCCCTATCTCCACCCCCAATAGTTTCTTCCCCCAATTTTCTACCTTATATTAATGCCCCTGTGGTAGGCAAAATATTATCGTTACAAAACAAGAGGTTGTTTGTTTTATTAGCCATTTTCTCGAAATGACTTATTTTGACTTAGCGAGTTTTTGCACCAAGTCCACGATATTAGTATTTAGTATTAACGGTTAGTATAACTGGCATAGGTCGTTATTTGTAAATTAATTTAATTTGGTTGGGACCCAGAATGAAGGGTATACCTGCTGATCGATTAAATGTTTCCACTTCCTTTTTTGTATTTTTTGCTTTTTAATTAGTATATACCCATGTATGTACGTGCATAAGTATTTATATGTTCGCATATGTACCGGGTGGTCCAATAAGCCAATCTCTCGGCTATATATCAGAAACTATTCATGTTACAATTTTAGGAGAAAAAATTCCTTAGTAAAAGTGGCCAAGAGAAATCGCTGAAAATAACTTTCAAGTTTCTGGGTTAACCGCTAGGGGGCGTAACCTGTGAAAAAAAATTTGAAAACCAGTTTTTTGTGAAATATGCCCAATTATACCAACTGTTAAATAAGTAAACTGGAAAGAGGCCTTAATTTTGCACAAAGTTGTTCAAGTACTTTTTTTTTACTTTCTCAAATAAAGGGTGGGGGAGAGTGGAAAAGTATTTGTGGATAAATACCTATAATTTTGGTTTGGATTAACCGATTTTAACGAAATTATTGTCATTAGAAAGAGTGTGGATGATTTAATTTAAATCTGCTATAAAACAATTGCATTTAGTTTTAATTGTCATGGGTAGATGGTACTTTCGAATAGAAAAAATTAAAATTTGTTTTTCTTCAAAATGTAAAATGAAAACACCTATTTATTGTAAATTATAATGGAACTGGATTAAATTCGTAACAAAATGGCGCAAACCACATGTTGATAACTTTTGTCGAACTCGAGATATGAATAAAAACGCATAAACATAAGTAAGTATAGTATTGACTCACCCTTTATTTTAACTTAAAATAAATATGTGAAAGATCATACAAATATCTCGATCATTCAAACATAATGTCCAATTAAATGTTCAAATTGTTTTCCATCGTTGTCCACATAAAGATGTAATCTTTCGCGCATAGACATAACAGCTGCTTTAATTTCAGCTGTAGATATACTGTTTTTTTTTGTTTTCCTTTGTATTTGTTGTTTGTTGTTCTTTTTCCATAAATTTTGTCCGCTTTCTGTCAGGAGTTCTTGGTAGTAATCATTTCATTATTTTTCGCTTATGAAAGTAAAATGTGTTTTTTCCTGTGTGTTTTCTTTTAGACTCTTTATTACTTTCCAGGATTCTGAGTTCTTTGTACCTCCTATGTATTGTTCGATGTTCATACATGTGGATTCCCAGTTATCATTTTTATCTTTTGTTATTAATCTTTTTACCTCCTGTTCTTTTTCTGTATCTTTCTAGGTTCACTTGTTTTTTTGAGCTTATCCATTTAGGATATAACTGTTTCTTCTGTTTAATACGTTCTTCCGTGCTTCCTAATAGACGTTGTCGATATCTATTATTTGTTCTCCTCTCTTCGCAACCTAAGGCTTCCGCTGCTGCTTCCTTTATGCAGGATTTTATATGTTCATATGTTTCGTCTATATTCTCAAAACTAAACTCCTCCAGTTTTTGGTCTAACCTTCGTCTGTACAAGTCTTTCACAGTATTTTACTACAGAGTTAAATCCTGGACTCGCACTGAAGCGATGGAGAAAAAGCTTGAAGCCTTCAAGATTTGGCTACACAGAAGAATCCTAAGGATATCATGAACGGACAAGTTAACCAACGAGACTGTACGACGAATAATGTGGAAAGAAAGTGAAGTGATGTATACGATTAAAAGGGAAAGTTAGAATATCTCGGACACATAATGAGAAACGGCACTAAATACAGATTACTGAAAATAATCGTTCACAAGGCAAACTATTCGGAAAGCGAGGAATTAGGAAAAGAATATTATGGTTAAAAAACCTAATGAAATGGTTCTCCACAACAACAACTAATCTATTTGAAGTATCAATTAATGAAATAGTTATAGCCATAATGATCGCTAATATTTAAAACGAATAGGCACCAAAAGAAAAAAATATATTTTTTTCATAAATATCAGAATTCTTTTGGACCAGGTGCAGGTTTTATGAGAAAGAAAAAATAGTTTATCGAAAATTGAAGTATAACTCTTAACGTGGGTAAAAAATTTTTGCTTGTCACGTAGAAGTTATTAGTTACTTATTTTAGCGTAGGTAAAAATTTTTTGCTTGTCACGAAAAATGAATAGTCATTTATTTAAAAGCCAATCACTCTTTAATATTTCCTATTTAAATTAATTAAAACCTATAAAATAGTAAAGGCATAAAAATATGTTATATGTCTTTATTTGTATTAACTTTTTTATTATCTATATCGTTCTAGCTATAAAAGAGGGCTAAAAGCCGAACGATCCTCACTTACGTGGTTTTAAAGATTTAAGCATTAAATAAATATCTAGAAGATGAAGCTGTTCATTTTTGTAGCACTTGTGGTAAGTCACACATTGAATTATTTTAATTAACTTTGTTTTTATGTTTACATAATATAACATGATTACAATTTTAAAAATTATGTTGCTTGATTGGGTTGTTATTTTTACTCAAGAAATGTACCACCTCCTAAAGAAAGAAGTTAGAAGTTCGAACCTTTAAAATAAGATTTAGAATCTTAAAAGTGCTTGATAAACTAAAAAGTTCTTGCAAAGTGAAAGAGAATTGAGCTGTTTATATTACAGCTAATAAATATTAATAATAATTAAATTAATTGATATATAATAATAACTAAATTAATATTATATTATATAATTAAATTAAATAATAATTAAATCATATCGGTCTAGCAGATTTTTCAAAATTTTAGTTATGTTTTGGCATTTTATAAAAAAATGTATCGTTTGAATATAAGTTCTGGAACCTAGGCAATTACTTTGTAAAATTAATTTAAACTAGCGGACCAACTCGACATCGAGTTTTTTAAATGAAATTTTTATTTTGCGAGAAAAATTAAGAGATCAATACAAACAATATAAGCAAGAATATACATAACATTCATCAATAATAATGCAAGTAAAAAGTGTATTAAATATCACGAAATATTTCGTCGAAAACAATGTTTTTTGTTACAATGTCTCCATTTTCTGAAAACTTTTGCTTGGCACCGGGAGTTATGTAAACTTTTACTTTTTACTTTTTAATAAAAACGAAACCGGAAGTCGACCTCAAAACCGGAATGCAATTTTTAGTTCATCAAATGTCGACATAGATATCATTTAGCAGTTAATTTTGCATGCTGATCACGAATCCGGTGTCAGATTTGCTCTATCTTGACGTTTTATGCGCGTTTTGGGTCACTTTCGGTGTCGGATCGCAACCGGAAGTACATATTTAGATTCGTCTCGACGAGACCTTTCAATCCATATATACATTGTGGGGTCTAAAATTTAAAGTAAATTTTAACTTCCGGTCATCTCAATACTGGAAGTGAATTTTTGTACCAAAAGCATATCTTGACAATCTCATACGTAATGCTAATAATATTCTGAAAAAATATTTTAATTATCCAATATGGTTTTTGAGTAAAGTACTGGACAAGAAAACGGCTTAGCGTTTTAGTATATAAGATTCAAACATAACTACAAACACTTTTAGGGTTATTTTAATGGCTTTTGATTATCTGACCCATTCAGCCACGATAGTCTTTGATACAATATTAAATATAAGAATATTGTAGACATATTATATTGTTCTGAAGCTATTTTCTTATGGCATTTTAAAGTAATTACCATTTTAATGGAAAAAGCCACAATTAATCAGAATCAGCAAATGAGATGCTAGAGTCAGGATCATGTAAAAAGGACGGAAGTGTATTATATTATTCCGGTAACAGCACAGAAGACCCGCATCACAAAAATGGTGTAGGTATATTAGTAACATCAGAACTAAGTAAATATGTAAATATGTATTAATTTCGTACCAGTCTCGGATAGTACTTTCTCCAAATAAATCTGCAGATAGAAAATATGACGATGAAGTCGAGAAGTTGTATGATCATATCCAAGACATCTTACATAAACTTAATAAATACGAAATTTTATATATTATAGGCGACTTCCATGCAAAAATTGAGGAAGGTTGACGAGGTCAACTGTAGGTCCTTATGGTTTAGGACAACCTAACGATTGAGGACAGAGATTGTATAAATTTTGTAAAGAAAACGATATGATAATTGCAAACACCTGGTACAAACTACCCAAGCGACGACTATACACTTGAAAAGCCCCATTTGATGATGGCAATAACCCTGAGTGTTCAAGAAATTAAATAGTTTATATACTTGTAAATGAGCGATTCCGAAATGCCGTCAAAAAAGTCACTATATATCCTGGGGCAGATATTGGATATAATCATCACCACTTGTAGCAGATATGAAACTAAGGTTAAAACGAATTTAGCGACAAAAACCAAAACCCAATGTAGTTAACTTTGACGATATAAACATAACACATAACATTAAACAAGAATTTAACAACAGAATAAAAAACATTGGAGAACAACTAGACGATCCAGAAGAACTATGGAGTGAATTTAAAAACCAAGTTAACGACGTCTCCACAAACAATGATGATAGAAAAAACTTAATCAAGACAAATAAATGGATGACAGATGACATCTTGAAATTAATGGAACAACGTCGACTGATAAAATCTAAAGTAACAGAATATACACACCTGCAGAGAAGAATAAAAAAGGAGATCAAATTAGCAAAAAAAAAATGGATGAAAGAAGGGTGCAAAGAAATGGAGAATGTAATATCTAAACACGACTTATTGAATGTGCACAAAAAACTAAAAGAAATGACTAACATATTTAAAAAAATAAAAAACGGACTACAGCTGGTAACTTTCGTTACAGTTACCAGCTGTAGTCCGTTTGAAGAGGTTCACTCTCCGGACACTGGAACTCACTTCAAACATGTTACCTGAAGTCAAATTCAATTAAATATTTAACATTTAATTTAAAGGGATTTTACCCTGGTATTTTGGTGGCTCAGGCATTTTGACCTAGCAATTTTAAACCTGATGATGGACTGTTTAGTCCAAAACGTTTGTTTTTTTATGTAGCCCTTTTAAGGGTTTTTGAAATAAATATACCCATTTACGAAGACTAACCTCTTTTTAAAAATAGAAATATTATCGAATACCGTAAAATCAATAAACGCATAAGAAAAATTAAGCAGGCCAAAGAATCCTGGCTTGAGAATTTATGTAAAGAAATAGAAGACTTCCAAAAAAACCATGACAGTTTCAACCTCCACAAGAAACTTAAATATACTGCCGGAATTAGAAAATAGAAAAATGCTCAAATACTTAAAAGCGCGGACGGAAAAATTGGTGATCACAAACAACAGTGCAAAGAATGGGAGAGATACATCACTGACCTTTTTGACGATCATCATCATCGATCAGCCCTGAGTTGTCCATTGTTGAACATAGGCCTCCTCTAGATTTTTCCATCTGCTTCTGTTCTGCGCCTCTGCTATCCAATTAGTCACGATTCATTTGAGGTCGTCGGTCCATCGCGTTGGGGGTCTTCCTCGGCTTTGCTTGTCAGCCCGTGGTCTCCACTCAAGCAATTTTTTTCCAAATGTCGTCTTTCATTCTTGCAACATGTCCTGCCCATCTCCATTCTTGCCTTGTAATATGTTCGATAATGTCTTCCACTCCGGTTCGTCTACGAACTTCCTCGTTTCTTATTCTATTTCTTAAGCTTATTCCAAGCATTGATCTCTTCATCTTTCGTTGTGTCCTTCTCAATTTTTCGGCTGATGCTTTGTGGAAGTCGACAAAGATAAGAGCAAGGGGTCTGTTATATTCGATAGACTTTTCAACTAGAGTTTTAAGGCATTACAAATGGTCGTTTGTTTCGTGTCCCGCTCGAAATCCTGCCTGTCCTTCTGATTGATAGAAATCGAGTTTTGCTTCTAATCGGTTTGTCAGTATTCGAGTAAAGAGCTTGTATAGGTGGTTAAGCAAACTAATTGGCCTATAGTTTTCGAGATCTAATTTATCCCCTTTTTTGCGAAGGAGGATTGTATTCGAATTCTTCCATTTACTTGGAATGTTTTCACTATGCAGACATAGATTAAAAAGTGTTTGGATTCAGGACATCAAAAGGGGACCTCCTAGTTTAATTGTCTCAATGACTACACCATCTTCCCCCGGAGCTCTATTATTTTTTACTGTGACACTGGTTGTCACATTTACTGTGACAACCAGTTAGACAGAGGTCCCAGTATACTGAATTCGGAAGTCAAAAAGGCAATACAGCAAGCCAAAAACAATAAAGCACCTGGACCAGATCAAATCCCTGCTGAGGTACTTAAACTTTTGGATGAGAAAAGCATTGCTTGCTTAACCACTTTCTTCAACAAGATTTACAATGAAGGAAAAATACCAGATAATTGGTTAGAATCACTGTTTATAACATTACCAAAGAAAAGCAGGTCCACCAATTGCAGCGATTTTAAACTAATCAGTTTGATGAGTCTCACACACTGAAAATACTCTTACGAATTAAACAAAACCGAGTATTCCTTCTATGCGAAAGTAGGATGGGTGATAAGCAATTTGGATTTAGAAACGGTCTATGAACTAGAGAGGCACTATTCTGTATGCGCGTTCTATTACAAAAAAGTTGTGAATTCCGAAAGAATGTTTATGTTTGTTTCATCGACTTCGAGAAGGCGTTCGACAAAGTACAACACGATACACTTTTCGATTGCCTACAGGCAGCAGGACTTGACCACTATGATATAAGGCTGCTGAAATACTTATATTATAATCAAGTAGCCTCTATCCAAATTGGAGACAGTCCGACTGAAAAACTATCCATCAAACGTGGAGTACGGCAGGGTTGTGTTTTGTAACCCACTCTTTTTAATGTGTACTCTGAAGAATTCTTTAGGGATGCTTTGGATGACAGACAAGAGGGAGTAAGACTAGGTGGAGAAGTAATCAACAACATTAGATACGCTGACGTTACAGCCATTCTCGCAGAAAATTTACAAGATCTCCAAACATTAAGACAAAGACATTTCAAAGACAAAGTGGATGGCAGTTGGAAAGATCAATATAGATCAAGGTCTGATTTCTCTTAATGGAGAAGAGATCGAAAGGGTAAATCATTTCAAATACCTTGGCAGCTGGTTAAATGTAAATTGTGAATCGGATGAAGAGATAATAACCAGGATCGAAATATCACGTAAGGCTTTTATGACCTGGAAACCAGTTTTATGCAACAGAAACCTATCGTTGTGAGACATGGACGTTAAAAACTACAATGCTAAACAAGTTAGAAGCATTCGAATTGTGGTGCTATAGACGAATCCTAAAGATATCGTGGGTTTCGCACACTTCCAATGAAGATGTTCTTCAAATGATCAATTCAGAACATCTGCTCATAAACACCATAAAGAGGAGAAAAACAGAATACTTCGGCCATATAATTAGAGGACCTAAATACCATCTACTTCGCCTTATAATACAAGGAAAAGTGGTAAAGTGAAACTTTCATGGCTGCCTAATATTAGACGATGGTGTGGTTCCACAGTAGAAGAATTATTTCGCGCAGCAGCCGATAGAGAAAGGTTTCAGGAAATTGTAAACATGATGACGGCCAACGTCTGAATACGGACACGGCACCCAAAGAAGAAGAAGAAGAATTCACATCGAAACGAATGTTTACAGTTTTTATATTTTCATCATTATCGGTGGGTGGATTTTCAACTCTCGAAGAATGACACATTTTAAAATGTAAAAACCAACCTTACCTTTGTTTGTTACTTCTTACTGTCCAAACAACTTAAATTGTTTAACTTTTTTAAAACTAAAAGTAAATGAGTCCTTAAACTATGTCAACACTGTTGATGCTAGCTCACAACTGAACTTTATTTTTATATTAAACGATTTTTAAACTTTTAGTTGCTGTTTAATATGGTGAGAGGTTTTCCACAACCCGAAAGCCGAAAGGCCCGAGGCATAGATTGGAATACTTTTCAACCAATTTGTCCAACTTGTTTTCTACCAGTCTATACTTCTACATTCAAAAGCCATAGTGTAATTTCAACGGAACCAAATCCTCCAACGGAGCCAGAGGTACCAGTTGGCTAACGAAAGTATGATTTGATTTTGACATAGTATATGGTTATTATAATGGCAATAATTAGTAATAAAATACGATAACTAAAAATATTTGTGTTTTAGTCGTGTAGTATACACAGTTTAAAACTGTGTATACTACAAGGTAAATTAAAGGATAAATTAATTAGATGACTTCACAACGTTACGTCTTTGTTAAGCTACAAATTATTGACTACATAAGCAATCTCATTTTAGTGGTCAATATCGTTGGAAGGGGAGTTCGAATTCGTTAGTCAAGGTGGGTGGACGTATTCGAGTTTTTGTGAATTTACTGGTGATTGATTCTTGTAAAATATAAGTATAATAATTAGTTGTTAGTTTTGGTATTGATATTTACGAAGAGCATATTAGAGTTTTTTTTTTTCAAACAGCATTTGATAAAAGTGATAGTGAAAACACAGGTATGTCAACTAATGGATATGAATAACAGTTATAGAACCTAGGACCAAAAATAAAAATTTAGGGAGACTTTTCCAATTAAAATAGGGCACTTTCTCCTTAAAGATGAAACTTTAAAAAATGATGTAATAGATATTAAACCGGTAGGTGTTAATAGGGTAAAGGTTATTTTTAATACATTAGAGTTATATTAAAAAATGAGTTAATAGCATTTATACCTAAATTTTATACACACAAAAAGGAGTTGTCAGGATGGTAGATACTTTCTTTTCTGAAGAATATTTATTAACTGCTATCAAATCAAACAAAAAGGTATCAAGTGTCAATCGTATGAAAAGGAAAATTATAGACTCTGATGGAAACGTAGTTTTGGTAAACAGACAAATGATAATAGTAGAATTTTTAGGAAATGAAATTCCAAAATGTATACAAATAAATTTATGCAATTTTCATGTTGAACCGTACGTACAACCCGTTGTACAGTGTTTCAAATGTCTGAGATATGGCCACTCAGCTAGACAATGTAAATCAAAAAATGAGAGATGCCAAAAGTGTACAGATACAAGTCATACAAAAGAGGATTGTAAAGAAAATAATTTGTGTATTTATTGCAATAATAACTACCACCCTTCAATTTCACGTATTTGTCCTGTATATGCAAAGCAAAAGGGGATGAAACAAATTATGTCAGTTGAAAACATTTCTTTTAAAGAAGCCGAAAATATATATAATAATCCATCATATGCGAAGGTGGCTACGAATAACCGTTTCTCTATTTTAAACAACGATAACAATTTTCCAACTTTACCAAATACTTCTGGCGACAGTTCATCGGCTAATATTACTTTTAAAAAACCAAAACCAGCTTCTAAAGCCAATACTAATAAAACAATTAAACAAACACACCCAACCTCTCCTACACCAGATACGATGCCTGTAAAAAAAACTTATAAACCTAGTCAAAAACCTAAACCCATTATACCTAACCCCTACAGAGAAGAATTTATGGACTATAAAGAGAAAACTATAATGTTAATTACCTCCTTCATAAATAAATTCCAAAAAAATTTTTAATTAGCACCAAATACTCTCATGGAATCTAATATCAGGTACTTTGTAGAAAGTGCCTTTGTTCCAAGTGATCCAAATGATGCAATGGATTCATGAAACATGGTGAATCAGATTCAAGTGCAAAACTATTTTACTGATTAAACTTTAAAAATGGCAATAATAATAAACAAACAATTAAAAACCAATTAGTAATTTTGCAGTGGAATAGTAGATCAATAACATCTAATAAAAATAATTTGTTAAATTACCTTAATAAAAACCATGTTGATATTATCATACTTTCCGAAACTTGGCTTAAGTCTATATATATATATATATATATATATATATATATATATAATATATATATATATATATATATATATATATATACAGATTGAACCAAATTAAAACGGAACATACAATTTAATACATGTCTGTTTGAACTGCATTTGAAATAGTGGACCAATATAAAACTTGGACAAAAATAAATCCATACCTGGGTATAGACATTGTATAAAATATCGTTCAACTATCTGTCTCGCAACAAAGTTGTTTGCGTAAGACGGGTTTGTCTAAGGAAGTGATAATAGTTCAGGAAATAAAGCTCCAAAAAAGTTAAAACCTCGCAATTTTTTCGTCCTGCATGTATCCAGTTGAAATTTTAAATGAAGGTAGGTGATAGCCCAAGGATCAAAATCTATATCGAACCGAAGTCCGCTGAAGGGTTTTAGGGGTGAAAACTACCCGTAATTGTCAAAAATTATAAAATAACATATTAAACCTGAATATGGGTAAGATTTGGTTTGAATTAGTTAAATAATGATTATTTTATACTTTTGAACAGAGTTCCATCATATTTCAACCCTTAAAAAGCAACCTTTGTTAGAGATTAATGTAAAAAAATTACTAATTCTAAAAAAATGATTTCGCCTTCGATCGATTTGGATAAAAATTTGGATTTAAGCTCAATTCACCCGCTGCTTTATAGTTTATGTCATGTCGCCAAACCCTGATTGTTCTTAGGGGTGAAAACTACCCCTAATTGTCAAAAATTATAAAATAACATATTAAACCTGAATATGGGTAAAATTTGGTTTGAATTAATTAAATAATGATAGTTTCGTGCTTTTGAATAAAGTTCCATCATATTTCAACCCTTAAAAAGCGACCCTTATTAGAGATTAATATAAAAAAATTTAGTAATGCGAAGAAAATGATTTCACCTTGGAACGATTTGCATAAAAATTTGGAATTAAGCTCAACTCACCCTCTGCTTTATAGTTTATGTCATGCCGATAAACCCTGATTGTTCTTAGGGGTGAAAACTACCCCTAATTTTCAAAAATTGTAAAATAATATTACAAATCTTAAGATGAGTGAAATTTGGTTTGGATTGGTTAAATAGTGATTTTTTTATACTTTAAAATACAAATTCATACATTTTCAACCCTTAAAAATCAATTGTTATGAGTGCTATAGGTGAAAACAATTTTTTGCCAAAATTTTGCAACTTTTCATCTTTTCAAAATCACCCTTTACAACATTGCAGTTTTTATAAACTATTTTATAAGATATAAATTGAAAAAAGTAAAATTAAATACAAAAAAATTTATCAACATAAAAAGGCACCATATATTCTTATACATTTACATAAATAGTTGAAAATATTTACATTTATAGGTAAAACAATTATAATATTAATTTTATTCGTCATCAATTACATCTTCATCGTGATCTATGTCATCCTCATCTTCTTCAATTATTGGTGGACTGTTATTGCACCCTTCACCTGAGCACCCAGAACAAGTAGAGTTACAGTATAAACCAACTTTTCTGCACCCACATGAAACGCCGCATCCTTTTTTGTATTGGCAAAAAATAATTTTCAAAATTCATCGGGTGCAGGTTGTTTGTTCATGCGTACGGGTAATAACAAACCATCTTTGGAATACCATCCCCAATCTGTTGCTCTGATATTTTCATTGTCAAGCCATAGACATATGAGCAGATGTTTTATTCTGTTGTATGGGATTTCAAAATAAGAACGCTTAAAATTTCGAATGTATAACGCCCCACTAGCTAATATACCGGTTTTGTAGAATATTATGCTCCGAAATGTACTGTACTATACTAATGGAATTTTCCGAAAAAAAATTAACTAGTTTTTTTAACGTATTTCCTTTAATTTTTAACGATAGAGTGTTTCTTCAAAAACGATTTGTAGAGGTTTTTAAGAGCTACAAGGATCTGTGAATTAAATCTTTTTGGAACCCTTGGTTTTTAAATGGGGTGAGTTTAAAGGGCTCGAAAAAGATGGTGCTTGATCGTAAATCGATGCTTTAAACGGCTATATCTCGCCAAATATTCATTGTACAACAAATCTAAATAAAGGATAATTTTAGTCATTAAAAAAGCTACAATTTGGTAATTTTTATTTTTTTCATATATTCAGTATTTTCGGGCATATTTAAACAAAGAAGGGTAAAAAATATGAAATTGTAAATCGTTTCTCGCTTTAAGCTGTACTTTTTCTAAAACTAAGCATTTTAAATGGGTCAAACTTCTTGTACGTATTAACAATACATGTACAAAGGGAATTGCAGAAGGGTAAAGATCGATTTTGATTATGGGCGTGGTTAGGGGGTTGTTTTCATCGATTTTTTCGTAAAAAATGAGGTATTTGACCTTATTTTCATCATAACTCACTCAATTTTTGAGCTAGAGTCTTTTTTATGATAGGTCTATTTATGCTCTTTGGTTTTGTGAGTTTTCTTCCAAAAATGCATCATTTTCCCGATATTTGACTTTGAATCTTTCAAATTTGGCATTTGAAGAAAACCGCTAAACATTGATAGGCCGTATTTCGGTTCCTATTATATCGCAAAAACATTTTAAAAAATAAATTGTATTTGTCTTTTTAAAAGCTACAAATTTGTTCTCTACAATTTTTTTGATAAAATGCACCATTTTCGAGTTATTCGCGAAAAATCGATTAAAAACGTGGATTTTTTCGTCTAAAAGTTGTTACTTTCAATCGCGAATAACTTGAAAAATATCATTTTATAAAAAAAATGTATAGCACATTTTTTGTTTAGAATCACTTTTTTAATCGAAACCTGTAGTTAAAACGTAAAAAAAAATTTCACCCCGGAGATGGGGTGGCAACCACCCCCTAGGCTTTGGCGCACTTTGGTTCGATATAGATTTTGATCCTTAGGCTATTACCTACCTTCTGTTAAATTTCAAGTCAATCTACGCAGCACGAAATAATTGCGAGGTGAAATACTTCATTTCCTGGACTATAACTGGTTTGACAGCATAATAAAATCGTAGATTTATGTGTAGCTTTCAATTTTTATGAGTTCAGAATCCAGCAGCCCGCTGAAGTATTGGATTTTTATAATATAATTATTTGACAATCTTTTGTTGGCCAACCACCTACAGCAGAATTGAGCCGAAATACATTATATTCCTATGTTCCGAATTTATTTCGTTCAATCTGTATATATATATATATATATATATATATATATATATATGGTTTTTTATTTGCCAACCTTAATGACCGATTAACCTCTGAATTCACTAGTTGTATATATATATATATATATATATATATATATATATACAGTCCTCTCTCTCTATAACGATATGCAAGGGACCGGGAATTTTCATCGTTATAAGGAGAGATCGTTATACAGAGAGAGACAAAATTCGGTACTGTAATATTAATAATACTGTACTAAATAACCTATTTTAATTTAAAAAAATTATCAAAACGAATATAAATGACTTAACATTGTATTCCACATAGATTTATTAACGAATAATATAAGCAATACAGTATAAAAAATGACTGTGCAATTAAAACATGTGTACTGTACAATAAAAAAATAAAATGCTACTGTAAAATATATTTAGCCTACATTATCAAAAAAATCTGTCACCTTGGTCTGTCTTCTTTTCCCTTTCCACAGAACTGACCTGACCTTGTCCTGAAGACGCATCGAATCTTCTACAGCACTCATATCGTCTTCCTGGTGGATGAAAATCGATGCAGTACTTTTGCCGCATCCAATGCCTGCTGAGGGGTCGGAGCTGGTTCTGACTCTGCTTCCACTTCAGAGTCACTGTTTTCTTCTTCTTCTACACGAACTGCTTGCAGGATGTCCTCGTCAGAAAGTCCAGATGTTGTAGCTACATTTTTATCAACTTCTTCAAAATCTGTTAGCTCTTCCGGTCCGTAGGTGATAGTAAATTCAAACTGTCTGGCCCAAACATCTAATGGCAGGTCATCTTCATCATAAGCCAATCCTTGATCTTCCAGCCATCCTGCGTGTTTGAAGGAATGTTGTATTGTATTACTCGTCACCTCGTCCCAGGATTTACTAATCATTAGGATGGCGTCAAGAATGTTTAGTTTAAGATCGCCATTATTCTCAACCAATTCCATCAAAAGTCTTCTCCTGTAATGGTTTTTTAAACTCTTGATGACACTTTGGTCCATGGGCTGAAGGACACTCGTTGTGTTTGCTGGCAGAAAACAGAGTTCGATGTTTTGAAGGTCGTGCAATACAGGATGAGCAGGACAATTGTCTACAAGCAAAAGAATTTTTTTCCCTTTAAGCTCGATATCCCACTTTCTTATCGCTTCTTCAAAAATTTCCGAGGTCATCCACGCACTCTTGTTTGCTTTATATGTCACCGGTAGATTTTTTATGTTTTTAAAGCAACGCGGGTTTTTCGACTTCCCTATCACTAAAAATTTTCGCTTCACCGAACCTGTCATCTTAGCGGCTACTAAAACTAATGCGTTCCTTAGAGAGCTTTCCACCAACGCACTTTTCCAATTTAATCCACAAGGAATCTACGTTCCTGTAGTTGGCTGTATACCATGTATTAAAAATTTAATTAAAAATCCTTTGTAAAAGGTATATTTTAGGCCCAAACGGGCTAAGTTAAAAAGACAAAACGTTTTCGGAAACCATGTTCCATCATCAGTGTCTAGGGGTACATGAATGAAGCCACCAAGATTAAATATGTGGGTAAAAACCCGATTACATATGTTTAATTACATTTAGTTTTAAATTAATGTTGAAATGATATAAGATTACAGAGTTACCGATGGATTTGGTAACATGGCGACATATGACTCCACGTTGAAGTTGCTAGTCCTGAGACGGTATGTCTTCGAGGACTATATGAGTGCAACTGAGTTGCACTCATATAGTCCTCGAAGACATACCGTCTCAGGACTAGCAACTTCAACGTGGAGTCATATGTCGCCATGTTACCAAATCCATCGGTAACTCTGTAATCTTATATCATTTCAACATTAATTTAAAACTAAATGTAATTAAACATATGTAATCGGGTTTTTACCCACATATTTAATCTTGGTGGCTTCATTCATGTACCCCTAGACACTGATGATGGAACATGGTTTCCGAAAACGTTTTGTCTTTTTAACTTAGCCCGTTTGGGCCTAAAATATACCTTTTACAAAGGATTTTTTAATTAAAATTTTTTCCAATTTAAATTTTAAAGTTCTGTTGGGTGTCATTTTAAAAAACAATCCAGTCTCATCCGCATTGAAAATGTCGTCTGACGCATATCGTGCCTTCAGTCCAGGCCACACGTTTTCTAGCCAATGATCCGTTACGTTTTTGTTAACATCGCGAGCCTCTCCGCTGATTTGCCGTAGTTGATCTTGTGCCGCATCTTCCACTTGCTCAGCCAACCCTCAGATGCCTTAAAATTCTCAATTCCAAGTTCAGTTGCAAAAAATTCAGCTTTTGTCCTGACCACAGGCCCAGAAAGTGGAATATGGTTCATACGCTGCTGCTGGAACCACTGAAGCATAGCGCGATCTAAATCTTCGTGCTGAGGTTTCCGCAACTTCTTCCTGCTACCGCCCTCCATCTCCGCTTTAAGCCACTTTTTTCTGTCCTTCCATATCGTAGCCACAGTTGACTGAGACAGCCCCGTCCGGCGAACGACATCCGATTGCTTTTCACCTTTCTCTATTGCTCGAGTTATCGATAGTTTTTCCTCCACCGAGAGCACTTTACGCTTTTTTGAAAACATGTTGACTGTTGGCACACTAAGACGCAACTCAAACTGGAAATTAAAAGTCGTCAATAGATGACAACATCTGTGTGATAACAGTTAATTACGCCGCCCGAACAATAAACGTCACTTAACCCTCTGATAAGAAAGAGTGTATGCCGCATTCCTTAAACGCAAAACAAAACAACCGCTGAACAATGACCTTTTCATTCGTGACTCAGGTAGTCTGAACTTTAAATACAATAACACATTTGTCTGTATCAACTATTGAACGCTAAAAAGTTATCGCTATAAAGAGAGAACGATATCGGTATAGAGAAAGAATTAATACATTGTTCTTATGACGAACCAACCAACGTTTACTATTTTCATCGTTATAGAGGAATTATCGTTATATAGGGAATCGTTATAGAGAGAGACTACTGTATATATATATATATATATATATATATATATATATATATATATATATATATATATATTATATATATATATCGTTTATTTTATTGTTGAAAGGGGATAAGCGCCATTTTCTACTGTTTCGAGTTATAGTAAAAATCCTTCTCTCTTTATATATACGCATCATTTGGTGTTGAAAGGAAGCAAGCGCTATGCATTGCATGATATAATTTATACTTCGAAACTGCATTTAGTGTAGAAAGGAGGCAAGCGATGTCGCTAGCCCCCTTTCAACAACGTACGAAGTAAACATCACGTGGTTTAACGGTTCTTGCTGTGCTGAGTAATCGAGGCTGTCATTTACATTGTGTATACTTTCTTTGTCCTGATAAGTTCTGTTGTTGTTTGCAAAACATAAAAATGAAAAAATGTGAATAGTGAACAAACCACAGTAAAACACAGGAAGAGAGGTGTGAGACATGACAACGAATATAAGAGAAATGTTATAAAGCAGAGCAGAATAAAAGGCATTTCATATGTTAATTACAAAGGAAAAACAGTCCCGAATAAAAAATTGGATTAGCATGCAAGTAAGTTCATTTTTTTATATTAATTTAAATTCCTATCTGCATCGTATGCTTTTTTAGATGTCCCTTAAAATGTTTCACTAAAATAAAAGAGGACGACAGAAATGAAATATTGACAAATTTTACAAATTAAATACAAAAGATGAGCAGATATTATATCTACAAGGACTTCTAGAAAAACGTAGTGTTGGTAGAAGGAGAAAAAAGACCACTGAAAATGAAATAATGAAAAAATCATGTACCTATTTCCATTTTGTTCTTGTTGATAACATGAGGATACGTGTTTGTCAAAAAGCATTTCTTAGCTTAAATGGTGTTTCCAAAAAGAGAGTAGAACGAATAAAAAATTTGTTATCAAACAACCAAACACCATGTGACAAAAGGGGCCACAATGTGAAGGTTCATGAAATTCCTGAAGAAAACAATTTTATAAGGCAACATGTTGAATCGTTTCCTCTTAAAAAAGTTAGCAGATTTATCCCATTAGAGGGCACTTGTTTTTGCCTTGCGATAGGGATTTTGGCACTGTCAAAAAACTTGAAGTGCTTCAACAGAATTTTTCTGTACACGAGTTTACTAATTGATAATTACGTCAAGTGTGAGTAGAAAATTTACTGTAATGGAAGTAAAAAATTCTGACATTTTGGATTTTAAGAATTGGTGAATCAACTTTTATAAAAGGAATGTCGTTTCTCTAGAGACAAGCAAAAGAGGCATACCAAGAAATCAACAACAAAATTTTTCGGTTTCACAGTTTCACCACTTTAAGCATGATGCCTCTAAACCTGGTTATCTCAGTACTTCCCTCTATATTAACAGCCCTTTTAATGTTAACACTTTTTACCTTAAAATGCCTAATGCTGGCATCGTAAGATGGCCTTCAAATAAGCATATAAGAGCAAGATTCCGATTAAAGAAACCAAAATAAATCATATTAAACTGGTGTTAAAATATATTCCAGAAAATCACCAACCATTTATAACGATATTGTTAACTAGTCAACTACAAAATAAACGGAAATAAGTTATACCCTTCCATTTTTATTGAGTTTTGCTAAATAAACATTATTTCTTGAAAAAAAAGTTTTATTTTCTGTAAGTTGTTGAAAGGGGCTAAGTGACATGTACAAAAATAACAATTATTCAAAACAAAAAGAAAAAATGACCTTGTTTTACTATAATATAACTACTTATCAATATTTGATTAGGTTTACTCAAAAACAAATAATCAAAAATAAGTTATAAAATAAGTTTTCTGTAACGTAGTTACCGTCCATCTCCGCGGCGGAGGTCGGCAATCATCATAGCTATTCGGACTTTTGAGACGGCTGCTCTGAAAAGTTCATTTGATGTACATCCGTACCACTCTCTCAGGTTGCGCAGCCATGACATTCTACGCCTCCCTATGCTTCTCTTTCCTTGGATATTTCCTTGCATAATCAGTTGGAGCAAGGTGTATTTCTCTTCACGTATAATATATCCGAGATATTCCAATTTTCTTGTTTTAATTGTATTTAAAATTTCTATTTCTTTATTCATCCTTCTCAGAACCTCTTGTCTTGTGACGTGTTCTGTCCACGATATTTTCAGAATTCTTCTATACACTCACAACTCGAATGATTCTAGTTTTTTTACTGATGTCGCATTCAAGGTCCAAGATTCCATTCCATAAAACAAAGTCGAAAAAACATAGCATCTCGCCAACCTAACTCTTAGTTCCAATTTTAAATCCTTTTTACATAGCACTCTTCTCATTTTGTTGAAATTTGCTCTAGCCTTTTCTATTCTGATTTTGATCTCCTGAACGTAATAATTTGTGAAGTTAATCATTGTTCCCAGATATGCATATTTGTCCACTTGTTCGACGTTGGTTCCGTTTATTAGAAGATTCTCGTTATTTCTTTGAGTTTTCGATATTCTCATAAATTTCGTCTTCTTAACGTTCATTGTCAGACCGTACTCTTTTCCCTAGTCAGCTATTCTGATTATGTCTCTGAAGATCTTCAATATTTTCGGCTAAGATCACAGTGTCGTTCGCATAATTAATGTTGTTAATGAAAGCTCCATTTACCTTTATTCCAGCTGTTTCACCCTCAAGAGCTTTTTTCAGGATTTCTTCGGAGTAGGTATTAAAAAGAATTGGCGACAATATGCATCTCTGTCTCACTCCATGTCTAATTTAAATTTTTTCTGACAGCTGTTCGTTAATACGTACTTTTGCTCGCTGTTTATAGTATAAATTTAATATAATCACGAGGTCATTGTAGTCAAGTTCCTATGATTCCAGGATATTCATTATTTGTTCCTGTCGAACTTTATCGAATGTTTTATTATGGTTAATAAAACATACGTCTATATCTTGATTGACCTCCAGGCATCTTTGGGTCAGTATATTAAGTGAAAAAAGAGCTTCATGCGTTCCTATGCCTTTGCAAAAACCAGATTGTGTATCCATAACGGCTATGTATGGGAGACAAATAAAAATCGGCGTTAACCACTCTTTGGGTAATACGCCTGAACTAAAAATTTGATTCAAGTGTGTCACTAAAATATAAATGTGCTTCTCCTCTAAAATTTTTAGGATTTCTATAGGAAGCATGTCAGGTCCAGGACTTTTCCCACTCTTCATTGTTTTGAATGCGTGTAATATTTCTTCTTTTGTAATATATGGACCTATTTCTTTTAACGTATGTTTTATGTGCTCCTGAACTCCTCTTTCATCATCGAACAGTTCGACGATATAGTCTGCCCCTCTTGTAGTAGTGTCTATCCATAAGTTCATTAGTGAGATTTTTTTTCTAACTTTCCCAGCTCTTTAAATTTCTTGTGTAGTTTACACAGATCATATTTATTTTGAAATTCTTTGATCTCTTTGCATTTCTCTTCAAAGTATTTTTCTTTTGCCTGCTTTATCATGTTCCTGATCTCGTGGTTTATCTCTTTGTATTTATTGTTGTCTTTGTGTTTAAATTATTGTGTCCGTTGTTCCATCGTATTAAGTATCTCGTCATTCATCCCTTCTTCTTTTCTCCTTGCGGAAGTCTTTCATATTTGAAATAAAATGAAAAAGACAGCAAATATTTGATTTCACGCAAACAGCGCCTATGTATCTGTTGATACGTATTTCGACCTAATAGGTCTCATCAGAACAGTTATTCATAGGTGTTCTCAACGTGAAAGATCAATATTTTCTGTCTTTTAAGAAGCAACACTAAAATGGCTTCGATATGGACGCAATAGCGACATCTGATAATAAATCCGTAAAATAGTTTCGAAACACAATTCAGATTTCTGCTTTAATCTGTGCTTTCTAAAAATTGCAAAGCAAAACAGACGTTGATGAAGGTGTTAAAAGAGACATGGGGAATCTAAAATTTGCATTCCACGACATGTCTTTTCAACTAAGCAGAAATCCTTAGCGAATTGGTTTCTTGTACTCGTACAGAGTAGATCCGAATAAAATGAAAAAGACAGCAAATATTTGATTTCACGCAAACAGCGCCTATGTATCTGTTGATACGTATTTCGACCTAATAGGTCTCATCAGAACAGTTATTCATAGGTGTTCTCAACGTGAAAGATCAATATTTTCTGTCTTTTAAGAAGCAACACTAAAATGGCTTCGATATGGACGCAATAGCGACATCTGATAATAAATCCGTAAAATAGTTTCGAAACACAATTCAGATTTCTGCTTTAATCTGTGCTTTCTAAAAATTGCAAAGCAAAACAGACGTTGATGAAGGTGTTAAAAGAGACATGGGGAATCTAAAATTTGCATTCCACGACATGTCTTTTCAACTAAGCAGAAATCCTTAGCGAATTGGTTTCTAGTAGTGGAGTACAAGACAAGAAAAAGGGTGCCCTACCACCTACCAATTCTTCCGCCAAGAGCCGTTAATTAGCAAATGTGGGATTGCTTATACCGTCAATCGGTCGGTGAAATTTTCGCCACAATTTTACCCTCACTTAGTTTAGCCTGCAGATCAATGCAGTTGTCCGCGCTGTGGCACTTGCAGCCATAGGTAGGAGTTAGGTGTCTTATGAAGACCAATTATCAAGAACCATCTCCCGTCTATGACGCTTGATGTGGTCGTTCTGATAAAATGTGCTACCTATATAACACAAACCTACACTCACGAGGAAAGATAAGTTAATTTTTATTAACATTATTAAACAGTTTACATTAGTAAACTGGCACAAATATTTAACAAAATATTAAACAAAACAGAAACACCAGAGGAATGGCATAATAGTATCACAATTCCCATATTTAAAAAAGGACAAAAAACCTGCCCACAAAACTATAGAGGAATAACCTTCTTAAATACAACAATGAAACTTTTCACGGGTATTCTCAAGGACAAATTGGAAAAGCAAATCACTAATGCTGAAGAACAACAAGGTTTTACAAAAGGGCGGTCTATAACAGACGCAGTATTTATAATAAAACAAATAAAAGAAAAAGCTATAGAGTTCGGCATGCCAGCGTATATTTGCTTCATTGATTTGACGAAGGCATTTGACAGAGTTCGCCTGGGAGACATTCTAAATATATTAATAGAAAATGAAACACCGACCAGTATAACAAAGATACTCCATAACCTAAATAACAACAACGTAACCAAAGTTAGAGCAGGAGACGAATTCACTGAAAATATTCCAACACCGGGAGGAATTAGACAAGGCGACAGTTTAAGCCCCTTCTTGTTTAATCTTCTCATGAGCAAAATTATCAACAAAGTAACATCTCTTAATCTCGGATATAGAATGGGCAACAAAAGAATTGGTATGGTGTGTTACGCAGACGATGCAGCAATTATTGCCGAATCAGAAGATGATCTCCAAAGGCAGCTCTTTCAGTTCTTTCAAACAAGCCGACTACTAAATATGAACATCTCTACCAACAAAACTAAATGTATGACAATAGCAAAAGATCCGCTCAGATGTAAGTTAGTGGTTGAGGACAACCCCATAGAACAGGTGATGCAATTCAGATATCTGGGCATAGATATATCAAGCACCCACGACCCAGTAAAGGACCTGAGGAGTCAGATCAACAAAGCATCTGCACTGTCAGGATGTCTGCGGGAGATAGTCTGGTCAAATCCGTATATGCGCACAGATAGTAAAATTAGAATCTATAAGACTTGCATACGACCGATCATGACATATGGCATAGAAGTGCGCGAAGATACCAACAAAACGAAACAGATGCTAAGGGTTGCCGAAATGAAAACCCTAAGAACAATAATGGGGAAAACAAGAAGAGACAGAGTGAGAAATACAAACATTAGAGAGCAGTGCAAAATTCAAGATATTGTAAGATGGGGAAGGCAGCGCAAGAGGATGTGGTACAACCATGTAAGACGAATGGATGAGAATAGACTCCCAAAAATTGCCCTAGAAAACAATCCGCCCGGTTCAAGACCCCCGGAAGACCACCTAAAAGATGGAGGGATAGTTGGCAATCTACCTCCCAAGAAATTAACCAGAGGCAGCTTCAGAATTAAACAGATCGAAAGATCTACAAAAAGTAGTAGAAGAAGAAGAAGAACATTATTACATAATTTTGCCAAAATAAGAATGCCACCTTTCACATATACCTCAAAATAGATCCACCCTGTTCTATATATTTTGTTTTAAAGCAAAAAATCTCTATTAGTCTACAGCAATGTAAACATTTCCTTATAGGACTTGTTAATAAGTAACTTGCTTTAAGTTTTCGCATAATTTTTAAAGTTCTATTTAGAAAAAAACAAACTACTGTTATATGAAACGGAATAAAATCGCAACCAAAGAATTTTTTTGCAATGCACAGCCTACGTTAATTACTTAATTTTTTTTAAATGGCTCTATAGTATAAGCTGTAATTTTTTTATTGGATAATAAAAGGTTGTTTATGAACTCTGGTGGTTATGTGTAGGTAATAGTTTATAAAATACAGCAAATAATTTTTCTAGTTTAATTTTAATAACAAATTTATGGGAAATATATTTGCTAACTGAGATTAGATTTTTTATTATCTTTGTTATTCTATTTAAAAAGGGGGACCAAAAACTAAAAGATCAGTCATTAGAAATTTGGCTTTGAAAGTCATCCTTTAAAGAAATTGAATGAAAGATGAAGGTCTTTAGTTTTGCTTCGATATTGGTAAGACACGCGTTAAATTATTTTAACACATAGAGTACCATGTAGGGTCAAAATTGTCCACCACTTTTGTTGAATTTTTTTTTGCTCCGAGGCCCTGGTAGGTCGATGTTATTTAGTTTTACTTTTACTAAATTAGATATTGTATTGGTTAAGTTAACAAAAACACAATTGGTAATTACTTAGGAATATTTAGTAAACGCATAAACTTGAACAAATATAAAATCGAAAAAATATTAACCTTCTATTGTTTTAACTGTAAAGAATGCATTTCAAAAAAGCAATCCAGACACAAATGCTTGTAACATATAGGGTAAACTACCCAGTTATTGGCACTTTAAGAAAAATACTTGTTTAAACATTCGATTGGCTAATATAGGTAACATCATAGGGGGATATTTAGATTTTTTTTTAGAATTTTACTATTATTACTGAACATAAGTTAAATGTCATTTTATTATAAATATTGAGAAAAATAATACAAAAATAGGTTACTTTAGACATTGTACACATTTAATAATTATTGGCAGTTAAATTCTACTTATTGGCATGTGGTAATTGGCAGTATACTCAATCATTAGCATCCAGTAATTGGCATAATTTTTATATCAAAATATTGATTGAGCATTGAAAACAAAACTAAAACATAAGTTATTACGTACAAACAAAGTGTCATTTATTTATATATTTTTTAAAAACAAATTTTACATAAACAATATTCTTTATACAAGTTCTTTGAAACAAGTTTTACAAACAAAATGTTCTTTATATAAGTCATATTATTCAAGACATCTCTTATGAAATGTTCTGGAACACTTCTGGCATTTAACTCCAAACCTAATCAGAGAAAAATTTCCAGTACATGTAAAGCATATACCTTTAATCATAAAAATATTATTTTTAGGTGGTGAGCAGAGTTCTGAAACTTCTGGATCAAATCCTATTACAGACATATTTCTAACGTGCTTTTGGAATTGACCTATTTCCATATTTTTTTCATGGGGCTGTCGATCATCTTTTTTATTTAAAAGCTTGTTTACTTTTAACTGCTCTAAAATACTAGGTTTCTGCTGAAATAAAGATGTTCTTTGAGTACCTTAATCTTAGTATTTCGTTGAACACTTTTTTCTTTCAAGGAATTTTCTTTACTTTTCAAAAATCATTTTGCTTTATTTTCTAGCTTTTGTTCGCTCCTGTTAATTTTTTTTTCGCGTTCCTTTTTGTCTAGTTTCTTTTTTATAAACTGTAAGAAAAATTACAAAATAGATCTTAGGGTATTACGTATTCCCTTACGTTCGGTAGTTTTGGCCCAAGGCAAACAATCTTCCATGTTACTCCTCTTGCTCCTCTAAAGTGCTAAACTTGGTGGTCACTGTGTTCAGGAAATTCTTTCAAATGAACAACAGGTACAGATTCCTTATCGAAAGTTAACCCTTAACTGGAGTGACCCTATTTTAATACACACAGAGAGACATGCCATCTGACAGACTACAATTTGGAAGAGGGTATAAGAAGTATACTTACAAACTTTTTTGATATATTTTTTGGGTATTTTGGTAAATTGGGCCACAAAGGTATTTTGCCAAAAGGGCACAAATAACTATATTTTCGCTTCTCTAGTACTAATGGCTCATTATTATCTACTTGGTTATTCTCATGAATTCCAAGAATACTCGCTATACTAGCACGAATTAGCCGCGGTACATGAAAATTACCCATTCTTCGCTTCATATGATCTTCTACTAATTGTTTTGCTAATATTTTAGCAAAAGCAGATTTTTCTTGAATTTTAGAATTGTTTTTGTAACTTTGGTGCAGTATGTATGCATTTACAATAGCAATATCTATTATACGAAAGAAAACAGCAAGAGTCCATCTGCGAGTTCTTCGACTACACGAACTTTTAGCACATTTTTCGTCCATGCAGTCTACACCTCCTTTGTTGGCATTATAATATGAAATTATTTCTGGTTTTTCTATTGAAGAATCATTACAAGCTCTATCATGCATTGATGATATTAAAATTGTAGCTTTGTTTTTTCTGGCCACATAAGATACCATTGTACACTCTTCTCTAAATCCATAAACACTAGAACCAGGTTCTCTGGTTTTATTGGCCAAAAATGACGGAGGTATTTCACGTTTGTTCTTTTTCAAAGTTCCTACATACGTAAGATTATTTTTCTGCAAAACATCTATTAGCTCTAATGACGAAAACCAGTTGTCCGCAGTTATGTTTCTGTTGCTGCCAATTAAAGGTTTAGTTAACCGCAAGACTGCTTGTGTTGGTTTTGAGTATTTTTTTTCTTCGGGTAAAAGACTTAAGCCGTCCGAGTCTTTGCCACAGTATATATACCCGTTATAGAAATAACTGGTTCTTGCATCAGTAAGAGCCATTATTTTGATGCCATACTTACATGGCTTATTAGGCATATACATTTTAAAACGGCACCTTCCCCTAAAACTGACAAGCATTTCATCAACAGTTGCCGATTGACCTAGACCATATGCGTTTTGACAATTTTCAATAAAAGAATTGAATATATAAGAAACTGCTGCTACTGGATCATGTTTTTTTCTTTCTTCTCGATCATCTGGATTATCAAAACGAAGAGCTGATAAAATGACTGCAAAACGCTTTTGATTCATGACAGTTCTAAAAATTTCCCTGCCAGTTCCATCTGTTGCAAAAAGCGTTTTTATATTCTCATGGTTCGATTTGAATACCGCAGAATATACGAGGAGTCCTATGAAAGCTTTCATCTCCGTTATGTCAATATCCTTGAGGTCATGTTTATTTGGATCATTATACTTTATTTTAATTAAATTCAATTTATGATTGGTCCACTGAATAACACATAATAAAATATTTTCGTCAAACAATAACTGCCATACCTTTAGAGGATCAGCTTCCTCTCCAAGACTTCGTGCTTTTATTTTAAGAACGGGAATTTTTGTTACTAAATTATGTTTCCTTGTACGAGATACTGGTCGAACTTCAGATTTACACCACCTGAATCGTTTTTTTCCGTAGAAATATGTTTGATTATTAGTCTCAACTATATTTTCTTCCGAAATATTTTCTTTATCATTTTCCGTTAGAAATGTCTGAATCCGTCTGGCTATCCCAAATAAACATCATCTTGTACTTGATCAACATCACTGGCGTCACTATCTAATTCGTCAAACCACTTTAAAGCTGTATCTTCAAAATCGGCATCGGTAAAATGGATTTTTTTCTGATGGACCGGCCATGATTGTATTATTTGGCAAATATACGAAAAGGTTTCAGAATCTTAGATGTCGGCGCAAAGATCAGAGAGAGCGCGCATTCGGAGAGTAAAAGAGGGAAGACGTAAACGCTCGGTTTGGTGATAAGGTACAGTCTTCCTCAAAAGTTTTTTTTTAATGCAAAAATTTAAATACTAAGAAACATTTGGATATAATACAAATTATACAAATACCTAGTATGGAGTCATTAGCAAGAAATATTTTGTTGAATTTGACGTAATCCATTAATGTCTTTTTAATCGTAATCAAGTTATACAGGAAGGTAGGTATTATTTAAAAAATACGTCAAACATTTATTTTTTATTCATTAGCTTTTCTCCTTAATGGTTTACATTTTAGATGTGTTTACACTAAATAAGTAAACAATAATAATGAAATAAAACTATAAATAAAGTAAATAATTTTATTACAAAATAAAAACAAGTAAACATAAAAGAAGGTAATTATAACCAATAAATTTTAATAAATAATGTGAAAATATGACTACTGTTATTATTGTTTTAATGATAGATTTCAAAGCCAAAAAATTACAATGTTAGTTACAAATTTACTATAAAGCAATAATAATAAAAATACTACAGTAAAAACATATACTTTAGCTGGATTTAATAGTAACCTCACGACTATGGCAGGTTTCGAGGATATTACAGGCGCATTTGATAATGTTAACCTAGATGTTTTAACGAACAAATTAATTTCAATTGGATTTCTTAAACAATAATTAGCGAACTTTATAACTAAATACTAGCTGTACACAAACGAAATGCATTTAAAAATAAATCAAGTAATGACTACACCTAGAACTACGAACCTTGGACTCCCCCAAGGCAGTATTTTAAGTCAAGTTCTGTTTTACTGCATTCAATGGATGTCAGTATTAAACTAGTAAAAGTATTATATTTACAGATTGCAAAAGTGTCGTAGAGAGACTAAAAAATATAAGTGCGTCCAAGAACTTAAATCATCTAGAAGCCATCTAATTAAAACACACACTACATATCCCTGATTTTCCTCTGAAAATACAAAGTTTTTTAAATTAATTCCGGTAGCAAGTCCCTAGTCGGTGAATTGTAACATTTCTACATTATTTATATTATTATCATCGTTAGATTTGTGAAAGACTGTATTTTGCCTAATAACATCCTTGATAGACTTTTTCATATCATATGTACTGCCATTTACGAACTATTATAGTTAGTCAAAATACTATTCTGACAAATGCGCTTCTGCTACATTTACCATTTTGTTTAATTTCTTTTAAACAAAACTCCTTTGCTATCGGTTGTTGAAAATTGGTTGATAATGAATTAGACCAGATAGGGTGCATGCTTCTACTCTAGTGCTGTATACTTCTACTATTCCGAACCCCGGTATACCAACAAAACATATCTTAAATGTGGGCTCGGAGGACTTCCTTGAAATAATAACATCAGAAATTAGAGCCGCCCTAAAACAAATGAAAAATGGGAAAACACCAGGAGAAGATAAAATTACTTCAGAGATGCTAAAAATGGGAGGCACTGCATTAGAAGAGGCAATAAGAGCATTACTTAATAAATGCCTATTGGAAGGACAAATACCGAAGACATGGAAAAATGCGGAAGTCATTCTACTCCATAAAAAAGGGGACGCCGCAAATATAGAAAACTACCGACCAATAAGCTTATTGTCACACCTTTACAAACTACTAACCCGAATAATAACAAATAGATTGACAGCTAAACTAGATGCATACCAACCAGTGGAGCAAGCAGGCTTTCGTAAGGGTTTTAGCACTATCGATCACTTGCAAACAATTCGGACCATTATTGAAAAAACAATAGAGTACAACATACCACTACATCTGGCATTTGTCGATTATCACAAAGCATTCGACAGTATCGAGAAATGGGCTTTCTTAACAGCATTGGACGACGCCAGAGTAGATTCAAGATATGCTGCCCTCCTTAAGAATATATACGATGATGCTACTTTTCACGTAAAAATAGATGATGATCTGGAAACTATGAAAATAGACCTTGGCAAAGGTGTGAGACAGGGCGACACCATCTCACCCAAGTTATTTACTTTGGCATTAGAAAATGTTTTCAAACAACTAAATTGGGCCGAAAATGGATTAAAAATAGATGGAGTATATCTTAACCATTTGCGTTTTGCAGACGACATAGTACTAATAAGCACAGATATCCATGAACTAAAATCAATGCTACAAGATTTAAATCACAAATCGAATCAAATAGGATTAAAAATGAATCTCGACAAAACAAAGATATTAAGCAACAGCCTAGAAAACATCACGATAGATAACATCAATATAGAAAAGGTAGAACAATATATATATCTAGGACATGCAATTAAAAACGAAAAGGAAAATCAAACCCTAGAAATTAAAAGAAGGACACAATTATCATGGGCTGCTTTTGGTAAGTTGAGCTTCATTTTAAAAGACAGAAAAATCCCAATTCACTTAAAACGAAAAACCTATGACACTTGTATACTACCAGTTGCAACTTATGGATTGGAAACTATGGCAATAACAAGAAAAATGGCAGAACAATTAAGAGTAACTCAACGGGCCATGGAGAGGGCCATGTTAAATATAAGCCTCAGAGACAAAATTCCTAACACCGAAATACGTCGAAGAACTAAAGTAACCGACATCATGGGAAAAATAGCGACATTGAGATGGCAATGGGTAGCACATGTAGCAAGACAAGACACCAACAGATGGTCTCATAAAGTGACATTCTGGAGACCTCGAGAAACAAAAAGAAGCGTGGGAAGACCTAAAAAGAGATGGATAGACGATATAACTGCTGTAGCTGGAAAGCAGTGGATGAGAATTGCAAAAGATAGGGAAGCGTGGAAGCAATTGGAGGAGGCCTATGTCCAACATTGGATAAATGAAGGCTGAAGAAGAAGAAGAAGAAGGGTGCATTGGTAGAGTAAATTTAAAAGCATAATTAAATTTCGACGTTGCGTCAGACACCATCTTGATTTAGGCAAGGTAAGGCCTTTTTTCGTCAAAAACACGACTGGACTAAAAAAGTAGTAAAAACAACAAATTTTAAGGATGGTTTTTAATTATTAAACAGATAATTTAAAATGTGTACTAAAATAAATATATTTCATTTTTAGTTGCTGTTTACTGTGGTCAATAGTTTGCCATACTCGAAAGACACATTAAATGTTAAAGTATCAGGTAAAGGTAAAGTATTTAAATATTCTAAGGAAAGCGAACTTTTGCTTGATTAATCCATTGATTTGTATAAAGTAGCTCATCTACATCAACACCGTAAAGTATACTACACGACACCACCAATCAACGTAGGGCCCCGTTACGTATATCCTGGTGCTTATACTCAGGCTACTGCTTGGCCTACTAAACCTCCAGTAACTGCAACTCTATGGCTAACGGAATCACAAACTCCAGCTCAATGGTTATCGGGAACAGTAACTACATTACTATGGCCAATAAAAACATAATTTGATTTGGACATAGTATATTGTTTTTATAATGGCAATATTTAGTAATAAAATAAGATACCTAAAAATATTTGTATTTCAATCGAAAAAAAAAACTGTGTATACTACAAGGTAAATTAGAGGATAAATTAATTAGCTGACTTCACAACGTCACGTCTTTGTAAAGCTACAAATAATTATTGACTAGATAAGTAATCTTGTCTTACCGGTCAATATCTTTGAAAGAATTAAATGCTTTGTACACACAATTACCACCCACTCCACTCCCCATATTGGATTTAGTCGGAAAGAGATGCTAATCAAGGTAAAACTATTACAAATTTAGATTTTGGTTGATATAAATATTTTATTCGAAATTAAAAAAAAACCTTCATATATGCGTTAATTTTTATTGGTCTCAGTTTACTTTTTATTTAATAAATATTTTTGCTTAAATCAGGAACTCCACTTTTAATACAACGAATAATTTTTCGAATGAATCAATGCTGCTAACAAATCAAAGTACCATCCAAATGGAAAACCGCTCACCAAGTGTCCATCTTTAAAAAGGGTAATCGAAAAGATCCTAATTGCTTCAGAGAATTAAGTGTCCTACCTACTTTTGGGAAATTGTTTGAAAAGATAATAAATAAAAAAAGATAATGTAAGATATCTAATTAGCGAAGACTGTAACTCCAGGACTCCTTTATGCTCCAACAAATAATAGAAAAAAGAATAGCGGTTGGTACCGAAGTACATCTAGTCTTTAACGACCTGTAAAAGGGGTATGATACAGTTCCAAGACAAATTGTAGAAAACTTAACAACAACTTGGCATTAGTCCATACCTTTTAGGAGTAATCATAGAAGTTCTTTTTCTTCTTTCTTTTTGTATGCTTTAAAGCCTATTTCTTCTTCAAAATTAGCCTCCTTAATTGTTTATAAATGTGGGTTCATAGGCGAATGCTGAAGATACCTTGGACAGCAAGGAAAACTAATGAAGAAGTACTAAGGAGCGTCAACAAAGATAGAGAACTGCTAAAGGCTGTTAAATATCAAAAAATGTCTTATTTGGGACATATAGTTAGGGAAAGTCGATATAAAATATTACAACTGATCCTTAAAGGCAAAATAGAGGGCCGTAGAGGTGTAGGAAGAAAAAGAGTTTCTTGGTTAAAAAACATTCGTGAATGGACTCAGATACCAAATGCAGGACAATTATTCATATTGCAGAAGATCGAGAAGCCTTCGCAATGGTGATCGCTAACCTCTGATAATTCTGATATGGCACGCGAAGAAGAATAAGAAGCCACAATTGAAGGTTACAATAAGTTTATTGACGTTTCAGTCTCCACTTCGGAAATCTTTAGGACCCTTAAGCTAGCGGGAACAAATAAACGGAATCCAATTTAATCTACGTAATATTTTTTAACTCATTTTTCACTAATTTATTACCACCCTAATCATTTTTTACCACCAAACCACCCTTAATATGAGCGATTCTGCTAGTTTTCGGTTTAAGCTAGCAGGATTAAAAAAAGCTTACCGATGGCATATTTTTTCAACCATTTTTCACTAATTTATTACCACCCTAAAATTTTTTCTCCACAATACCACCCTTAAGGGGACCGACACTGCTGGCTTAAAACTAGCAGAATTAAAAAAAATATATTTATGATATACCACAGTGTTCTGCTAGGTTTTTACAAATTTATTACCACCGTAGTAATTTTTATAACATATAACTTATGGAAAGTCAATAATTATGTTAGATTCAAATTTTAGTGAAAAAATTCTTTGCAAATTGACTGTCCTCTACTTATACTGAAATAAAAAAGTGTTTTTTAAAATTTTACAAATTTTACCAAAATTTTAACCACCCTGATAATTGTTCACCCCTAAACAAATCGTATTTGGAAACGTTCCTGCTAGCTTAATATTCGAGCTAGGGGAATTAATAAAAATTATTTCTAAAATATCCCAGTGTTCTGCTATGTTGTTACGAATTTATTATCAGTAAAAATATCCCTAGGACATTGATAACATACGAGATAATTTCATGACAATCGAAAGCTCGTTCCTTGGTAACAGCACGAAGCCGAAGGCTTCGGCTTCGTGCTGTTACCAAGCAACGAGCTTGAGAAATTTATCATGAAATTATGAGGCATTCATCAATGTCCGAGGGATATTCGGCGGATAATTTTTCGAAAAAAAAAATCATAACTCAACATAACGAAACATTTATTTATTAAAAGTACAGTTAGTGAAAGTACAATTATTAAAATTTAAGTTAACATTAGATTCGTTGCTGTTCTCTACTTCTTCTTCTTTAAGTTCCATCTTCTATCGAAGGTTGGAAATCATCATGGCTATGCGGACTCTATTGACTGCCGCTCTAAAAAGTTCTGCACTACTGCATTCAAACCATTCCCTTAAGTTCTTAAGCCAGGATATTCTTCGTCTTCCCACATTTCGCTTTCCTCGGATTTTGCCCTGCATAATAAGTTGTAATAATGCGTATTTTTGCCCTCTCATCACATGTCCCAAGTACTCAAGTTTTCGTCTTTTAATAGTTAATATTATTTCCGCCTCATTTCCTATCCTTCTAGTTACTTCCATGTTTGACATGTAATTGTATGTACATGTTGATATTGACATGTTTTCCTAAGTATTTATAGTTATTAACATTCTCAATTGCAGTATCTTCAATAGTCAATTGGATATTTGCATGTGCAGATTTAGTCATGATCATGCATTTAGTTTTCTTTCAATTTCTTCAGTCCGTACTCATGACAGCGTTCATTAAGGCGTTGCATTAGGTTCTGTAAATCATTGTTGTTATCCGTAATTATTACTGTATCGTCTGCAAAACGTAAGTTATTCAAGACTTCTCCATTGATAGATATACCTTCTATTAAGTCTGAGAGCGCTTCTTGAAATACCGCTTCACTGTAGACATTGAAAAGTAGTGGGGACAGCACGCAACCCTGGCGGACTCCTCTCTGTATTTTGAGAGTTTCGGTGTACTGGCTGTCAACTCTTACCTTGACAGTTTGATTCCAATATAAATTAGATTTAATTTTCAGATCACGACTGTCAATATTTTTGCTTTTTAATATATCTACAAGCTTTTTATGTTGAACTTTATCAAATGCCTTTTCAAAGTCTACAAAACATAAGTACATATCCTGATTCATGTCCATGCATCTCTGAGCCAGCACATTCAAGCCGAACAAAGCATCTCTTGTACTCATACCATTTCTAAAGCCAAATTGTGTGTCACTAATCTCATATTCAAGAGTTTTAACAATTCTGCTGTGAATTATTTTCAAAAATGTTTTAAGTGTGTGATTCATTAAAGCTATTGTTCTGTGGTCTGAGCAAGTTGTTGACTTTAGTTTGTTCTCTACTATAGAAGATCTATTACCACGCATATTATTTATAATCTTGTTGTGGTGTTCTTGATCGAGATTCAAGTATGGTAGTCATGAATATTCCCCAAATATATTTGTGACTGTAGGTTGTATTTCTGTGAATTTTTTCTTTGATTAGCGCATTTATACTTTCAACATTCTCATTGCCGAAACGTGACATTTTGAAATTTATTTGGATAAAGTTGTCAAACGCGATCGTGTTGTCATAGAGATTGAAAATTGCACTGAATGCAATTATCAGTCTAATGTTGACATGATTAGGGGAAATTGTTCCACATGACACAAAATGACGAAATTTTAATGGTTGTTAGAACGGTCGAAAAATTATCAGTAGTAATATCCCTGGGACATTGATAACAGACGAGATAATTTTTTTTCGAGGCTTTTTTCATGGAAAAAAATGTAGACCTGTTTAATCATACCAGTTTTTGTTTTTCTAGAAAAAAGCAAACTGGAGGTATTTAGAAAAAAAACTAATTGCAAGCAGCCATCTTCAAAGACCTCTAGCTCCCTTAGGAAGCATTTTCGGACTGAGTAAACTCAGGTTTAAATTGTCTTTAAATTATCTGAGAAATCTCCGCTCATCGCTTGTCAGAAGAGTTTTTGAACACCCTGTACATGTGTTAAATCAAATATATTTGTTAGTAATCTTAGCGAATATCAGACAGACTGTAGATACTGTTTATAATGAAGCCAACAGTCAGTAAATCATGTGTAGCTTCAAATTAATTAAAGAAATAGGATATGAATTACTCTCGACCCAACAAGCGGAAACGGAATAATTTAGTAAATTCCACTAGAGCCTCGGCGGTTGAAGCCATGCGTCCGCAAAACGATTTCAGTTGCTAAAGCATTGTTTTCATTTACCGCACATTTGAGTTCGCCTACAAATTGCAACGATCTGCTTAAATGTCGTTGCCTGTTAATATCCTTCACACTTCAAATCTTTCATTCATCTGTAATTCGGTGTATGTAACAATCTTTGAATAAAACTGTTCGAATATGTACAATGCTGGCGATTTTTATGGAAACATTTTAGACACCTGTATTTAAATTTTCATATAAAACAATGCCTAAATATCAATTTTATAATCTTTAGTTTTAATGAGCTATTAACTATAAGCTTTTCGTCTTCTTTTTTCATTTTAGAAAGTAGGTATTTGATGTCTGTATTTTAAAATTCAATCCATTATTTTAAAGGGTCTTCTTCACCTCTTGTTTTTTAAGCTTTTATATTTGAATCGGTTATTTCAAAAAGGCCTTCTTCTTCTTCAAGTTCCACTCCTATCGAAGATTGGAAATCATTCTGGCAATTATAATTTTGTGGGTTACGCGCCTGAATAGTTCAATTCAGCGTCCAAACTGCATCCTAACCATTCACGGAGATTGCGTAGCCACGAGATTTTACGTCTTCCTACGCTTCTTCTACCTTTGATTTTACCCCGATTATATTCCTTATTAGTTCATACTTTTCACCTCTCATGATGTGCCCCAAGTATTCCAATTTTCTGATTTTTATGGAATTTAAAACTTCGCATTGTTTTCCTAGTTGTTCGAGAACTTGTTCGTTTGTTTTGCGATCCATCCATGATATTTTCAAAATACGTCCGTAACACCACATTTCGAATGCTTCTAGGTTTTTAATGTTGGATTTTTAAGTGTCCAAGCTTCAACTCCATACCAAAGGGTAGAGAGAATATAACATCGAAGCATTCTTATCCGGAGCGATATATTGATATCGCGATTCTATTAAAAGTTGACCGTGCATTTTCAATGCGGCATCTTATTTTTTTTGTCTGATCAGTATCTTCTGTGATCCATGCTCCAAGGTATCTGTACGAAGATATCCAATACAGGTTTCAGATGATTCTAATGTTTCTACTGTCTATGTTTTTATTCAATAAAATTACTCAAAATCAATGAAACAGGCATATACTTTCTGATTAATATATAAGCATCTCTGCGGAAGAACATTACTGCAAACAGTACATCTTGTGTTTCCAGTCCTTTCCTAAATCCCATTTGTGTAGTATTACTTATGTCTTCATCTAATTTCTTATGTATTCTATTGTGAATTGCTTTTAAAAACAATTTCAAGACATGACTCATTAAGGCTATGGTGCGATGTTCATTGCACTCCTTTGCATTGGCTTTTTTGGAAGCAGTATGAATGTTGATTGGAGCCATTCTTTAGGTATTATACCTGTTCTATATATGGTATTGAATAGATCCAGAAGAAGATCAATAGATACAGTATTGACAATTTTAAGTAATTCGATAGGAACGTCATCAGGCCCGGGAGATTTACCACCTTTAGCTTGTTTCATTGCATATTCAATTTCTTTTCGTATAATGTCAGGACCAGTATCATCCTTAAATTCTTTTGGTGCTTCTGTTCTCTCTTTGTCTTTAAAAAGTTGTGCTATATTATTGTATCCATCTCTGCATTTTTTGGTTTATATCTGTTATAAGTGCACCACTTTCATCTCTTAGTTACCTAGTTTGAATGTTTTTCTCATTTCTGTTAATTCTCTAATTCTTTTATGCATGTTAAAAAAGTCATATTTTTTCTCAATTTCTTCTAGTTCTTGGCACTGCTCATGTAACATTCTCTCCTTAGCTTCTTTTATTCTCTTTTTAATTAATCGATCAGTTTTATTATATTTAATTGGATATTTTGTTTTGAATGATTTTCTTTCATTCATTAATAGTAGTATTTCTTCAGTCATCCAGTCTTTATGTTTTCTATTCTTTGATTTTAAGTTTTCATTTGCTGTTTTAATTATTGCTACTTTTATATTTTCCCATTTCTGATCAATGTTATAGCTACTTTTATTCAGTTCTTGGGCATTACGTAGATTTTCAGTAAGAGTTTTTACAGTTTGTTCCTTTGTTTGTGGTTCCCTTAATCTCTTAATATCAATTCTACTTTGTGTAGGTTTTTTTACCAGTTTTAATTTGGTTCGTAATGTGACTACTATGGGGTTATGGTCTAAACCGATGTCTGCTCTAGGGTAAGTTTTGGCAGACAGTATAGAATTACGAAATCTTTGTCTAATAAGGACAAAGTCAATTTGATTTCAGATTATTCTATTCGTTGTATCACCGGGAGATTTCCATGTATACAATCTTCTTTTTGGTAGCTTAAAATGTGTATTAGCTATTACAAATTCTTCCGTCTGGCAAAATTGTATCAAACGGTCACCACGTTCATTTCTATTTCCTAGACCATATTCCCCCACATATCCATCCACTACGGTCGCGGACCTTCCTAGTTTCCTAGACCAGTTGACGATTATCTTTAGTACGATTAGATTCCACTGTGTATTGTTTATACAAAAATAAGTAGCTCTGATAGTGAAACTAGTGTCATTATTAAAAATAAACAAAGAAAAAGAATGAAAGGTTATATTAAGCGGGCCCTGTATAAAAGTGAAGTTACTAAGAAGGCTAAAGTTAAGGGCCAAGACCATATTAATCACGTGGGAAACCAGGTTATGAAGCAAAAAAACTGGAATCAACTGTACTTGTCGCAAGAAGTGTTGTGAACATCTTTCGGAAATAGTCAAGAATGCGTTGTTTACGTCGTTACATGGCTTTGATGACAAAAACTTATAAGGCTCATACTTAAAAAATATGATCGAAGTAACTGAAAATCTCCAAATGCCATTAAACGTATTAAGAGACCCAATATTTTTTTATTATTTATATAAATATATATTATATATATATATATATATATATATATATATATATATATATATATATATATATATATATATATATATATATATATAGATATACATTATTTATATAAAGCTATGACACTCAACATTAATAACTGACATATAAAATATAAGATATAAAAATATAAAATAATGGACAAAATACATTTTAAATAGGTTATATTATTAAAGATAGTTTAGTTAAAGATAGTAAACTTCGTTTGTGACATCTTTTAATGGTGTGTTTTAACTGATCCGTAGAATAATAGAAAGAAAAAAAACAAAAATAGTATGATTAAAATGTAATTAGCTGTTCTTCATATTTTATTAATAGAAAGTAATGTATTAAACCTGTCTTGATGGTATGCAACATGTTTTGCATCAGGTGTATTATGGTGTGTATATGTAAAAGTAAGTCTTTATTTCATTTTTGATGTTTTGTCAGTAAATAACAATAAATATTGCTAAGTTTATCTATGTCAGACTTTTTATTTATACAACACGTATTGGATTTTATAAAACACATTTCTAAGAAAACACGTTTTGAATGTTTTTTTTCCTTGCCAAAATACAGGAATCCTCGAAATTAAATTCATGTTTTAAATTTAATGCATATTCTGTCATCGTGCATGCATTTCTTGAATAACAGTAACATTGTGCATTTTACCAGACTGAAACATACTCTAAACATTCCAGGTTCTTATTCTAGCGTTGGACAGTTATTTTCTCATCTACATTCCTTTGACAAGGAATTCGCTGATTAACGACCTAAGAGTCCTTGTCTTCTTCTCCCCTGCCGGATCTTAGCTTCAGAAGGCCATGATCAGTAACGCCGTTATTAGTTTTTAAAACCATGATGATTATACTGGGAGATATTTATAGGAATCTTTAACGTAATGTCTTCTACATCCTTATGTAGTTGACCAATATATTAGTTCATCCACCTTCGGGACCGATTTCTCAACCGATCGCAACCAAAGAACTTTTTGCAATGTACAGCCTACATTAATTACTTCATTGTTTTAATGGCTCTATAGTATAAGTTGTAATTTTTTTATTGGATAATAAAAGGTTGTTTATGAACTGTGGTAGGTATGTGTAGGTAATAGTTTATAAAATACAGCAAATAATTTTTCTAAGTTAATTTTAATAACAAATTTATGGGAAATATATTTGCTAACTGAGATTAGATTTTTTATTATCTTTGTTATTCTATTTAAAAAGGGGGACCAAAAACTAAAGTACAGTCATCAGAAATTTATCTTTGAAAGTCATCCTTTAAAGAAATTTGATGGAAGATGAACTTCTTAAGTGTTGCTTTGATATTGGTAAGTAATGTTTGATATTGGTAAGTGGTCCAATTATTTTAACACATAGAATAGCAAGTGGGGTCAAAATTGTCTACCACTTTTGTTGTAATTTTTTTGTTCAGAGGCCTGGTAGGCCAATGTTGTTTAGTTTTAATTTTACTAAATTAGGTATTGTATTACTTGAATTAATAACAAAATTGATAATTATTTAGGAATATAGTTAGGAATATACATAGGAATATATATATATATATATATATATATATATATATATATATATATATATATATATAGGAATAAACACCTGTGATTTAAGAATTGTCAGCAATCTGTACTGGAATCAAACATCATCTATCTGGACAGAGGCAGGAGAATCCGACGATATCAAAATCAAACATGGCGTCCGTCAGGGATGTATACCATCACCACTGTTGTTTAACATATACTCTGAGGAAATCTTTCAAGAAGCAGTGGGTGATGTTGAAGCCGGAATTCGAATCAACGGAGAATCTATCAATAACATTAGATACGCGGACGACACGGTAGTATTCGCTGACAGTTCTGAAACCCTCCAGGAGTTAATGAACAGAATCACAGAGGTCAGTCAGAGATACGGACTTTCACTAAACACTAAGAAAACAAATTGCATGATGATCTCTAAGAAGGAACAGCAATTTGGACAAATCAGTGTAAACGGTCAACAAATAGAAAGAGTAAAAACATACACCTACCTTGGTACGAACGTCAATGAAAATTGGGACCATTCCATAGAAATCAAATGTAGAATAGAGAAAGCAAGATCTGCATTTCAAAAAATGGCTAAGTTATTCAAATGTCATGATTTATCAATGCCCATAAAAATCAGGTTACTACGATGTTATATCTTTCCTATACTGTTGTACAGAGTTGAGTCATGGACTCTCACAGACGCACCTGCAAGAAAATTGAGACTTTTGAAATGTGGCTTTATCGTCGCATCTGAAGATATCGTATACCGACCACGTTACTAATGAGGTGTTCTGTTGAGAATGAAAAAGAAAAAGAGCTGTTAACCACAATAAAAACAGCCAAAATCGAATACCTCGGTCACATCATGAGGAACAGCGAAAGATATGGACTGCTGCAACTAATCTTGCAGGGAAAAGTAGAAGGAAAACGGGGACCAGGAAGGCGAAGGATTTCCTGGCTGAAAAATCTACGAACGTGGTTCAACACAACAACCACAAATCTTTTTAGAGCAGCAGTGTGCAAAGTGCAGATTGCCATGATGGTCGCCAACATCCGAAACGGATAGGCACTACGAGAAGAATAACAAGAATATTTAGGAATATTTAGTAAAGGCACAAACTTGAACAAATATTAAATCGAAAAAATATTAACCTTTCGTTGTTTTAACTGTAAAGAATGCATTTCAAAATAGCAATCCAGATACAAGTGCTTGTTACATATAGGGTAAAACACCCAGTTATTGGCACGTTAAAAAAATGAGTTGTTTAAAGATTACATTTGTTAATCTATGTAACATCATAGCGGGATATTTTGAATTTTTTTATAATTTACTATTATTACTGAACACAAACTAAATGTCACACCATAAATATTGAGAAAAATAATGCAAAAATAGGTTATTTTAGACATTATACACATTTCCTAATTATTGGCAGTTATATTCTAGTTATTGTCATGTAGTAATTGGCAGTGTACTCAATCATTGGCACCCAGTAATTGGCATAATTTTTATATCAAAATATTGATTGAGCATTGAAAACAAAACTAAAACATAAGTACTTACGTACAAACAAAGTGTCATTTATTTATATATTTTTTAAAAACAAATTTTACAAAAACAATATTCTTTATACAAGTTGTTTAGACAAGTTTTACAAACAAAATATTCTTTATATAAATCATATTTTTCAAGACATCCCTTGTGAAATGTTCTGGAACACTTCTGGCATTTAACTCCAAACCTAATCAGGGAAAAATTTCCAGTACATGTAAAGCATATACCCTTATTCATAAAAATATTATTTTTAGGTGGTGAGCAGAGTTCTGGAACTTCTGGATCAAATCCTAATACTGACAGATTTCTAACGTGCTTTTGGAATTGACCTATTTCCATATTTTTTTCATGGGGCTGTCGATCATCTTCTTTATTTAAAAGCTTGTTTACTTTTAAGTCCTCTAAAATACTAGGTTTCTGCTGAAATAAAGATGTTTCTTTGAGTACCTTAATCTTAGTATTTCGTTTAACACTTTTTCCTTTCAAGGAATTTTCTTTACTTTTCAGAAATCGTTTTGCTTTATTTTCTAACTTTGTTCGCTCCTTTTCATTTTTTTCGCGTTCCTTTTCCTCTAGTTCTCTTTTATAAACTGAAGAAGAAATTACAAAACTAGATCTTTGGGTATTACGTATTCCCTTACGTTCGGGAGTTTTGGCCCAAGGCAAACAATCTTCCATGTTACTGCTCTTATTTATAGAGTTTTGACTAGTGGAGGGAACTGAATCAAAAGTTGAAATGGCAGCGGATCCTGTGATTGTTTCTTGAGTATTTTCTGAGTAAAGTGCTAAACTTTGTGCCACTTTTGTATTTTGTTCAGAAACTTCTTCCAAAAGAACAACAGGTACAGATTCTATATCGTAAGTTAAAGTCATCGCTGCTCTCTCTTCTACTACAGACATATCTTCCAAAAACATTTCATCTATTACAATTTGTGAATTATCGCCTTCTTATTATTTGGATTATTTGATGTAAAATGTTAAATAGATTTAGTAGTACCTAAAACTTTTGTAGTGTTATCATAGTTTCCATTTTTTCTGGCTTCTTTTAAGAGCTGTAAATTATCTTCATCGCATATGTTGCAAAAATCGGTCAAATTGATTGATTCTGTTGTAGTTTTGCCAAATTTATCTACGGTATATTTTTTACCTAGACATTTCTGTAGTCAATAATATCCACGTTCCAAGGATAGGGACCACACACTTTAAAACCACTTAAAACCGGTTTAAAATTATCTACTTCTTTTTTAAAATTGGAGCAAAGTTATTTTTACTTATTTACTCAAATGGATTTAATGGATTGAATGAATTTAATGGCTTGATTAAGCTTGGGTATACAGTTGGCTTTAATTGCTATCGACGTATCTCCATCTTTCCTCACTTGAGGTCTCTAGTTGCATACTCTGGTAGTAATTTCCCGTAATTGCCAGAGTAGTCGGTGCGTTTTGATTTGGTTTGAGTCTTCTTACAAACTCCTTTTGATGACGGGTAGTTAGACCCAGAAACACGTGTCAGGGAGTGGTAAGAGACTCAAATTAAATTTTAGAATTGTTTTTGTAACTTTGGTGCAGTATATATGCATTTACAATAGCAATATCTATTATACGAAAGAAAACAGCAAGAGTCTATCTGCGAGTTCTTTGACTACACGATCTTATAGCACATTTTTCATCCATGCAGTATATACCTCCTTTGTTGACAATATAAAATGAAATTATTTCTGGTTTTTCTATTAAAGAATCATTACAAGCTCTATCATGCATTGATGATATTAAAATTGTAGCTTTGTTTTTTCTGGCCACATAAGATACCATTGTACACTCTTCTCCAAATCCATAAACACTAGAACCAGGTTCTCTGGTTTTATTGGCCAAAGTGACGGAGGTATTTCACGTTTGTTCTTTTTTAAAGTTCCTACATACGTAAAATTATTTTTCTGCAAAACATCTATTAGCTCTAATAACGAGAACCAGTTGTCCGCAGTTATGTTTCTGTTGCTGCCAATTAAAGGTTTAGTTAACTACAAGACTGCTTGTGTTGGCTTTGAGTTTTTTTTTCTTGGGGTAAAAGACTTAAGCCGTCCGACTTTTTGCCACAGAATATACCCGTTATAGAAATAACTGGTTCTTGCATCAGTAAGAGCCATACTTACCTGACTTCTTAGGCATATACATTTTAAAACGGCAACTTCCCCTAAAACTGATAAGAATTTCATCAACAGTTGCCGATTGACCTATCTATACCATATGCGTTTTAACAATTTTCAATAAAAGAATTGAATATATAAGAAACTGTTTCTACTGAATCATGTTTTTTTCTTTCTTCTCGATTATCTGGATTATCAAAATGAAGAGCTGATAGAATGACTGCAAAAGGTTTTTGATTCATGACAGTTCAAAAAATTTCCCCGCCAGTTCTATCTGTTGCAAAAAGCGTTTTTATATTCTCATGGTTCGATTTGAATACCGCAGAATATACGAGGAGTCCTATAAAAGCTTTTATCTTCGTTATGTCAATATCCTTGAGGTCATGTTTATTTGGATCATTATACTTTATTTTCATTAAATTCAAATTATGATTGGTTCACTGAATAACACATAATAAAATATTTTCGTCAAACAATAACTGCCATACCTTTAGAGGATCAACTTCCTCTCCAAGACTCCGTGATTTTGTTTTTAGAACGGGAATTTTTGTTACTAAATTATCTTTCCTTGTACGTGATACTGGTCGAACTTCAGATTTACACTACCTGAATGGGTTTTCTCCGTAAAAATATGTTTGATTATTAGTCTCAACTATATTTTTTCCTAAATATTTTCTTCATCATTTTCCGTAGAAATGTCTGAATCCGTCTGGCTATCAGATTCCAAATAAACATCATCTTGTACTTGATCAGCATCACTGCGTCACTATCTAATTCGTCAAACCACTTCAAAGCTGTATCTTCAATATCAGCATCGGTAAAATGGATTTTTTTTATGGACCGGCCATGATTGTAACAAATACGCGACGTTTTTGTTACAACAAGACTAACAGACTAACTAAAACTGTAGTCTGTAGTCTGTCAGACGGTACATCTCCAGTTAAGGGTTTGGAACATTTTGCTGCGCGACATTTTCCTTCCATTAGTTTCATTTGTAAAGAGTTCAATTATGTCATCAGTAATCACAAGTTTATAAAAGTTGTATGGAGTCATATTATACGTAAATGGAACTATGGATACCTGGATTTTCCTGTGAAAATTCAAAGTTTCTCAAATTATTTCCGGTAGCAAGTCCCTAGTCAGTGGATTGTAACATTTCTACATTATTTGTAATATTATCATCGTCAGATTTGAGAAAGACTGTATTTTGCTCAATAACATCCTTGATAGATTTTTCATATCATATGTATTGGCATTTACGAACTATTATAGTTAGTGAAAATACTATTCTGACAGATGCGCTTCTGTTACATTTACCATTTTGGTTAATTTCTTTTAAACAAAACTCCTTTGCTATCGGTTGCTGAAAATTGGTTGATAAGGAATCAGACCAGATAGGGTGCAACGGTAGTGTAAATTTAAAAGCATAACTAAATTTCGACGTTGCGTCTAGCCGCCATCTTGATTTAGGCAAGGTTAGGCCTTTTTTCATCAAAAACCTGACTGGAATATACAATATAAATATTACTATTACTATATAAATAGCAATTGGACTATATAAATAGTAAAAATAAAAAATTTCAAGGATGGTTTTTAATTAATAAAGAGATATTTTAAAATGTGTACTAAAATAAATATATTTCATTTTTAGTTGCTGTTTACTGTGGTCAATAGTTTGCCATACTTAAAAGATCCATTAAATATTAAAGTATCAGGTAAAGGTAACGTATTTAAATATTCTAAGGAAAGCGAACTTTTGCTTGACTAATCCATTGATTTGTATAAAGCCGCTCGTCTACATCAACACCGTAAAGTATACTACACTACACCACCAAGCAACGTAAGACCCCGTGACTTATATCCTGGTACTTGTTGTCCTGATGTTTGGCCTGTTACGCCTTCAGTAACTCCTGCAACTCTATGGTCACCGGAACCAAAAACTGCAACTCTATGGGCAACGGAACCAAAAACTGCAACTCTATGGTTAACGGACAACATATGGCCTGCAACTGCAACTCTATTGAGTGCAATAGGTTATGGCTAATTTGATATGGCTAAAAGGAACAGTAACTACATTACTATGGCCAATAAAAACATAATTTGATTTGGACATAGTACATTGTGTTTATAATGGCAATATTTAGTAATAAAATAAGATAACCAAAAATATTTGTATTTCAATCGAAAAAAAAACTGTGTATACTACAAGGTAAATTAAAGAATAAATTAATTAGCTGACTTCACAACGTCACGTCTTTGTAAAGCTACCAATAATTATTGACTACGTAAGTAATCTTGTCTTACCGGTCAATATCTTTGAAAGAATTGAATTCTTTGCACACATAATTACACCCCACTCCACTCCCCATATTGGATTTAGTCGAGAAGAGATGCTGGTCAAAGTAAAACTTTTACACGTTTAGATTTTGCTTGATATAAAAAAAAAACCTTCGTATATGGGTTAATTTTTATTGGTCTCAGTATTACTTTTTATTTAATAAATAGTTTTGCTTGAATCAGAAAGTCTACTTCTAATAGAACAAATAATTTTTCTAATGAAATAATGCTACTAACAAATCAAAGTACCATCTGAATGGAAAACCGCTCACCAAGTGTCCATCTTTAAAAAAGGTAATAGAAAAGATGCCAACTGCTACAGAGGATTAAGTGTCCTACCTACTTTTGGGACTTTATTTGAAAAGATAATAAAAAAATACAAGATGATGTAAGATATTTACTACCCAGACTCCTTTATACTCCAACAAATAATAGAAAAAAGATCCAATCGATAACATTAAACGTTAAGTGAAAAGTAAGTCCGACCCTGTACACCTGCTAAAACAGGCATATCGTTCTTTATTAAAAGTGGTTATTTTGCTGGTAAAACTGGATTTGTTTATTGACAATAACAAATATTTTCAATTTGCTGACTTTAATGCTAATTTAACTGGATATACGGTCGGCGATATTACGGACGTAAGCGGACCAGCACGCACCACGCACCGTGGGAAGGGTCTCGTCCGTGGTAGCGCAGGCACGTCTGTGCTGGTCCGTCCTATCCATCTAGAGTCGGTAACATCAAAGGTGCGGTACATGCTCGTGCGACGCGATCCTAGCGCGTCTGTATTTTAACAGACGACAAGTGCAAGTCAGAAGTTTTTCATTCGCTGACACGAGTAGTTGTCTGTAGTGTTGTCAAAGTTGTTTTGCAGTTTTTTGCTAAAAAATGAATGGACAAACGAAGTTATTTTTGATTTTTTAAATTTGTATCAAAATGAAACAAATTTATGGAATTCTACGGCACCAGAGCATAAGAAGCGGAACCGATATATACGATGTATGGAACCAAATAAAAAATAAATTGAAGAATAGTACTATTTCGATTAAAGAATTAAAAAAGAAGAGAAATAATTTAATGCCGAATTTAATGTTTACAAGCCTGAGTGGCCTTTTTATGATATAATCAAACAATACTGTCACGGACCTACACAGACTGTCACGGACCGTAGGAAGAGCTCTGTCTGCGGTGCGTTCTCGTCCGTGCTGATCGGCTGTCCGCGATTAGTAAAGAGTTTGTACACTTACAGTTTATTTCAATATATCACTGAGATTCACAATTTATAACTTAAATTATACTTTATTATTGTTAAAAATATTCGGAGCCCATATTGAATACAACAATATAGTTATCAGTGCAGAACCGAACTCTAAAAATAACATTGTTTTTATGGTTTTTATTTCATATATTAAAAGATTGAAAAAGTTAAAACATTTTCTTTTGAATCCATTGGGATATATCGTCCCACTAAAAAAAACATTGGGTAATATATCCCAGGGTGTGGACTCCAAATTTAATTACAAAAATATGAATATAATCAAAAACATCTGTAGAATGGGGCAAAGGGTTGTATTATAGAGGTAGTACCTTTTATTGGAACGACCATATCGAGCGTCATAGACAGGGTCACGGATGAAGACCCCAACGGTATCCACGGCGGAGAAGAACATCTTCGGTACGGTGTGTATGGCGGAAGTGGCACCCCAATTTTAGGGTTAGTATAAAATTAAATGTAGCGTCTGATCCAGAGTGGACGTCTACAATATGCGTCTGACCCAGAATGAGCGGCTGATAACTCACTCACCAACCCGCCTGGCAAGCGTGGTGTTTAACTGCCATTACCCCCCCCCCCACTTTTACAATGCGAATAATAAAACAAAAGGAAATGGTCCCCATGTGGGTAAGAAAATTTCTGAATCCCACACCTCAAAGGTCTGCCTCACGCTATCTGGTGGGGGCAATAATTCGCTTTTGATTGATAAAAACAAAAACCCACTAAGACGAGCACAACATAAATCAAAAAAAAATCCGTCAACCTGTCAATAGGGACATACAATATTAGATCAATGTCCACAGATAAAAAAGTACATGAACTGAAAGAACAATTAACAAACATAAAATGGGATATCATAGGCCTATCAGAAACTCGACGAAAAGAAGAAAACCGAATACAACTAAAATCCGGTAATCTACTATATTATAAAAGAAATAAAATGAATAGTAAATTCGGAGTAGGATTTATAATAAATAAAGCCATAAGTAAGCGTGTCCAAATTATCAAAGGTATATCAGATCGTGTCGATTATGTCATACTTAAAATAAGAAGAACATCAATTAAAATTATCCAGGTATATGCCTCCACGACAGCTTATGATGAAGAAAATATCGAACTATTTTATGAAGATATATCAAAGGCTATGGAAGAACATAAAAATCGTCTTACACTAGTAATTGGAGATTTCAATGCCAAACTGGGTAGAAAACTAAACAAAGAAGAAACTAAAATAGGAGATTTCGGATATGGTTAGAGAAATGATAGAGGTGATACTTTGATGAACTACCTAGAAGAAAAGCATCTATACGCAATGAACTCCTTTTACAAAAAGAAGTCCCAACGAAAGTGGACATGGATCAGCCCTAATGGATGCACCAAAAAATGAGATCGACTTCATACTGTCCACGGAATGGTATATCATTAAAGATGTAACAATTCTTAACAGATTTACAACAGGTAGCAATTACAGGATGATCAGAGCTAAAATTAGGATTGATGGTAACTATGAGATGAAAAGAAAAATAAGTAGAAACTGGGATCTAGTAGATAGAAACAAACTAGGGCAATATAAAGAGATATACAAAGATCTATTAAAAGAATTCGGCCAATCATACATCCCAGAATTTACAAGAAATGCGAAGAAAATCTCGGTGAAATGCAATTCGGATTCCGCAATTCCATGGGTACACGTGAAGCACTTTTCACCTTATAAGTCCTATTTCAGACATGCCGCGATGTCAGTTGTGATATCTATATTTGTTTTATTGACTACGCCAAGACATTTGACCGTTGTCAGCACCAGAAGATGGTCACCGCCCTACAAAGAGTCGGATTGGATGCGAAGGACTTTCGGATCTTCATGAATTTATACTGGAACCAGCGTGCTCATGTCAAGGTCGAAGACCAGCTGACCGACCACGTGAAGATCATTAAGGCAAGGCTGTGTGCTATCGCCGACTCTGTTCAATATATACTCTGAGAGATTTTAACTGAAGCCCTCATAAACCTAGAGATGGGAATCCGAGTGAACGGTGAATACATCAATAATATCCGCTTCGCCGATGACACTGTATTACTAGCAACAAGCCTAAATGATCTGCAGGCCTTACTAGACCGAGTGCGAACTGTGAGCGTAACATACGAACTGAACCTTAATATTAAGAAAACTAAATTCATGGTTGTCAGCCGTACAAATTTAGATTCCGGGGCACTAATGGCAGGTAGCGAAGAGATCCAGAGAGTCGACAGACTCACTTACCTTGGAACTACCCTCAACTCACAATGGGACTACGCTCAAGAGATTAGATCCATGATTGAAATGGCACTGTCTACATTTATTAAGTTGAGATCCTCGCTGTGCTTCAGTGATCTCAGTTTGGGAACCAAGATGCGGATAGTGAAATGCTACGTTCTTCCAGTGCTACTATATGGAGTTGAAGCCTGGACACTGACGCAAGCCACTGAAAAACGAATCGAAGCGTTGGAGATGTGGATATACAGAAGGATACTAAAAATATCTTATGTCGACCATGTCACCAACGTTGAGGTCCTACAGCACATGACAAAAGAAAAAGAAGTGCTAATTTAATTAAACAACGTAAGCTTGAGTACATCGGCCACGTCATGTGGAACGAAGAAAAATATCTAATTCTTCAACTCGTTATGCAGGGTAAAGTATTTGGCAGAAGAGGACTGGGACGCCGTCGTAACTCGTGGTTGAAAAATCTCCGACAATGGTTTGGGATGACCTCAGCGGAGCTGTTTCACAGAGCAGTGAACAAAACAGTGATAGCCTTTATGATCGCCAACATCCGGACCGGATAAGGCACTGAAGAAGAAGAAGAAGAAGAAGAAGATGGATGAAAGCTCACGTAATAATGATCGAAAAACCAGGGAAAAATGTCAAATTTTCACATAATTATCGGTCTATAAGCTTATTAACAGCAGTAAGCAAAATTGCAGAGCTAGCTATACTAAAACAAGAATAAGAAAAAATTGGAACAATACCTGCAGCACAGTTCTAATTCAGATACAAACACTCATCTGAACTTCAGGTACTGCATCTAGCAGAATATATCACAAACGGATTCAATGAAAAGCAATATACAGCAGTCACCTTTCTAAATGTCAGTAAAGCATTTGACAGAGTCTAGCATAAAGGCCTGCTATATAATACGAACCAATATGGTTATAGTGAAGCAATCGCACGTCTTCTCCCGTCATACTTAGCCAACAGAAGGTTCTGGGTTGAGATAGAGCCAATCCTGTCTAAAGCGAGAGCCATGGAGGATGGTGCGCCACACAGAGCAGTGTTGTCACCTTATATACTATATACACAGCAAACATCCCAACCGAACCCAGATCGTTGCTAAGTCTATACGCAGACGAAACAGCGATTTCTGTTAGCAGTACCAACCCAACCATCCCAACTAAAGGGCACTTAACAAACTACAAGAATGGTGTATACAGTGGAAGATGGCAGTCAATACTGACAAAACATAAGCCGTCATGTACCAAAAATGAAAAGGTGGACTAAATAAAGTTATATTCCTATTTGATACGCAACCGAATGGTCAAATCAAGCCAAATATCTAGGTGTAATGTTGGCCAACAAGCTGACTTTTTGTTCAACGGTATTTTTGCAGTAATTTTGCAGCGAGATAAACCAAATAGTTTGTAAATTATTCGAACTAATATGAACTAATATATACTATAATATAATAATATAATACTAATTATGAACTAATACTATCGTCTTCGAATAGGTTCGTGACGTAATTTTCCCATTCTTTAAGTTTGTCCTCTACTTTAAATAGTACTTTACAATCATCCTACTGGCAAGACAGATGGAAAATATTGGCGAATACTTAAAATAATCATTATTACAAGATCCATCCTACGTTACCATCCCTAACAGAATTACCACACATATTCCATTATAATATATCTAAACGATCAGCAGCAACTATCACAAAATTAAAAACTAGTCACGGTGCTCTTTCTGCTCACCTGGCTAGATTAAACATTATAGAATCAGGAAAGTGTTTATGCGATAATATTTCTCAGTGTGATGTTAATCCCTGTTTGGATGTATTAAAAATAAAGCACTCTCATCTACGTTTAATGAAAACCTGGTTAAAAGTAATGTGCAACTTCCAGTAAACATAACCCACCTACTGTCATTAAATCAGAAATCTATATACTAACTCATATGTAATCACTTATATGCATCCGGATATATAATATAAATTTAGTACAATCAAGTTTTTAATTGATAAACATAACATAAATCATTTAAAAATCTGTGGCAAAAGGACTAGTTTCCACGCCAAACATACTATCATCATCATTATTTTCATCCTGTAGCAATGCAGTTTGTTTCTTATTGAAGATACCAGCCGCTTCTTTCACTTTTTATACATGTTAAACGTGTCGTATGTATTTTTAAAGTTCTTCAATGTCATGACACTGTTTGGCTAGATGTTGACTCTTTGCTTCTCGTATTTTACGTCGATTCCAGAGCTCTTCTAATTCTTTTATTCCATGAGCGATTCTATTTCTTTTTGCAGGGTGCTGCCATCTGTGAAGTTTTTGGGGCCAACGTTCGCCAGGCATTCTCAATTTGTCGTAAATCATTTTAAACCACTTCTTTCTATTCTTTCAACGACCGTTTCTGTAGAATTCATGTTATTTATTATAGATTTGTTGGTCCTAATGTTCTAGCGCCTCTTGTCAAATAATTTATTTCAACTGCCAACAATATTTTCTTCAGGAGTTCAGACCTAATAAAATGTTACGTCCCTGATGAATTCGGTGTTTAATTTAGGATCCACTTGTTTGGTTTTCTCGTCCTCGTTTATCAATACTTCTTTTACCAACTTTGCATCTGAAAGAATAACAAAATACTCTGTTTTCTTCATGCTAACTTGTAACACCCATTTAACATGTTCTCTGTATAGACGCTTTATCATAAATTCTGGGTCATAAGAATCTTGAGCTAGGACGACTTGGTCATCCACAAAGTCCAGGGAGAACAGTACGTCATTTCCTATGGGAAATCCCATTCCCTGACAGTGGTTTTACCAATTTTGGAGAGCTGCCTCAATATATAAATTAAACAGAAAGGGTGACTTTCTGCATCTTTGTCATAGTCCTTTAGTTACTTTCATTGGCTCTGATAGTCTATTTCCGATTTTTAGGTAAGTAGTCTTATCTCTGTATACTTCTGTGATATACGATTACTACAATTTAATATATGTCTGTTTGAACTGCATTTGAAATAGTGGACCAATATAAAACTTGGACAAAAATAAATCCATACCTGGGTATAGACATTGTATAAAATATCGTTCAACTATCTGTCTCGCAACAATGTTGTTCAACAATAGTTCAGGAAATGAAGTTCGAAAACAGTTAAAACCTCGCAATTTTTTCGTCCTGCATGAATTGAGTTGAAATTTTAACAGAAGGTAGGTATGCAAGGATCAAAATCTATATCGAACCGAAGTGTGCTGAATGGTTTTAGGAGTGAAAACTACCCTATTAGTCAAAAATTATAAAATAACATATTAAACCTGAATATGGGTAAGGAAAATAACCCACGTCGTTCATTACCGCTTGTTAAAATAGTGGCAACATCGCCAGATTCGTCTGGCGCCACGAGTACCTTCCCATAATATAACAGACCTTGTATTGCATCATAAATTTCAGTATATAAATAAGATTTGAATGAGTGGTGTCGCCTTCTTTGGACTTGTGGGTGATTTTAACCCCACCACACAGTTGAAGTGCAGTATTATTTAGTTTTTGGGTAATTTTAACCCCACAACACCGGTTAATTATTAACAGGTAAGTTCTTATACTAGCACAACTTATCTCGATTTTTTTAACAGAAACATAATTTAATTGTTAGGAATATTGAAAATTGATTAGATATTCTTAATTTCAGACATATCGAAATATGTGTAGTTGGGAGAAAGAACAAGAAGCTCTCTTGAAGCTTTGGCAGGATGAATTAACTGGATCAGAGTTAGGATCAGAAAGCGAATCTGAAAATGAAAGTCAGCAGGTTAGCCTTAGTTCCAGTGAGGATGTTTTACAAAACCAACTTCAATCAGTGGAAAATTGTCAGCCTGGAACTTCTAATCAGGAAAGTCAATCATCGTCGGAAGAATCTTCTCAAGACAACAATAAGTTTGAAGATGATAAAGTAAGACAATCTAAGTTTTTTATCGGACGGGATGGGAAAACAAAATGGTCAAAGAACTGTCCTAATAAATCGGTTAGAACACGACAAGAAAATTTAATTACTTTACTTCCCGGTGTTCGAAATAATGCAAAACATTGCAAATCACCCATTTCTTGCTGGGAATTATTCATGGATAATATTATTGTAGAAGATATTGTCCAATGCACTAATAAAAAAATCAGTTTAGTCGCTCAGAATTATAATGACCAACATAAATATATCACCAAGCCTACGGACGCAGAAGAAATTCGTGCAGTTTTCGGATTACTATATCTATCAGGCGTTTATAAAGCCAATAGGTTAAATCTGGAGGATCTTTGGGCTACAGATGGAACAGGAATTGACATTTTCAGGCTAACAATGTCCCTGCAAAGATTTATATTACTTTTAAAGTGCCTACGATTCGATAATATCGAAAATAGAGACGAACGAAAAAGAGTAGATAAACTGGCAGCTATACGAGCTGTTTTTGATCGATTTGTATCCAATTGTCAACAATATTTTATTCCTAGTCAATACTTGACGATCGACGAAAAATTAGAATCTTTTCGGGGACGTTGTTCCTTTCGGCAATATATCCCCAATAAGCCGTCCAAATATGGCATTAAAATATTTGCCTTAGTGGATGCCAAAACATTCTACATTTTAAATTTAGAGGTATATGTTGGCTCACAGCCTGAGGGACCTTTTCAATTTAGTAATAGACCGTTTGATGTAGTAAACAGGCTTGTAAATCCAATTCGTGGTACTAATCGCAACATTACATTCGACAACTGGTTTACCAGCATACCGCTAATGGAACATTTGCTTAGTGAACATCGGTTAACATCTGTTGGAACTATTCGTAAAAACAAGAGGGAAATACCGACAATCTTTTTGAATTCCAAAAACAGAGCTGAAAACCACGCAATTTTCGGATTTAAAAAAGACATTTCTTTGGTGTCCTTTGTCCCGAAGAAAAATAAAATAGTGTTAGTAGCTTCTTCACTTCATCATGATACAGAATTTGACCACAAATTAAATAAACCTGAGATTATAGACTTTTATAATCACACAAAAGGTGGAGTGGATATGGTTGACGAAATGTCTGCGTTATATAATGTGTCTCGTAATAGCAAGCGATGGCCACTAACAATTTTTTTTTCGCTGCTTAATAATGCAGGAATAAATAGTTATGTTATTTATCAACATAACAAGCCAAATGAAAAACTAAAACGCAGATTTTTTTTAAAACAACTTGGTTTGGCACTAATTAAACCATATATTGAAAAAAGAGGTAATAATCAAAGAATACCATCAGACATAAGAGCGAAACTAAAAAGAAATGACAGCGGAGAGGACTCTCAAGGACCTTCAAACAAGAAACAACGAACAACATCCAGATGTGGAGTGTGTCCCCGTGGAAAGGACAGAAAGTGCCAAAAGAAATGTGTAAAATGTGACATTTTTCTTTGTCTTGAACATTGTGTATATTTTTGTTCTAAATGTGCAAATAATTGTTAATTATGCTTTTTAAACAAAAGATCATAGTTACTTTTTATAGAATTTGTAGTTTTTTTTTATTCTATATCTCTAATAAAAATTTTATTAACAAAAATTGTGGTAGTGGTTTAAATATCAACTAAATTTTAGTATATTTTTTGAATCGTTGAATTATTAACGAAAATTTTTAAAATGATTTAACTTTGAAAAAGATTATATAACAATATAACCATGATTTAAAATCTTAAGGTTGCATGTAAAAATAAAATATTTTCTCAATTTTATAAATAAAAAAAAAATGGGGTGATAATTACCCCAACACACAGCTCCTGTTAGAAAATTTCACCACACAGGTTAAATGGTGATTTTTTTTATACTTTAAAATACAATTTCATACATTTTCAACCCTTAAAAATCGCGATAGAGTGCTATGAAGCTATCCTCGAAAACGATTGTAGAGGTTCAGTTTATAAAGGCTCTTTGAATAATTAATTGAAAAGTGATTGAAAGTGGCAAAAAATTGTATCGTAAATCGCTGCTTTAAACGGCTATATCTCGCCAAATATTCATTGTACAACAAATCTAAATAAAGGAAAATTTTAGTCATTAAAAAAGCTACAATTTAGTACATTTTTATTTCTTTCATATATTCAGTATTTTCGGGGATATTTAAAAAAAGAAGGGTAAAAAATATGAAATTGTAAATCGTTTCTCGCTTTAAGCTGTACTTTTTCTAAAACTAAGCATTTTAAATGGGTCAAACTTCTTGGACGTATTAACAATACATGTACAAAGAGAATTACAGAAGGGTGAAGATCGATTTTAATTATGGGAGTGGTTAGGGGGTTGTTTTCATCGATTTTTTCGTAAAAAAATGAGGTATTGGCCTTATTTTCATCATAACTCACTCAATTTTTGAGCTAGAGTCTTTTTTTTTGATAGATCTATTTATGCTCTTTAAAAAAGGTTGCGTGAGTTTTCTTCCAAAAATGCATCATTTTCCCGATATTTGACTTTGAATCTTTCAAATTTGGCATTTGAAGAAAACCGCTGAACATTGATAGGCCGTATTTCGGTTCCTATTATATCGCAAAACATTTTAAAAAATGAATTGTATTTGTCTTTTTAAAAGCTACAAATTTGTTCTCTACAATTTTTTGATAAAATGCACCATTTTCGAGTTATTCGCGAAAAATCGATTAAAAACGTCGATTTTTTCGTCTAAAAGTTGTTACTTTCAATCGCGAATAACTTGAAAAATATCAGTTTTACAAAAAAAAATGTATAGAACATTTTTTGTTTATAATCACTTTTTTAATCGAAACCTGTAGTTAAAACGTAAAAAAAAATTTACACCCCGGGATGGGGTGGCAACCACCCCCAAGGCTTTGGCGCACTTTGGTTCGATATAGATTTTGATTACCTACCTTCTGTTAAAATTTCAAGTTAATCCACGCAGGACGAAAAAATTACGAGGTGAAATGCTTCATTTCCTGGACTATAAGTGGTTTGACAGCATAATAAAATCGTAGATTTATGTGTAGCTTTCAATTTTTATGAGTTCAGAATCCAGCAGCCCGCAGAAGTATTGGGTTTTTATAATATAATTATTTGACAACCTTTTGTTGGCCAACCTCCTACAGCAGAAATGAGCCGAAATACATGATGTTTCCTATGTTCCGAATTTATTTCGTTCAATCTGTATATTGAATATATCTAACTAGTTACGGAGATGTTAAACCAGAAGTACGACAACAAAGCTTAAAAGCAAGTAAAGTGGTGGGATCTCTTAATGACACACTCGGGAAGAACAAACACCTAAGGCAAAACATCAAAACAAGAATCTATAAAACAGCAATTAGACCTATATTAACATACACGGCTGAGACAAGACCTAACACATCTAAAACGAGAAGACTACTAAAAGTCTGTGGGATGGGGAGAGAAGCGAAAACATAAGAAAAGCATTTAATATAGAAGACAAAAATGGATGGGTGAAAAAACGAAAACAGGAATGGAAGGAATATATTAGTAGAATGGCAGAGGATAGGATAGTAAGAATAGCACGAGATAAGTCAGCTAATAGACAAGAAGTATAGGCAGACCAAGAAAAAGATGGTGCGACAATTTAAACAATTTAGGGGGCTAATATTAACGAAGAAACAGGCTTTAAAGCATACAAGAAGGAAGAAGAAAAAGAACTTTAGTGATTATTTCTAAAAAGTATGGACTAATGCCGAGTTTTTGTAATGTTTTCCACAATTTAAGTCTTGGAACTGTATCATACGCCTTTTCTAGATCGTTAAAGGTTAGATGTACTTCGGTACCAACCGCCATTCTTTTTTCTATTATTTTTTGAAGTATAAAGGAGTCTTGGAGTTTGAGTCTTCGTTAATTAGATATCCTACATCACCTTGTATTTTTTTATTTATTATCTTTTTAAATAAAGTCCCAAAAGTAGGTAGGACAGTTAATCCTCTGTAGCAGTTAGGATCTTTTCGATTACCCTTTTTAAAGATGGACACTTGGTGAGCGGTTTTCCATTCAGATGGTACTTTGATTTGTTAGCAGCATTGATTCATTAGAAAAATTATTTGTTCTAATAGAAGTAGACTTTCTGATTTAAGCAAAAATATTTATTAAATAAAAAGTAACACTGAGACCAATAAAAAGTAACGCATATATGAAGGTTTTTTTTTAATTTCGAAAAAAATATTTTATATCAAGCAAAATCAAAATGTGTAAAAGTTTTCCTTTGACCAGCATCTCTTCCCGACTAAATCCAATATGGGGAGTGGAGTGGGGGTAATTGTGTGTAAAAAGCATTTAATTCTTTCAAAGATATTTATCGGTAAGACAAGATTACTTATGTAGTCAATAAATATTGGTAGCTTTACAAAGACGTGACGTTGTGAAGTCAGCTAATTAATTAATCCTTTAATTTACCTTGTAGTATACACAGTTTTTTTTTTCGATTAAAATACAAATATTTTTAGGTATCTTATTTTATTAGTAAATATTGCCATTATAAAAACAATATACTATGTCCAAATCAAATTATGTTTTTATTGGCCATAGAAATGTAGTTAGTAGCCATAATCTATTGCACTCAATAGAGTTGCAGTCTCCATCATGTGTGTTGCCCATAGAGTTGCAGTTACTGGAGGTTTAGTAGACGAAACCTCATCAGCCACAGTATAAGTATCAGCATCTAACTCACGGGGTCCTACGTTGATTGGTGGTGTAGTGGGGTTTACTTTACGATGTTGATGTAGATGAGCTGCTTTATACACATCAATGGATTCATCAAGCGAAAGTTCGCTTCCCTTAGGATATTTAAATACTTTACCTTTACCTAATACTTTAATATTTAAAGGATCTTTCAAGTATGGTAAACTATTGACCACAGTAAACAGCAACTAAAAATGAAATATATTTATTTTAGTACACATTTTAAAATATCTGTTGAATAATTAAAAATCATCGTTGAAATTTTTTATTCTTACTATTTGTATAGTTTAATTGCTATTAATATAGTTATATGTATATTGTATATTCCAGTCCTGTTTTTGACGAAAAAAGGCCTAACCTTGCCTAAATCAAGATGGCGGCTGACGCAACGTCGAAATTTAGTTATGCTTTTAAATTTACACTACCGTTGCACCCTATCTGGTCTGATTCCTTATCAACCAATTTTCAACAACCGATAGCAAAGAAATGTTGTTTAAAAAAATTAAACAAAATGGTAAATGTAGAAGCGCATCTGTCAGAATTATATTTTAACCAACTATAATAGTCCGTTTATATATATAAAGTCCGCTATAATTTTATCATATTACTGAAACTTTGGTAAAAACAAACCGGACGGATCAAATGTTGACGACCTTGGCATCACCGAAAACACGGACACGATTTGGTTGCTGGAATGTTAAAACTCTGTATGAGATTTCTAAACTAGCTCAAGCAGTAAAAGAATTAAACAGGTATAAATTAAGCTTTGTTGGTCTATCGGAAGTAAGATGGTTGGGAAATGGTGAACACCATACCCAAACAGGAGAACTCCTATTATACAGTGGTAAAGAAAATGGAAATCACGAGAGCGGAGTGGGTCTTCTACTCAGCAAACAAGCCAAAAAAAGCCTCATTTCATGGAAACCAATCAATGATAGAATTATGATTGCCAGATTTTATACCAGATACCGCAAGATAACAGTGATTCAGTGCTATGCTCCCACGAACACATCTCTCCACGAAGATAAAGACATATTCTACGAACAACTAGAACAAACGACCCAACAAGTAAACCAAGGCGATATACTAATAGTGATGGGCGATATGAACGCTAAAGTTACAGAAGACAATATTAACTTAGAAACCGTAATGGGCAAACATGGCCTGGGAGTGATGAATGAAAACGGAGAGCGCTTTACAAATTTTTGCTCCAATCATAGCTTAGTTATTGGTGGAACCATCTTCCCACATAAAAATATTCACAAGGTTACATGGACTGCACCAGGTCATATAAGAGAAAATCAAATAGACCACATCGCCATATCAAAAAGATGGAGATCATCTCTTCTTGATGTACGTAACAAAAGAGGAGCAGACATCGCAAGTGACCATCATCTTGTAATCGGTACCATTAAAATCAAAATGGAAAAAAACAAAATCACACGAAACACCAAACGACCAACATACAATCTAGACAAATTAAAAACGGCTACAGGAAGACACATGTTTAGGGAGGAACTTCAACTCAAAAGAAGAGAACGTGAAGTAAATAGCTGGGAAGATAAACTGGGTAAAAAAGAGAAACATAGAAAAGGATGGATATCAGATGAAACTTGAAATCTTATCGAAGAAAGAAAACAGCAAAAAAAAGATATTTTGCAAGCAAGAACTATAGAAGAAAGAGCGAACCGACAACAAGAATATGAAACAATAAATAAAGCAGTTAAAAGAAATGCAAGAAGAGACAAAAGAAGATGGGCTGAAGAACTGCCAAAACAAGCCGAATTAGCTGCACAACACAATAGAACTAGAGAGCTATATTACTAGACGTCTAACAAAAAGTGGGCCCAACTGTTCAAACGTCGTAAGATCCAAGACAGGAGAATTACTTACTACAACAAATGACCAAATAGGAGATGGAAAGAGCATTTTCAGGAGATGCTAGGCACGCCAGGGATAACGCAGATGAAATTGTCTAAAATCCACAGAATATAGACAGAGATAATAACAGCTATCAAATCTCTGAAAAATAACAAGTCTGCGGGAATCAATAACATTGCTGCCGAAATGCTTAAAACTGATCCGCATCTAACTGCTGAACTTTTGCTCCCCATAATCCGAGAGGTGTGGGAAACAAACCGCATTCCAGCGGGCTGGAAAAAAGGCATCATTATTAAGCTTCCAAAAAAGGGCAACCTCACACTATGCAAAAATTGGAGAGAAATAACCTTGCTTACCGCCATAAATAAAATCTTCACGACCATCATACTTAAAAGATTAACAAACAAGGTTGAATTTCGAGCTAATCAAGTAGGCTTTAGACCAGAATCCTCCTGCATAGACCACATTAATACTGTGAGGCTAGTAATGGAACAATCGGTTGAATGGAACACACCCCTATACATGGTTTTTGTTGATTTCGAGCGTGCTTTTGACAGCTTAGCTCATGATGCGATATGGAAAATTTTAGAGCTAAGAAACATCCCGCATAAAATAATTTCCATTATAAAGTCACTGTACACTGAAGCGAAATGCAGCGTGACACACAATGGGATCAACAGTGACGAATTTGACGTACTTACTAGAGTCAGACAGGGATGCGTGCTTTCTCCGTTTCTTTTTAACATAGCTCTAGACTATGTTCTCTCTAAACTAGACTCTGACACAAGAGGGATACAATGGACGTTAACCACACGCCTAAGCGATCTAGAATACGCCGACGTTATCTGCCTGTTAGGACAAAGGTTCCAAGATGTGGCTGACCAATTGGAAACACTTTCCACTGAAGCCAATAAAAAAAGGTTTGAAAATCAATATTGGTAAAACCAAATCCATGAGAATAAATGCAAGAAACAACACGCTATTCACCACTAATAACATGCAGATTGAAAATGTGGAAAACTTTACGTATCTTGGAAGTGTCATAACAGAAAGCGGAGGTACAGAAGACGATATTCGTATGAGGATACGAAAAGCGCAACAAGCTTTCAGCATGCTCAACCCTGTTTGGAGGTCTGGAGACTACACTACGAGGACAAAGATCCGCATATTCCAGTCAAATGTCATGTCTGTACTACTTTACGGATGTGAAACCTGGAAAGCGACAAAAACCCTTACAGACAAACTGCAGGTCTTTGTTAGTAAATGTCTACGAAGAATTGTTCGTATTTTCTGGCCTAACATCATCAGAAACGAAGATTTACTACACCTGACCAAACAAAAGAGGGTAGTAAATGAAATAAAGTCCAGAAAGTGGGGTTGGATCGGTCACACACTCCGAAAAAATAACTCCAGTATTGCAAAGACTGCCCTAGAGTGGAATCCCAAAGGAAAACGAAAAAAAGGTCGCCCAGTACAAACTTGGAGAAGATCCATCATGGACGAGATAAGAAAACAAGGAAAGTCTTGGAATGAGGTGAAGGCCTTAGCGCAAAATAGAACCCGATGGCGCGTTTTCACTGAAGCTCTATGCTCCACTTAGGAGTTCAAGAACCTTATATATATATATATATATATATATATATATATATAATATATATATATATATATATATATATATATATATATATTATTATACTTCTTCTTCCACAAACGCGGAAGGAGCAAAAATAATTAAGGAATCCATCGGAAGTAAGTTTTTAAGAAATCTGAAGACAAAATATGTATTAATTTTAAGATAGAAAGTTTGTATATTTGTAAATAGATAGATTAGTACCGAAATTTTATGACTTATAAAGAACTAAGCCATTCTAAACGAGTTATTGACAAACCATTTGTACATTATAGAAAATAAGCTGTTACCTGAAGGATTAGTCCGGTATTGTGTTGTATAAATCTTCTATTATGACTAAGGCAAAAATCTTTGAAATGTATAAAAATTATTTGTTTACAAGGAAATGACCATTGTTAAAAGATTAAAGTTCCTTGCTTGAAAACGGTAATTAGCATTCCAACAAGTGTGGTAAACAAATTTGGATTTTATGATGAGACGATCTTTTTGGAAGGGGAAATCGACAGACCGAGGGTTGATAGAGTTTTTGGTTGGTTCGAGAAGACAGTGATGTTTGAGTGATCGAAAAGAAAGGTTGCGTCTCGACAGGCGGTGTGTTCGTGAGTTGGAGGCCGGCATTGTTAAGTGGATAAAGTTACCAGTCTTGTTAGCAGAATTGTGGAAGAAGTAGATTGCAAGTCGATGTAAAGAAATCCTTGAATCTAAAGTGTGCAGTTTCTGGAATACGTGTTAAATAGTTGTGGCACCAGGTGAGAAAAGAGATCCTTGGGTCACGAAGAAGTTATATGAATGTTTGAAGAAGTGATTTTCGTGTGTTAAGTGTTGGAGAATTGAGTCAGGAGGTTAAATTAAGTCAGTTAAATTGGCTGAAGGAGCAGATACTGAAACAAGAAGCCGAGGCGCAAGGTGGAAGAACACATTGCTGTGGAAGGTGGACAATTCTTTGTGTGGTCCTAAAACAATCCAGGGAAGAAAGGTCAGATATTTTCCTTTTTCAAGTTGAAAGGTGTGTAAATCTTAAATGCGATTTGTTTACCTCATTGTTGTTACCAGTTTAAAGCATGATTAGACCTTTTTACATTTATCAAATGTTTTAAAGTTTTGTTTCCATAATAAAATAGATTTTTTAAATATAAGGAAGATAAAAGTTTATAAAGGTATCCAAATTTAAATTAGTTTCAAATTGTTTTGTCTCAAGAAGAAAATAAGAATTAAAATTTTCTTTTTGTAGTAATTTCATTACATGCATATTCGCTGATTGAAAAGATAACGGCAAATTTAATAATAGTTTTTTTTTTATAAAATAAAAAATATCTGTATTTTATGTATTATACTTTTTATTATTATCCTTTGTTTTTCCTATCCCGATAAATACAACTAGAAAACTTTGAACTCACTGAACATAAGAAATATCAGAAGTTTATTTTTTAGGACATTGATAACGAGAAAGTATATTTTTGTGATTGTTTCAAGTAAATAAATTAAAATCAAAAATACAAAATCATTACAACTGTCGCCCAAACGTGGGAAGCTTAGAAAGTATTTCTAGTTGGAATTTAAAAGGATAGGGAAAGAAAGCAGGTTGATTGAGAATTTATTTCCGATGGTCAAAGTTTATAATAACTGCATTTTATGACATAACATTTCAAATTTCTCTAGGTACAAATTTTTGCATGATATATTTTATTATATTTGATTGATTTTTACAATTGACAAAAGTTTTAAATTTTATTGCATTTATTTAAATTTATTGCATTTGGGATAAGAGAAAAATTTTTTTCGTCTTTGCAACATTACTCGAATTTCATATTTGGCGGGGATATTATTGCACAAATTTAAGAGTTTCATATCAGGCGGGGATAAATTTGAACTACATGTCGATCACGAGAAGCAAAAGCAAAGAAAACAAAAAACAAGAAGAACATATAGAACAAGAAGACATTTTTGAAACAACAATCATGGCATCAGAACAACAGGAATTGTCAGGAATAGAGAAAATGTTACAAATAATGATGCAAAAAATGGATAAAGTGGATAAAACAATGGAACAGAATCAAAGAGAAACTCACAAGAGAATGGAAGAAAATCAACGTGAAACGAAACAAGCAATAGAAAAAAACCGACAGGAAACACAACAAGTGATAAAAGAAGTTAAAAGTTGCTTAGAGAATGTTAAAAAAGAAATGGCAGAACAAGAGGTGGAAATTAAAAAAATGAAAAACAAAATGGAAAAGGAATTAGAAGAGTTAGAAACAAAGTTTGAAAACGCTCTGCAAGAAGATAAGGAAGAAATAGAAATAAGAGTGAAACGGAATGAAAATTTAATTAAGGAAATAAGACACCAAAATAGAGTCGGAGAAACAAGAGAAATAGTTATCCAGAATTCCGGCGAAATAAAAATACAGTTTGGCGGGGATGTAAGAAAACTACACCCCGTACCGTTCATGAATAATCTAAAGAAGAAGATACAATACATGGGAAATTTTGAGACAGCTAAGGAAGTTATCAGAAATCATCTCAAAGATGAGGCAAGTCTATGGTTTGACAGCAAAGTGGAGGAATTTGAAAATTGGCAAGAATTTGAAAACAAATTTCTGAGTTTTTTCTGGGGAAAGACAGAGCAATTACAGATAAATAAGGAATTGCAAAATGGGAAATACCATGAGAAGATGGGTATATCAGAAAAAACATACGCATTGCAAATGTACAATAACGCAAAACATCTGCAATACAATTATTCATCTGAGCAATTAGTCGAGTTGATTGCAAGACACTTTGAAGACACAATGGAAGACCACATAAATTTACAAAACTACAAAGATATCGATAGTTTATGCCAATTCCTACAAATAAGGGCATCACGGATACAGGAAAGAAGAGCAAGAAGGTCACAAGAGAATTATAGACATCGAGAAACTCAGGAATACAGAGAGAGAGGACAAAATTTTAGGAGGGATTACACTAGACGAGAATTTATTCCCAGGAGGGAAAACGAGAATCGGGAAAATAGAAGAGGAAATGATGATTTCAGAAATCGGCCATGGAATGAAGACAGATATCGAGAAAATCAAAACAGAAATAACACCCGCACATATCCAGAAAACAGAAATTACAATAGACGAAATGAACAGGAATATCGTGGAAACCGAAACGGATATGACAGACAAAAAGAAAATAGAAGAGAGGTAAATCATACACAAATAGAAGAAAATGAGGATGAAAGAAATAGAGATGAGAGAAGAAATACGGAAGAACAACAGTCGGTTTTTCACGAAAGCACCCACTAAAAACAAAAAACCAGGCAGGAATTTTTTGTCACCCGAAGGAATTCATTAAATTGGCAGGAAATAATGAGGAAAGAAGAGGAGTTAATTTAAAATTTGTAGATGGTTTCATTAACAATAGACCAATAAAGATTTTGATAGACACCGGGTCAGAAATAACCTTAATAAACAGAAAATTAATAGAAGAAGTACAGTTGACAAATTTAATATACAAAATACCAAGGGTAAATTTGGTGGGTGCGAATAAACGGATTTTGGCAACGATAAATGAAGGCATACGAGTGATGGTACGACTGGATAAAAAAATGTATGCATTACAATGTGTAATAATGCCAAACATGTCGCATGACATGATTGTAGGAGTGGACGAACTGGCAGAAAAACATGTAGTAATAGATTTCAAAAATAACACGATGAAACTGACTGAAGAAAAGGAAGGAGAACAGGAAAACGAACATGGGAAACAGAAAATTGATATTTCGGAGAAAGAACAAACAGTGGAAATGAATCTGGCAACGAAGCAAGGACAAAGAAGAAAAAGGAAAAGACTTAAGAAAAGGATAAAGGAAGTCAATACCGGGGATTCCTCAAAAGAAGAGATGAGCCCCGAAGAAGAAGAAGAAGAAAGAATATCAACAAAGGAAGATGAAAACGACATAATTGAAACAGTGGTTTTTAGGGAAGAGATTAATGAAAAAGAGGATGAAGAATGGACGATGGGATCGGAAAGTGTCCGAAGTAGAAATGTATTTAAATACCATCCCAAGCACCGTAACGAAAGAAACCCCAGAATATATAATGAAAGGGATAATGCCGATAAGGCCATGGGGAAGATATAAAACAAAAGGAATACACACAGATAATGGAAGATGTGCAAAGGAGATTGCGGAGAGCAAACGAAAAATATATCCAGAGACAAGATCAAAATAGGAAAAGAAGACCAGTTACTTTCCAAAAAGGTGAGAAGGTTATGGTGAGAGCATTGCGAGTGTCCAACATCCCTGGCAATGTATGCGCAAAGTTAATGCCTGTTTTTGAGGGTCCTTACGTAATAAACAATGATAATGGTATAAATAGTTATGTTTTGAAGCATTTGGATTCAGACAAGATTAGGGGAATATATAATATCAACGATGTTTATAAATATTATGAATAAGAGACAAAGAATGTTTGCATAAGAGAAAAATCCCTTAAGTTTTTAAGAAATCTGAAGACAAAATATGTATTAATTTTAAGATAGAAAGTTTGTATATTTGTAAATAGATAGATTAGTACCGAAATTTTATGACTTATAAAGAACTAAGCCATTCTAAACGAGTTATTGACAAACCATTTGTACATTATAGAAAATAAGCTGTTACCTGAAGGATTAGTCCGGTATTGTGTTGTATAAATCTTCTATTATGACTAAGGCAAAAATATAACGGCAAATTTAATAATAGTTTTTTTTTTATAAAATAAAAAATATCTGTATTTTATGTATTATACTTTTTATTATTATCCTTTGTTTTTCCTATCCCGATAAATACAACTAGAAAACTTTGAACTCACTGAACATAAGAAATATCAGAAGTTTATTTTTTAGGACATTGATAACGAGAAAGTATATTTTTGTGATTGTTTCAAGTAAATAAATTAAAATCAAAAATACAAAATCATTACAATATATATATATATATATATATATAGATATAGATATATATATATATATATATATATATATATATATATATATATAATAGTCCGTAAATTCCAATACATATGATATGAAAATGTCTATCAAGGATGATATTGGGCAAAATACAGTCTTTCTCAAATCTGCCGATGATAATATTACAAATAATGTAGAAAGGTTACAATCCACTGACTAGGGACTTGCTACCGTAAATAATTTGAGAAACTTTGTATTTTCAGAGGAAAATCCAGGTATCTGTAGTTCCATTTACGTATAATATGACTCCATACAACTTTTATAAACTTGTGATTACTGATGACATAATTGAACTTTTTACAAACGAAACTAATGGAAGCAAAATGTTGCGCAGCAAAATATTCAAAACCCTTAACTGGAGATTTACCGTCTGACAGACTACAGACTGCAGTTTTAGTTAGTCTGTTAGTCTTGTTGTAACAAAAACGTCGCGTATTTGTTACAATCATGGCCGGTCCATAAAAAAAATCCATTTTACCGATGCTGATTTTGAAGATACAGCTTTGAAGTGGTTTGACGAATTAGATAGTGACGATAGTGATGTTGATCGAGTAGAAGATGATCTTTATTTGGAATCTGATAGCCAGACGCATTCAGACATTTCTACGGAAATGATGAAGAAAATATTTCGGAAGAAAATATAGTTGAGACTGATAATCAAACATATTTCTACGAAAAAAACCGATTCAGGTGGTGTAAATCTGAAGTTCGACCAGTATCTCGTACAAGGAAACATAATTTAGTAACAAAAATTTCCGTTCTAAAAACAAAAGCACGGAGTCTTGGAGAGGAAGCTGATCTTCTAAACGTATGGCAGTTATTGTTTGACGAAAATATTTGTGTTATTCAGTGGACCAACCATAAATTGAATTTAATAAAATAAAGTATAATGATCCAAATAAACATGACCTCAAGGATATTGACATAATCGAAGATGAAAGCTTTCATAGGACTCCTCGTATATTCTTCGGTATTCAAATTGAACCATGACAATATAAAAACGCTTCTTGCAACAGATGGAACTGGCAGGAAAATTTTTAGAACTGTCATGAATTAAAAGCGTTTTACAGTCATTTTATCAGCTCTTCATTTTGATAATCCAGATGATCGAAAAGAAAGAAAAAACATGATCCAGTAGCAGCAGTTTCTTATATATTCAATTCTTTTATTGAAAATTGTCAAAACGCATATGTATGGGTCAATCGGCAACTGTTGATAAAAAGCTTATCAGTTTTAGGGGAAGTTGCCGTTTTAAAATGTATATGCCTAATAAGTCATGTAAGTATGGCTCTTACTGATGCAAGAACTAGTTATTTCTATAACGGGTATATATTCTGTGGCAAAGACTCGGACGGCTTAAGTCTTTTACCCGAAGAAAAAAAATACTCAAAACCAACACAAGCAGTCTTGTGGTTAACTAAACCTTTAATTGGCAGCAACAGAAACATAACTGCGGACAACTGGTTTTCGTCATTAGAGCTAATAGATGTTTTGCAGAAAAATAATCTTACGTATGTAGGAACTTTAAAAAAGAACAAACGTGAAATACCTCCCTCATTTTTGGCCAATAAAACCAGAGAACCTGGTTCTAGTGTTTATGGATTTAGAGAAGAGTGTACAATGGTATCTTATGTGGCCAGAAAAAACAAAGCTACATTTTTAATATCATCATTGCATGATAGAGCTTGTAATGATTCCTTAATAGTAAAACCAGAAATAATTTCATTTTATATTGCCAACAAAGGAGGTGTATACTGCATGGACGAAAAATGTGCAAAAAGTTCGTGTAGTCGAAGAACTCGCAGATGGACTCTTGCTGTTTTCTTTCATATAATAGATATTGCTATTGTAAATGCATACATACTGCACCAAAGTTACAAAAACAATTATAAAATCCAAGAAAAATCTGCTTTTGCTAAAATATTAGCAAAACAATTAGTAGAAGATCATATGAAGTGAAAAATGGGTAATTTTCATGTACCGCGACTAATTCGTGCTAGTATAGCGAGTATTCTTGGAATTCCTGAGAATAACCAAGTAGATAATAATAAGCCATTAGTACTAGAGAAGCGGAAAATATGTTATTTGTGGATTCGCAAGAAGAACTGTATGACAAAATACTTTTGTGGCATAATTTACCAAAATACCCAAAAAATATATCAAAAAAGTTTGTAAGTATACTTCTTATCCCCTCTCATACATTGTAGTCTGTCAGACGGCATGTCTCTCTGTGTGTATTAAAATAGGGTCTCCCCAGTTAAGGGTTACGGTAATCGAAGATCACGCATACAATTATGAAAAAATACCAGAAGAAACTACAAAGAAAATTGATAGTTTTTGGGGCTAATAATGTGGATGGGACTTCTTCCTTTTCCTACAATTTTTTCATACTCGTCCAAAAAGTTAATATACAAAAATGATCTGTGTCAGCTTATGTCAAGAAATCGTTTTCAATTACTTCTAAAGAACTGGCACTTTACTAACAATGAAGTTGTTATGAAAAGCAATGACAGATTGTATTAGATTAGCTTTTTTTTGTCAAAGTTCAAAAGAAATTTTCAAATGCCCATTGTACCATTAGAATTTTTATGTATTGATTTCACTTTCTTCTTCTTCTCATGGCGCCTTCTTCTTTCAAAGGTTGGCGATCCAAATGAATCGCAATTCAATTGTGGTTTTGGAAACTGCTGCGCGAAAGATTTCTGCGGATGAGCGGTCGAACCATCTCCTTAGGTCTTTCAGCCATGAGCTCTGGCGTCTTCCTACTGATCTTTTGCCCTGTACTTTTCCTTCCAGTCTAACTTGAAGTAATTCATATTTTTTGCCTCTCAACACATGACCCAATTATTGCATTATCCACTCTTTGATTATTCCTAATAATTCTTGTTTTTTACACATTCGACTAAGTACCTCAACATTAGTATCTCTTTGTACCCATGGAATTCTCAACATCCGTCTGTATATATACATCTTAAAGGCATCTATTCTTTTTTCTATTTCAGAGTCCATTGTCCAGCTTTCACAACCATACAGCAAGACAGAAAAAATGTAACATCTGATCATTCGGATTCTAAGCTGCAGACTAAGGTCTGATCTTGTAAAAAATGTTTTCATGCTCATGAATGTTTTCCTTGCTTGTTCGATTTTTGATAGTATTTTTTTGGACTACACTGATTATTGATATTTTCTCCCAAATATTTTATAAAATTTACCTGTTCTATCATTTGACCTTTGGCATACACATGTACGTTTATTGGAATCTTTGAAAATACTAAAGTTTTAGTTTTGGAACCGTTTAGATGTAAACCGAACATTTCGCTGTACTGAACTACCGCATTTATTATATTTTGTAGTTTCTGTACATTGCTTGCTATTAAAACAGTATCATCAGCATATCTGATGTCGTTTAAGCTGATTCCGGTAATCTTAATTCCGCCTTGGACCTGATCTAATGCTTCTCTTAATATAGACCCCGAATACAAATTAAACAGAAGCGATGATAAGACGCAACCCTACCTCACTCCTTGTCGGATTTGTATATCTTCGGATGTTGTGTAGTGTAAAAACAAAAGTAATGGTGATCCAAAGAAAACAGAATATCCCCTTACCTATAAAAATAAATGGGAATATTTTAGAACAGGTAAACCAATACAAATATCTTGGCTGTTGGATTAATTGCAAGCTGGACCCAGAACAAGAAATTAAAGCGAGAATTGCTCAAGCTAGGGATAGTTTCTTTAAGATGCGCGTTCTATTCTGCGATACACATATAAATATTAAATTGAGATTAAAACTTGTAAAATGTTTTATCTGGTCTGTTCTTCTCTACGGAGTCGAAACATGGACTTTAAAAATAAAGAGCCTGAATAGAATCGAGGCATTTGAAATGTGGGTGTACCGTAGAATTTTAAAAATTCCTTGGACAACACGAAAAACAAATGAAGAAGTACTAGCTAGACTCAATTTAGAAAAAGAACTATTGAGAACTGTCAAAAGAAGAAAAACCAGTTATTTAGGGCATTTGTTGCGCAACGAGAAATACTACATCCCTCAGTTGATAATAAAAGGCAAAATAGAAGGAAAGCGAGGAATTGGAAGAAAAAAATTGTCCTGGTTACGTAATATCAGAAACTGGACAGGACTTGGATTTGAGGAACTCTTAAGAACAGCTGAAGATAGACAAACGTTTGCCACCATAACCGCTAACCTCCATTGATGGAGACGGCACTTGAAGAAGAAGAAGGATGTTGTGTGCTCTATGTCAATTGTTGCCGTTTGGTGCCAGTATAGTTCTGAGATAATTCGCAAATCTTGTTCGTTAACTCCAGTTGTTCTCAGAATTTTCATCATCTTTTGATGGTTAACACAGTCAAATGCTGTTTGATAGTCAACAAAACATGCATATACATCTACATTCATGTATCAGCATTGTTGCGTTAACACATTTAAAGCAAAAAGAGCCTTTCGTGTTCCCAATCCGTTTCGAAATCCGAATTGAGTGTCACTCATCTGGAACTCGCACTTCTTATAAATTCGTGTATGGATAATTTTGAGAAAAGTTATAAGGACATAAGACATTAAGCTTAATATTCTATTAATCATCGCATTGTGAGGAATTCGATCTTTTTGGTAATGCTACGAATGTTGATTTTAGCCAGTCTGTTGGTATTTGACCTTACTTTGGTACCATTTAAAGTGCAATTAAAATTTATATTACTATTATATATATTGAAAAAGTTGTATTTTATTAATTTTATTTTTTTTTATAATAAATGTTGTAATTTTTAAAATATGTGGTTCGTTGTTTAATTTAATATATACCTCAGCTAGCTCAATTATGTGTTCTAAGCAATCTGTCACTGTGTGACGTCGACTCTGTAGTCTCCTGGTAGAGTTCAAAAAGAAATTAAACCAAAATTTACTTTAGACTTTTGATAAATTAACCCAAATGAAGCACGTTATTTATTAATATTGAACAAATTTAATATAAACAATAAAATTCGTCTGCAACTTGGGTTGCCTTTAAAAATTTACAAAAATAGGAATCGTGTAAATCTTAATGTGGTTTAGTGTCGTGACAATAAAAATTTATTACAAAATGTGGAGACTCTCTACAAGTACCTAAAAACTAAATAAATATTGCAACTTTATAAAGTGTTTAAATGAACTATAAAGAAAAAGAAACTGAACACTTTATTCCGCTGACTTTAAACTTGCATTCAAATATAATCAAAATTTCAAATGATCCCCAAAATTATTATCCAACCTCACTTTAAAACAGTTCTGATTTCTTTAAAGAAAACTAACTACTCGCAAAATAATCGGTGAAACTGGAATATCAATCCTCTCTTCGGAAGTTAAGGTACGTACTATTCTATTTTTAATTTAATGATCATTAATATTTTCAATTTTTAAGGCCTATCGCAATTATGTTAATTCATGAATTTTAATTTTCTCAATTTAAATGACATTTCTGTACTCCAATAATAATTTATAAGTCAAATTGTTTCTCTTACTCTCTGGAACAAATTCTGGATATCTCTGCTGTGGAAACTGTGGAAAAACTAAAATTCTAATTAGACGAGTTAAAAAACACTCCCGACCTATTCCACAGTTTCAGGGCTCCCCTTCGTCGAAAAATCCTCGTCGGCCTTCTCCAAAAAACCATTATTATCCGTTGCTAACAGCAACCAACGTTCTTTTTCTTTTCGTCTTCTCTTTTTTTAAACCATAAAACTGTCCTGTTCTGACACATTTGTCAATCCACATTAATTTCTCATAATCACTTTAATCACATCTAATTTGGGAATTTATAAAAAAAATGTTCAGATATAAAACTTATTCTATTACAATACTAATACAATTTATTCTTTTCATCTCCACATCATTGTAATTTCTTATTTAACAAAACCCCTATTAATTTAGCTCCCACAAACTTGCTTGACAGTTTATTTTCTGACGTTTTTTTTAAATTTCTATGTTTAAATATTTTTTAAGAATTCTTCTTTTTTGTTCTTTTTAAGGTTTAGACGATTCACCTATACACTAGGCAACTATACTATTCAGAAATTATTAACACTATACCAGGTAAGTCAAAATTAATTTATTTAACAATTTACTAATCTTTTTCTCTCTTTTATTTCAGAGTCGAACCCACATTGTGATGGCTTCATGAAATTCATGAACAACAAACTCATATAAAAATCCATTTAAGTTGTATCCTTTTTAACATATTGAAATCATTTCAATATATATATATATATATATATATATATATATATATATAACAAAACTATTCTACTATGTGTTAAAATAATTGGACCTCTTACCACTATCGAAGCAATACTAAAGAGTTCATCTTCCATCCAATTTCTTTAAAGGATGACTTTCAAAGCCGAATTTCTGATGACTGATCTTTTAGTTTTTGGTCCCCCTTTTTAAATAGAATAACAAAGATAATAAAAAATCTAATCTCAGTTAGCAAATATATTTCCCATAAATTGGTTATTAAAATTAAATTAGAAAAATTGTTTGCTATATTTTATAAACTATTACCTACACATACCTACCACAGTTCATCAACAACCTTTTATTATCCAATAAAAAATTACATCTTAAGCATTAAAACTATAGAGCCATAGAGCCAAATATACATACTATAGAGCCATTAAAACAATGAAGTAATTAATGTAGGCTTTATACTGCAAAAAGTTCTTTGGTTGCGATTTTAGTCGGTTTCATATAACAATAGATTGATTTTTTTCTAAATAGAACAATAATAAACAAAATATATTATAGAAAAGGGTGGATCTATTTTGAGGTATATGTGAGAGGTGCCATTCTGATTTTTGCAGAAAAAATTGTGTGATAATTTCAATAATAATTAACTTATCTTTCCTCTGGCGTGCAGGGTTGTGTTATAGAGGTAGCACCTTTTATCGGAAAGACCACATCGAGCGTCATAGATGGGAGATGGTTCTTGATAATTGGTCCTCATAAGACACCTAACTTTTCTTATGGCTTCAAGTGTCACACCCGGGCAACTGCATTGGTTTTCAGACTAAACTAAGTGAGAGTATAATCGTGGCGAAAATTTCACCGACCGATTGCCGGTATAAGCAATTCCACACATGCTAATCAACGGCTCTGGTCAGAAGAATTGGTAGGTGGTAGGGCAACCTTTTTGTCCTGGGGTTGAGAAATCGGTCCTGAAGGTGGTTGAACCAATATCACCAATGGTATTGATGAGTATTGTCATCTTTTAAAGTATTGTCTGCTGAAACCTAGTAAATAAATACTTAAGACTTCCGCAAGGAGAAAAAAGAATGGATGAATGACGAGATACTTAATATAATGAAACAACGGAGAAAATTTAAAAACAGGGACAACAATAAGTACAGAGAGATAAACCACGAGATCAGGAAGATGATAAAGCAGACAAAAGAAAAATACTTTGAAGATAAATGCAAAGAGATCGAAGAACTTCAAAATAAATATGATCTGTTTAACTTACACAATAAAGTTAAAGAACTGGCAGAACTAAGAAACAAAATCCCACTGGTGCACTTATGGATAGACGCTACTACAACACAGACGGATGAGAAAGTACAAAGATGAGCAGAATATATCGATGAACTGTTCGATGATAAAAGAGGAGATCTAAAGCACATAGAACTTACGTCAGAAGAAATAGGTCTATATATTACAAAAAAAAGAAATATTACACACATTTAAAACAATGAAGAGTGGAACAAGTCCTGGAACTGACATGATTTCTATAGAAATCCTAAAAATTCTAGATGAGAAGAACATTGATGTTTTAGTGACACTCTTGAACCAAATTTATAGTTCAGGTGTATTACACAAAGAGTGGTTAACGTCGATTTTTATTTGTATCTCATACATAGACGTTATGGATTTGGTCAATTTGGTTTTTGCAAAGGAATAGGAATGAATAAAGCTCTTTTTTCCTTAATATACTGATGTAAAGATGCATGGACGTCAATCAAGGTATATACATATTTTATTCAATATAAAGTTGAATGTTCGAATAATTAAACTTTGATGGTATACAAGGCAAATATCGAACACAGTAATTAATTAAATCTTGCCCAAGTTCTTTCGATCAATAGATTATCCTCAGGGGCATTTCGTCAGTTGTGGCCTATCCGACATGAGCAGAATGTCATACATGTAAATTTGGACATAACAATACAATACACAAAGACAAACACTTTAAAATTTTTAAAAATGGAGAAGCTACATGTAGAAGCCGGAGACAGAATCTGTCTCCGGCTTCTATATAACATGTAGTGATGGATACCCTCGAATTAGAAGTGGACTGTCTGTTTGCTTTGCTTGAAGTATGGTGGTTTTACACCCATTGATTAGATGAATAATGAGCCAGAAACTAGAAAAACTACATGTTGACTTTAAAACGTATATTTCTAGACTGCTGCCGGACGGCGCGAACAAGCTGCGTCTACGGTTAAACCTACAGGGTGGGCCTTGCCCAAAATATAAACATAATTATATTCACTTAAAAGAATGAAACTTGAACATGTAGCTTCTCCATTTTTAAAAATTTAAAAGTGTTTGTTTGTCTTTGTGTATTGTATTGTTATGTCCAAATTTACATGTATGACATTCTGCTCATGTCGGATAGGCCACAACTGACGAAATGCCCCTAAGGATGACCTATTGATCGAAAGTACTTGGGCAAGATTTAATTAATTACTGTGTTCGATATTTGCCTTGTATACCATCAAAGTACATATTTTATTGACTATAAGAAAGCATTCGATAAAATACGACAGGAACAATTGATGAATATCCTGAAATCAAAGAAGCTTGACTAAAACGACGTCAGGATCCTATCAAATTTATATTATAAACAGCGAGCAAAAGTACGCATTAACAAACAGCTGTCAGAAGAAATTGAAATTAGACATGAAGTGAGACAGGGATGCGTATTGTCGCAATTTTTTTTAACCTACTCCGAAGAAATCCTGAAAAAAGCTCTTGAAGGTGAAATAGCTGGAATAAAGGTAAATGGAGTTCCCATTAACAACATTAGATATGCGGACGATACTGTGAACTTAGCCGAAAATATAAAGACCTTCAGAGACTGGTGAGCAGAATAGCTCACCAGTCTCTGAAGGTATGAAAAAGGATACGGTCTAACAATGAACGTCAAGAAGACGAAATTTATGAGACTATCGAAAACTCAAAGAAATAACGAGAATCTTCTAATAAACTTAACCAACGGCGAACAAGTGGACAAATATGCAAATCTGGGAACAATAATTAACTTCACAAATAATTACTTAGGAGATCAAAATCAGAATAGAAAAGGCTAGAGCAAATTTCAACAAAATGAGAAGAGTAGTATGAAAAAAAGATTTAACATTGGAACTAAGAGTTAGGTTGGCGAGATGCTATGTTTTTTGGACTTTGTTTTATGGAATGGAATCTTAACACCTTGAGTGCGACATAAGTGAAAAAACTGGATTCATTTGAGTGGTGAGTGTATAGAAGAATTCTGAAAATATCGTGGACAGAACACGTCACAAACAACGAGTTTCCAAGAAGGATGAATAAAGAAATAGAAATTTTAAATACAATTAAAACAAGAAAATTGAAAAATCTCGGATATATTACACATTGGGGGAGAAATACACCTTGCTCCAACTATACTAAATTCATTTAACAGAAAAGTAGCAGTCAACAAATGCATGCACAGAACACGTGAAACCTGATATTTATATAATTGCACATGGTTTTATTAAGATCTAGCAGTCTATAACATCTGAATTTGAAATGAATAAATTTATAATTTTTAAGATTACTGTTAAAATAATGGTAATCAATTATTAATCTTCCAAAGAAGTATACTTAAATATTAGTTTTTGTAAACTGCCATTCACACATCATTAGGTAATTGTGGTATTTATCAAAAGGCAAAAAATATAAAAGGTATACCTCTCTCTTGGTATAAAAGTAAGAATGCTGCGATGCTACGTCTTCTCTGTTCTTTTTTATGGTGTTGAATCATGGATCTTGAACGAAGATATGTGCAGAAAATTGGAAGCTTTTGAGAGGTGGCTATATCGGAGAAAAATGAAGAAGAACCGATAGGTACTGACCACCATCAAATATCGTAAGTTACAGTATTTTGGACACATTATGCGAAATGAATCCAGATATGCCCTTCTACAAGCCATCCTGCTCAAATAAAATATTTGGACAACGGGGTCCAGGAAGAAGAACCTCATAACCTGGTTCAACACAACATCTATGCAGTTTTTCCGGACTGTGGGAAATAAGGTGAAGATTGCCATGATGATCGCCAACATTCGTCGCCGAATTCGCACATCAAGAAGAAGAGAACTCATTTCCACACCACCATAGAGGTAGAGTGATAATGGTGCGTTTTTTATGTGGTTTCCCCGGTAGGCCTAATCCACAAATACTTAAACTTAGTGCAAAATATTATTCTGAGGAACTAGATGTACCTAGTGTCATCGTCAGGGTTTATTATAACTAAATCTACTCTGGCTTCTACTAAATTACCTAACTCCCACATTTTTGGTTCCACCTTTTGGGTAACATGCTGTACACAATGCTGTTTCACAAAATCAAAATATGTATCTCCGGAACTACTGGGCCGATTTGAACGGTTTTTTCGCAGATCGATTAGGTTTTTCAGCTTAGTAAATTTCTTTACTTTTTCAGCAAATATAGACCTCTAAATGAACATTTTTCTCACGAACCGTTAGATGTAGAAAAATTCTGAGCATCGCATAAGAACGAGCGGTCAATTTTATGTAAGAAACGTCCACTCGCTTGACTCTCGGACAAAAATTGACGCCAATATAGCCGAATAACGAAATTTGAAAAAAATCCAAGGATACCCCCTTTGTTCATTTTTTCCAAATTTTTATAAAAAAAAAATTTTTTATGTTTTGGTGCAAGCACTCAGTCCAGCTTATTACAAAAACATGTCTTAGTCTGATCCGCCAACCCAAATTTGCCGGGAACAAAAAAAAATGTGCGGAGGCAAACTTAAAAGTTGTATTTTTAGCTGCTACATAATTTTTTAGATCTGCCCATATCATTTCTATGGGATTCAACTCACAGTGATATGGTGGCAATCTTAAAACAATTTTATTTTGACTTTTCGCCATTTCATCGATGATGTATTTATCATACTGTTTTTTACGTTGAACAACAAGCGCTAAAAGTTGCACTTTGAGAAGTGAGTCGCCAAAGGGGATACTGTTTAGATGTAGCCATTCTTGGATATCGGTTTTTCTAGAAGATTTGGTGGGGATTTTTTCCGATTTTCTGAAATAATATGACGTATTGTTCATTACAATCACAAAATTTGCTTCCATTTTGGGTAACGTTTTCTCAAACCAACTCTCAAAACCTTTTCCATCCATTTCCTCATAGTAATCTCCACTTTTCTTTGATTCAAAACTCCATAGAGCGTCAGGAACAATCCGTCTTCGCTGCCTATGTGACAAATAATCAGTCGCTTTCCTTTACCTAAAAATTCAAATATTATTTATCAATTTCAGTGTTCAACAAAAAATATTACCTGATGGATTTTTAGACCTGTCGAAAGTCCATCCAAAAATGCTTGTCTTGATGAGATGACTGACTTATCAATCTATGTTTTTAATTTAGTATGACCGGCGTTAATCCAAGTCTCGTCTAAATAATATATCTTACGATTGTCATTTCTATGATCTTTTATCTGCCTTAAAAATTCTCTTCTCCAGATTACAAGGTCATCTCTGTCAGTAAGCATACTGTTCCTGCCACATTTTTCAAATTTGAATTGAAATTTTTTCAAAAGCTTGTAAAAAGTAGTACGTTTAAAATCAGGTAGATTGGGGTCGTCATTGACCTGTTTTAGAACTTTATCTATCGTGGGAATTTCATTTCTAAAAAAGAATTGATGCACTAATCTTCTGAGAATGTCAAAATCATCTACAGATTCGAGTTTGCCTTTACGAGTGGTACATTTTTTTGGTGCAACTAATGTGTGTGTAGTTTTATATTCTCTAATACCTTTAATACTCCAACTTTATCAGCTACTCTTTACTCAACAGCGGACAATATTAACTCCGAATTTTCTTGTAACTCGTGCTTATACACGTTTACAATTATTTCTTTAACGTTTACGCGTAAATGGTCTTTTTTCTATCTCTTTTTGGGGCTAGTTAAAGGTATTGAACAATTCCCCTTCGTTGGCTCAGTGGAGATGTTCGTTCAGTTGTAATGGAAACACCAAATAATAGTAGCAGAGTTTATTGATGAGACCTACACTGTGGGTGTTGACCCGGGATTACTTTGAGTAGAGACTGTTGCAATTGATCGCTGAAGACTATCAAGTTTGTTGAGTGAATATTGATTAAATGCTTCTCTAGGCAAGAGATATTAGTTTTATATAAGTTTTAATTGGGTCAATATATTCGCGGGCCTCGCGTCATATTGTTGATAATTGACCAAATCCGTATGTAACCTAATTAAATACGTGTGTGTATTTAATAACAAATAAATTCATTCGGTCTACTGGGTGATAAAATTATACTGTACAATTTCGGATATGAATTCTGAAGATTTGATATTGGACAGGTATGTTTACGAGTTCATCGGCAGAATCCGTGTCCGACATATTAATTTGTTTTAGTGACTGTATATACAAACCTGCAAAGTATTATTTACAGGCTAATTATTTACAGGATAATTTAAAGTGGTGTTCATCCAATGTGCGGTAAGTGTTTCAACAGTTTAAGTGTCCAGTATATTCAAATGAGAGGAAAAAGTGTAACCTACCGACAACGCTACTTGAGTGTCTAGAAGAAAAGTGTGTCTATTCGTCAGTTTTAAGTTTTCTAAAATCAGTAGGAAAATACAACCGAATATAAACATCAGTGCATATACAAATAAATGTTTATTAGTCAATGCTTATATTAATCAATGTACTTAATTTAACTCAGATTTATGTTTTAAAAATCTATGTATGTCAAAATCAGTATACTCCTATATTAAGTATCCAAAAATGCGATATGGATCGAAGTTAGACTAGTATTTACAGATAAAATATAATTTATTCACATTCAAATAATGTTATTTAAAATTTCAGTTTAAATTCAACTATAAATAAAAAGGTTTAATTCATATAATAAAATTTTCGATGAAAATACAGTTCCATTGAAGAGTCATTGATATTTTACGCCAGTTTTATGAAAACCACATACATGGCATTTTTTAATGAGCTATTGATTTTAAAAGCCACTGAAGAAACGTTTGTTATAGACTGAGAGTCAGCGAACATTATACACACGTTCTAAAATAAAAGATAAGGTTTTTATGTATGTACATTATAGGCTATTGATTACTTCGAAAAAATAGAGCTAAAAGGAACTACAACGTTAAAAATTTTATGGTAAATAATGTCGGGTTGCTGAATTATGTGACTGTAAACACTACAGTACACTTTTACTTAAAATTACTTATCTTAAATGTAATTAGTACTTATGTGATGTTGATATGAGGCTCCCTTATAATTATCAATACGCGATACATTAGCTTGCCATCTTGACGTTAAATTAGTTCTGATCGATGAGATGTTGTGTCGCTTTTAAGGCCCGCCGCAAATTGACCACAGCCAATGCACATCCCACGCGCAGCCCACGTATGGTCCAACCTAGTCCAAGTACACGTTTTTCAATAATAACGCATATTGAACACAGCCCACGTCCATGTCAAATATTTGTATTCTTCGCAGTGTTCGCAGTATTTATTCTTAAATGATACCTAAGCGGTACTTTACAAAGTACATGATCTTATAAAGCTAATAATACAATAATAAATGAATCCAAATCCATTGTGATCCCGACCGCTTGGTTCTGGGAATTTGTCAAGTTAGGAAACTAAAAACCGGAACAACGCATAATTATTAATATAAGCTTCCGAGTGCACCTCACGTAAAAATTCGGTAGTCTGTTTGTTGTATAATATTTCCTTGTAAAAGGGTTTTATATTCAAGGTTTCGGTTCTCGGATAAGTATTCGATTCTTAGTCACAGACTCATTTAAAGATTTAAATTTCAGTCAGTTTTTTTTTACACGTTTTTAAAACATATTTTATTTTTTCTTACATAAACGAATTGCAAAACATTATGAAATTTGGCGCAAATTGAGCACAGCCCACGCACATCCCAAGCGCAGCACACGCGTGGGTTATTTTGTAAAACGTGGTTTTAGACGGAGCGACGCATATTAAACCCAAACCACGGCCAGGCTAATGCCAGACTTGGTTGGCGTGGATAGAGTTGTGCTAGCAACACAGTTTCGTGGGTCGTGGGCATCGAGCACAAAGACAAAAGAGGAAATCTAATCGTTATGAAAAGGAGACCAAAAAAGTGGCCTCTGATGGCGGACATATCCGGAAATGCAAATGCGCCGAATTTAAATTTTCCGACACTTATTAACAATAGCTATAGAATAGTTTTCAGAATGTGTCTTAGACGAGAAAGTTTTAATTAAATATTAACGATAAGAGTCTAAAATGTGAAACAATTGTTAAAAAACTTCAATATAAATAAGATTACATGTGACAGTTGAGACAAATAATAACATAGCCCAACTAAATTTGACTTCTTAAACAAGGAAAGACTCTCTTTCCTGGTTTAATTTGGCCTCTCAAGATAGCACTTCCTGTCTAACAATATTTTTGCCCCCACTACCTTTACATTCCCTCTCTTGTCTTTTTGCTCGATGGTCGTGGGTCTCTACCTAACCTTAGTTATGATGTCATTTTCTGTACTGAACGAAAAGTTCCCAAACGTAAAAAAATAAAATCGGTAGAATTCTTTTTAAAAATCAGTAGATTGTGGAGTAAAATCGGTAGATCGTTCAAAATATTATATTTTGTTTAAATTTCATAATGTTTTGCAATTCGTTTATTTAAGAAAAAAATAAAATATGTTTTAAAAACGTGTAAAAAAAACTGACTGAAATTTAAATCTTTAAATCAGTCTGTGACTAAAAATCGAATACTTATCCGAGAACCGAAACCTCGAGTATAAAACCCTTTTACAAGGAAATATTATACAACAAACAGACTACCAAGTTTTTACGTGAGGTGCACTCGGAAGCTTATATTAATAATTATGCGTTGTTCCGGTTTTTAGTTTCCTAACTTGACAAATTCCCAGAACCAAGCGGTCGGGATCACAATGGATTTGGATTCATTTATTATTGTATTATTAGCTTTTATAAGATCATGTACTTTGTAAAGTACCGCTTAGGTATCATTTAAGAATAAATACTGCGAACACTGCGAAGAATACAAATATTTGACATGGGCGTGGGCTGTGTTCAATATGCGTTATTATTGAAAAACGTGTACTTGGACTAGGTTGGACCATACGTGGGCTGCGCGTGGGATGTGCATGGGCTGTGGTCAATTTGCGGCGGGCCTAAAGCAGGCCTTGCCTATATCAGCAGTTTACTTCTTAGTGTGTCAAGTTTGTTCATGACCTACGCCAAACATATGTCGTGATTGGTAATAGTGCTGACTTACAAATTCTAATTAGAGTATATTTATGAATGTCCTCGATTCAAATTATTAAACATAATTTATATAAAGAAAATGCGAAACTATGTTACACGAATATGAATTATAATATTTTAGGAATAATACTACAATTTCGACCACACTTTTTTTTTCTTCTACCAAAAACTAATATTTATCATTTGGTCATATAATGCAATTCTACGGATGTTTTTGATTTTATTCATATTTTTTAAATTAAATTTGGAGTCCACTTACCGTGGGATATAGTACCCAATGTTTTTTTGGTGGGACGATATATCCCAATGGAATCAAAAGAAAATGTTTCAACCTTTTCAATATTTTATTATATGAAATAAAAACCATAAAAACAATGTTCTTTTTAAAGTTATCCAATAATAATTCACAGTATAAGTAACACAACATTTTTATAAATAATAAGGAGTAAAGCATTCTCACTCCTATTAAAATTTCAAATTCTTCTGTGTTGGTTGATTTGTTCAGTCTCACTCGTGCTTTTTGATTCCAATAGAGATTCTGGATAACTCTTATATCTTTCTCGTCCATGTTAGCGTTGTGTAGCATTTTTTTCATTGCGTCATATTTTACAGTGTCAGACGCTTTTTCATAATCGAGGAATGTTATGACTACATCCTTTCGTTGATCCATGCAGTTTTGTACAAGCGTATTCAAGCAGAAAGCTGCTTCACGTGTACCTCCGCTCTTGAAACCAAATTGTGTCTCACCGCTTAGATCTTCTAGCTTTCTGAACATTCTTGTGTGAAGGATGCGAAGAAACACCTTAAGCAGATGGCTCATTAAACTTATCAGTCTGTGGTTTTTGCATTTTGTCGCTCTTTGTGATTTGGGAATTATTGTAAAAGTTGAATAAAGCTAATCTATTGGAATGTGCCGGTTTTATATATGGCGTTGAAAATTGTTACCAGCATGTCGATGTTATTATCTTCCAACAGTTTTATACTCGTCTGATTTTACATTTGTCTGTACTTTCTCTTACCTTTTTATACACGTTGAAGTCGTTGTATTTACTTTGTAGAATTTCGATTTTTTGGCATTTTTTCTCCAGTTCCTTCTGTTTGGCTTCTCTGATCTTTCTCTGTATATCTCGTTGTAATTTTTTATACATAGAGTTATTGTTCTTGTTTTTCCTTCCTACGAAGGAAAATTTTTCGAAATCGAAAAAAGAGTACCCAAAATTTAATTATAAATCTTTATGTGGGTAAAACACTTATTTTTACTTGCTACGTAAAACTTATTACTTAGTTAATTGAATCCCAAACACGCATCTATATTTCCCACATAATTTAATTAAAACTAGTAAACTACAATAGAAAAGGCATAAAAATATTGAGATTGGCAAAATTTATATTAATATTAAAATTATATTTTTATTATCTATGTTTTTCTAGGTATAAAAGGAGGCCAAACATTGAACGATCATCAGACGCCTGGCTTTAAAGATCATTCCTTTAATAAACTATCCAGAAGATGAAGATGTTTACTTGTATCTCAATTTTGGTAAGTCATACATTAATTTATTTTATTTAACTTTTTTTACGTTAACACAATACACTAAGAAATAAAGATATGATATCATGAACATTATGTCACGTGATTTGGTTGTCGAAGAGTCTTCAAAAATTAAATAAAAAGTGCATTATACCGTCATGAAATAATTTAGACACTTTTACCTTTAACAAGAGAAGAATATGTAAGTTAAAATGACTTTTTGGAAAAATAATCCAAAATGTTTTTGCGATTTTAACTCTCCGTTAGTCGCTATCGGTGTCACACACCGACGACAAAATTATTCATTCGGGATTTACAAATAACTGTTAATTTTCTATCGCCACTTTCTGTACCTCTCCCTATGATATGATATTGCCACGCACTAAACTCGTACAACTCGCGCATGACGTCACCTTGTGCTAAGTTTTTAAAATGTATTCATGCTTGCGGATGAAAAGAACTCTTATAAAAATCATGAATGTGTTGCTTGTGTGAGTCCATTTCAAATAGGTAAGGAAATAATAAATAAGACTTACTCACAATCAATTTAATTTAACTATCAGACGACCGGTTTCGCTTTCTACAATATGCAAAGCATCTTCAGGTCTCGATACAAAGTTAAATAAATGCTGAAATGATAAAAACCCATATTAGGATGTTGTCTAATAAAGATAAACAAATTAGATGTTGTAAATTACAATAATTATGCCAATATTACATGTCTGTGGTTTTATTTCAAATTGAGTAAGTTGAATAAAAAGGTATTAAAAGTTTAAACAGACAAGGTAAGACCCACAAATTGTGTCCGTCATTTTGGTAATGATATTATCTTGGATATTTTAAGCTAATATATAAGCTTTTTTTCGCTTCCTGGAGTCACTCTCTGACATTCATAAAATCAAAGCAATCATTTACCTAAAATTTACTATTTACACCATCGCCATATTTACATAGAAGTATTTAATTTACAAATAACAAAAAAAAAAACAAAATATTCGTACTAATTTAAAAAAATTCTGCACATTGAAGTTAGTTTGCTTGTTTCGATAACCCCATTGTTCCACATCTTAAAATTGCCTTGGAAATGGTGTGGGAAAATAACTTAGTTACTAATTTCACTTTTTGTCTTCCAGTGCCTTGAATGTTAAGAGACTCCTTTGATATTTTATGCGTAATTTTTAGATCTGAAGTACCAGTATTATCTGATCTAAAGCTTGCATTTCCTTGTCTTTTGGAAAGCTATAGAATGCTGTATCGGGTACAAAACTCTTGCATATACACTGCACACCTTATATTGCGAAAAATTTAAAGCTTTTAACACTCTCAAAATATTATTTTACTAAATATTATGAACCGTAAATGTACATAAATATCAAAACACAATATGAACAAATTTAGCACAAGCTGACGTCACATAAGCCACGCCTACATGCGCGGTATCTTATCTGTTTATTTGTATCATATTAGTACTTGTATGTATAAAAACAATTCAGCTAAATATTATAAAATAGACCCAATACAGTATAAAGAAATAAACGTAAGAGACGTAATACATAAGATGTATTGGAATACTGTAATTATTTTAATCAGCACTCCTACAAGTAGGAGCTAGTATGCTAGTATATCAAATATTCTTCGATAAAATTATCGTGTTTTATTTTATTTTTTATTATGGAATGTATATAATAAACATAACGTTTAATTTTTTGTTTAAATATATTTTTTTTATTTTTAGTTGCTCTTTAGCATGCTGAATGCTTTGCCACAACCACAGCAAGGCGAATCTGTTCATTTATACGAAGCGGCTCGCCTACTGCATCGCCACCAGCCACACAATGTAAAACTTCCAATAAAAATCGGGGTAAGTGTAAACCCCCGAGATATAGATTGGAACACTTTTTCAATTCGTATTCCATATGGTTTTCAAGCACCTTATACTAATCCATTCGTGAACCACACAGCATAGATGTTATGTTTTATGTCACTGATAAACTAGTAAAATGCCTTCCAAAATACTGTTATTTGATTTGCACTTTTCCCATAAATATATTGTTTTAATTAAAGTACGGATTTATAATAAATAATATATCTAAAAGTATTTGAGTTTTATTTCCCATACATGGATATAAACGGACACAAATGGATATAAACCAACTAGCCACTAAAATAAAAGTAACTGTAACAACATCGGTTAAGAAAATATGCTCAAACACGAAAACAGCCGAAACATCTAAACTCCAACCCTATACAATTAAACTACTCCAAGAAAGACGAAACAGAACAGATTGAACTTCGGACAGCTTTAAAAGTTTAAACAAAAATGTGAAGAAAGAAATCAGGAACTATCATAGAAACTATAATAACAATCTAATAAAAAATATAATACAAGATAACTGCAACATGAAAGTACTCAAAGCAAAAAACTCAAGCGGCACAACAAACATCATAGAAATAAAAAATGAGAAAAACGTCACCGTCAGAGACAGAAAGGAAATAAGAGAGGCCATTGACAAATTCTACACTAAACTACACTCAACCACAACAGCGACGTACTCAACGAACAATAATTAACACCGGCTCAGAAGAAATACCGGACATAACCGCCTATGAAATAAGAATGGCCCTAAATCAACTTAAAACGAATAAATGTCCAGGATAAGATGATAGTTGAAATGTTGAAAATTGGTGGCAGAAAAATGGAACAGGTATTAAATGTTTTATTTAATAAAGTAATTGATGAAGGAAAGATTCCTCAAGAATGGTACAACTCCGAGGTCATTTTACTATTCAAGAAAGGAAACAGAGAAAATATCGAGAATTACCGACCAATATCCTTGCTATCACATCTGTATAAATTACTAACTAAAATCATAACCAACCGCCTAACACATAAGCTCGATTTCTATCAACCTATCGAGCAGGCTGGATTCAGAAAACATTTTAATACCATAGACCACTTGCACACCGTAAAAACACTGATAGAAAAATGCACCGAGTATAATGTTCCAATTCATATGGCGTTCGTCGATTTGAATCAAATTTGATTCAAACAGTGTTTGAATCTCTAGAAAAAGCACGCATAGATTCAAGATACATTAACATAATTAAAAACATATATGAAAATACCACCACGCATATAAAGCTGGACGAAAGCACAAAAACTAATCCCATAAGACTACAACGGGGAGTAAGACAAGGAGACGCCATCTCTCCCAAACTATTTGCTCTTGCTCTAGAAGATATTTTTAAGAAACTGGAATGGAACAATAAGGGTATCAACGTCGACGGATCATACTTACACCACTTGAGATACGCAGAGGACATAGTTTTAATAGCCGATAATATCCAAGAACTAAATGATATGTTACAACAATTAAATGCAGTTTCAGGAGCGGTAGGCTTAAAAATGAATTACAGCAAAACAAAAATACTGAGCCGAGACCAGACAAATATAACAATACAAAATCATACCATAGAAAATGTGGAACATTATGTAAGTATATCTAGGTCATGTTATCAAACTAGGAAAACCAAATCAAGATGCTGAAATTAAAAGAACACAACTGGCTTGGTGCGCTTTCGGCAAACTAGCACATATCTTGAAAACACCTCCATTCCTATAAACTTAAAGAAAAAGGTGTATAACACATGCATACTACCTGTTTGTATCTACGGCTTGGAGACAGTAGCACTTACCAAAAAATCTGCCAAAAAATTAGAAACAACGCAAAGAGCAATGGAACGAATCATGCTTGGAATATCACTAAGAGACAAGATTAGAAACACCGAGATAAGACATAGAACGAAGATTAGGGATATTGTGGAAGAAATTACAAAAATAAAATGGCGCTGGGCAGGTCACGTAGCCCGATATAATGGCAACAGGTGGACACGGAGAATTCTAGAATGGAGACCAAGGACGACAACAAGAAGCATGGGAAGACCTCAAAAAAGATGGGTAGATGACATAAGAGCAGTGGCAGGCAAACAGTGGAGTAGATTGGCGCAAGATAGAAAAATATGGAAGCAATTGGGAGAGACCTACATTCAGGAGTGGATGGAAAATGGTTGACATGGTTTCCATAAAAAAAATTCAAACTGATCTTGGTACCACCACTTTTCAAGAGTTTAAATGGGTTCTTGTTATAATTTCAATTATTATAATTATTTAAAACATTTAACTTTAAAGACTGTAATCGGAGGACAGCTTCAAACATTTATCAGAAAACCTTTAAGATCTGTATAGAAAGAAACAAGTTCTCATAATCCTATTCATTGATCTTGAGAAAGTATGCAATATAGTTCCACAAGGGGTTCCATGGTTGCCTTTCTCTCAATTATTTACAAATTAGTTCCCGTCTAATACAGTGTGACCCATTTAGATTGGAAACACCTCTATAAAATTTAAAGTTGTCATCCGATTTTAACCAATTTTTTTTTAATGTCATGTAATAAAAGGTCTATTGCGGGACAAAATATGAAATATTTAGTTAAATTTTCATGGCATTCTACGATACTTCGTCGAAAATGGAGAATTTGTATTAGCGATTTTTTTATTAAAAAAATTTCTACGCCACTGGATTTAGCGTGGCTTCATATATCTATAACAAAAATTTTATTTAAGATATATTTATTATTAACAAACTTATGACAACTTAAAATTTTCGATAAAGAAAAACTCGATAAGAATAAAACACTAGGTAGCGTTTATGAATATTTCTAATTACATTTCTTAGTTGTTAAGGAGTAATTTCTGCACATGCCTGTCGAATTCTTGCACGAAGTTCGTTTACGTCTCTTGCATGGGTTTGGTAAACCTTTTGTTTGATAACTCCTCAACGAAAGAAGTCTAAAATTGTGAGATCTGGGAATCTGGGTGGCCAATCTATCAACGGACTAGCCCTCCTATCCGACGATTCGGAAAATTTTCACTAACATATAACTGGATATACAAATTTAATCGTTCATTAATTGGGAGCTCATGAATAGCATTCTACAAGTCGGCGTTTAAAAATTCTAAAAAGTTCTGTGAGGTCAAGTTTTCATCAAAAAAGAAAGGACCGCTCGTTCAGTGTACCACACCAGACATTGATTTTTTTGAGAATACTGGCTTTTACAGTTTATTGCCAAATCGAGATTATCTGCTGTCCAATAGCGACAATTCTGTGATGATACTACTCCATTTGTAGTGAAAGTGGCTGCGTCGGTAAACAACATGTTTTTTAGAAAATTTATATTGTTTAATTATTCCCCTTGGGCCCATAAACACTATTCTAAACGTTTTGCCTCGTCGGATTCTTGTAATGTGTGTAAGAATTTTGGTTTGAAAGGTTTAATATTATTTACCTTAAGGCTGTTTTAGCAGTTGAAGCACACTGCGATTTGAAATGGGCGTATCACTTACTTTTCTACACTGCTTACGCCAGACCATCTTTACTCAGTGGCACCGGCCGACAGGTAGTTTAATGACAACAAATGCATTATTCTCCATTCAAATTAATTTTAATACGAACTAACTGAGCGTACGTTCATGAGATTTGACGTCACGAAGGCGATAACGATGAAACTAAACGCCAATGATGAGTAACACGTTTCACTATTAGATTTTAGTATTTTTTAGCAATTTTCTTCAAAGTTGGAACACGCTTTTCTCGATTATTACTGGACCCAGAAAGGTGAAAAAAAAACGATTACAGAAAAAAAAACTCTTTCAAGTGATGGGCGTAAAAAGTTTGGTTATAATAAAATGTTAAACAGTATAATCCAATTTTTGAACAGAAGTTTCAAATAATAAAAAAAGTAAAACCATCATTTTAAAGGCATCATAATTTCGAATAGCGTGTCCAAATTTCGAGACATTTTGTTAGTAAATAACAGAGAAAACACTGTCCATAGGTTTTGATGCACTGATAAAACAGCCTTAAAAGACATCGCCGAATACTCTCTCGAGTCACATTCAAATATATTCTGGCATTCCTTAAACTGGCATTAGGGTTATTTCTGAAATGATCTAAAGTGATTTGATCATTTCCTCTTCTTCTTTATAACGGATTATTTTTTTAAACTAGTTTTGATACTGCACCATATTCATTAAATATTCTATTTATTTTGTTTACCGTACCTCAGCTAATATTAGGATGATCGACATGTCTGTCATTAAATATTATACAAACTTCCCTGCCACTTCTATCGTTATCTCCCAAAAGACGTATAATTTCAATTTTTTCTCTGAAACTTAATCTTGCAGCTATGACACAAAATATTATTAAAAGAGTTTTATAGTAGTGGTTTATTATTAAAATTTAAAATATTTAAAATATTTAAAATTTTAAGTTGTCATAACTTCGTTATTAATAAACATATTTTAATCAATTTTTTTTTCATAGCTATGTGAAGCTACTCTAAATCCAGTGGCGTAGAAATTTTTTTAGTAAAAAATCGCTAATACAAATTCTCCATTTTTGACAAAAAAAAGTATCATAAGAATGTCCTAAAAATTTAACTAAATATTTTATATTTTGTCCCGCAATAGACCTTTTATTACATGACCAATCGGTTAACAACTTCAATTTTTAAAGAGATTTTTCCAATCTAAATGGGTCACACTGTATGCATGAATATATCTTATTACAAAAGATTAACTGAGGAATGTATGAGAGTAGTAGGTAGCTACAAGGTAGCGGGTGGATACTTCTCTGCGATCCCGGCAAGGAATATATCTACTTCAGGAATAGTACACCTGCCCACGCGAGCTCATGGATTTTCCCAGCCTCTGATTCCGGGAAAATCATGTGGAAACCTAAAACATTCCTATCTCTACCATTCCGTCCCCTCACTTTCAAACCAACTCGCTAACACGCACTAGCCAAGCGTGGCGTTTTAATAGCTTAAAACTCAAAAATTTGTTTTCCATGAAAGACGAAACTACTGAAAAGCACTTAGTCTCCGACAGTTCCAACACTCCCAACCAAGGTAGCAGTTGGAACAGGTTTATAGCTGAGTATGCTAAGAATTCCCGGAAAAAATCAAACTACTATAAAGAGCGACAAATACATATTACTTGGTACAATGTCAGAATTCTTATATTAGACTAGAAGATGATGAAACTGGGGGAAGAGCTCAAAAACCATTAAATTGGGATATCATTGCTCTAAGAGAAATAATACAAAGAGGAAAAACCCAAATTACTTTGAAATCAGGGCACGTATTTCATTTTAGAGGTGAAGAAAACACATTCATTACAAATAGAAATCACACACAAAATATAGTTGAAATTATCATCATACGCACCAGGATTGTATATATTATTTCCAAACTAAATACAAGAGATATAATCATAAGGTAATCCAGACATATACTTCATCGAATACCCACTGAGATGAAGAAATTGAAGATTTTTATGAAGACCTAGAACAGCGTTACATGCCACACTAGCATATTACACAATAAGTATTGGCGACTTTAATGCGAAAATGGGATTTAAATGAGATGATGTAGATGTAGCAATGGACAAGTATGACTATGGTAAAAGAAATGTATGAGGGCAAAGATTGCTGAACTTTTTACACCAGGAAAATTTATCAAGATGAACTCTTTTTTCGATAAAAGCCTGGCGTAAATGGACATGGATCAGCCCATATGGCAGTGTAAAAAATGAAATTGATTATATGATAATAAACAGAAAAGAAATAATTAAAGACATCGAAGTACTCAACAAATTTTGAATAGGAAGCGACCAGATTAATAGATTAATCAGGGCTAAGATACTAATAAATGTCAAATTGTAAAGAATAAATATAATCTTCAAAACAGGATTAGATTAGATTAGATTATGTGAGGTCGTTAAGGCCATGCGGCCTCACTGGCATTTCGACCTATACAGATCTTTTGTACATACCTTAATCTAGTTAAACTCTAGAATGCCAATACTTTTGATGAAGTTGATTAGCTTCCTAGGTGACTTGTTTCCTATGTCAGAGGATGCCAGACTGACCTCTCCTAGGAATTTTAGTCTTTTGCAGAACAGTGCTACGCAGTTGCATAGTATATGTTCTGCCGTTTCTTTTTCATTGTGACAGAAACGACAGTTCTCACTATCTGATTTGCCCATCTTCTTGAGATGATATCTCAGAGGGCAGTGACCAGTGAGAAGGCCAGTGACCATTTTGATATCTTTCTTACTCATTTCGAGAAGGCGGTTTGTTGCAGTAGGCGACACTTTTATGAGCCTTTTTGCTTGCCTTTGTCCTGGTGTGTTAGACCAATATAATCTTAGTTGATTGAGTTCCCAGGTACGGAGTTCCTCTCAGATGTGGCTTTTCGATAGTCCACAGAAGGGTTCCGGACCCTGGAATGGGGTATTAGCTCCTTCTTTTGCGAGGCTGTCAGCTTCCTCATTTCCTGCAATTCCCTTGTGACCTGGCACCCACATCACAGTTACACTGTTGCGTTCCGCTCAGCTTCTTGAGAGATTGTTTACAGTCCCAAACCAACTTTGACTCACATGTAAATGACTTTAGAGCCTTTAAGGCGGCTTGGCTGTCTGATAAAATAAAGACTTTTGCCCTACGGGTGTCTCGGTTGAGACATTCTTGTGCACTTATGTCTATAGCATGTATTTGTGCCTGGAAGATAGTTGGGGCGTTTCCAAGAGATTTAGATTTGGGCCTGAAATTGGGCCCAGTAACTCCCACTTCTGCCCTTTTATATATCTTAGATCCATCCATATACCATACGAGTGAACCTTCTTCCATTTTTGCCTCAATTTTTTCATCCATTTGGTGGTTTTTTATGACCACTTCAAAGGGTGTTTCAAAGTCGAATTTGACTGGCATAGCATCTGTCGGCATGTCCTTAGAATCCAATGGAATTTCTTCCAAGATTTTCAGGTGGCCAACTAGATCTCCAGGTTTCATTATTTGTGTCTGTCGCAGTTTTAAGGCGGTAGTTACTGCCTCCCTCCTTATGCAGAACTGCAAGGGAGGAAGGTTCAGCATCGCCTCTAGAGCTGCAGTGGGGCATGTTGACATTGCCCCTGTGATTCCCAGACAAGCTAGCCGCTGCACTTTTTGCAGCTTGGCGTTAGCTGTTGTTTGTTGTGTTTTTGGCCACCATACGAATGATGCGTATGTGACCATGGGCCTAATTATTGCTTTATATGACCAGAGAGTCATTTTCGGTTATAGGCCCCAAGTCTTTCCAAACGTCTTGCGGCAGGTCCAACTTGCCACCAAAGCTCTGGATAAAATTTTTTCAATATGACTATTCCAGGTGAGTTTTTGATCTAGGGTTACCCCCAGATATTTAACTTCCTTGGAATAATCTAATGTGATGCCGTTCATAGTTGGAGCCTGTAAATTGTATTTACGTCTCCTTGTGAAAGGTATCAAAGTCGTTTTGCTGGGGTTGACACTTAAGCCTTTTTTCGAGCACCAACTTTTAATTTCGTTAAGAGCAGTTTGCATGAGACTAGATATAGTCTGGTCATGCTTGTCCCTAATTGAAACAACTAGGTCATCTGCGTAACCTTGGGTTATAAAACCAAAATCATGCAGCTTAGTGAGGAGGTCATCCACAACCAAAGACCACAGTAGAGGCGATAATACTCCCCCTTGAGGGCACCCTTTACCGCTGTCACAGTCACAGATTCTCCTCCAATACTAGCAGTGATGATTCTCGTTTTTAGCATTGACTGAATCCATTGTATTAGTGAGACTTCAATGCTTCTCTTTACTAGTGCTCTTTTTATGAATTCAAATGAGGTATTATCGAATGCTCCCTCTATGTCAATGAAAGCGCAAAGAGCTATTTCTTTTGCCACTATTGTCTTTTCAATTCTTTCGACTAGCGAATTCAGAGCATTTATAGTGGATTTGCCAGTCTGGTAGGCAAACTGATGTTTGTGAAGTGGATTCCTCGCTAAAGTTTCGCTTCTTATGTAGTAGTCTACTAGTTTCTCCATTGTTTTTAGGAGAAAGGAGGTCAGGCATATAGGACGATAAGACTTCGCTTCGTCCGTAGGACGTTTCCCCGCCTTTGGTATAAATACTACCTTTGCGTCCCTCTCAAGTTTTTGGAATGTGACCTAACACAAGGCTTGCTATGAAGAGCCGCTGTAGTTGCGGCTGTATTTGCATGAAGCCTTTTTGGAGTAAAGCAGGAAATATTCCGTCCTTACTAGGGGATTTAAAAGGTTTAAAGCTTTTAACGGCCCATTCGATTTTATTTTGTGTAAAGATTTTTTCCGCTAGTTGCCTGCTGGATCTGTTGAGGCCCCTTGGAGCCTCTGCCAGCTGCATTCTTTGCAGTTCATCTTCTTGTATTTGTTGAGAACCAGGAAAATGAGTCTTCAACAGCTCTCTAATAGTTTCCGTTAGACTCTCTCTATAGTCACCATTCAGCTTTTTGATCAGTCCGATTTCATTTGTGTGATCTTTTGAGAGAACCTTTTGGAATCGTTGTGCAGGGGCTAATTCTGTTATCCCTTCGCACATTTTTCTCCACGAAATTCTCTTTGAATATTGAATTTCTCTTTTATATGATAATAAACAGAAAAGAAATAATCAAAGACATCGAAGTACTAAACAAATTTTCAATAAGAAGCAACCGGATTAATTAGATAGATTAATCAGAACTAAGATACTAATAAATGTCAAACTGGAAATAATAAATATATTCTTCAAAACAGGAAAAAAGAAATGGATTCCCCCATAAACAACGAACTGTATAAATATACACTAACCAGATATTTACAAGACTTGCAAAATGAAATAAAAGATGTAGGATCAAGCAAATGATGGCATAATGAAGGCTATAACAAAACGGACAGGAAGTGATGTCCGACTGTTTTGACCCATAAAGAAAAACTAAGCCAAAATAGTAAAAAGCTAATAGGTAAAAGAAGACAGTTGACGAAAAAGGCAAGATTAGCTCCTTCTTAAAATTACAAACCAGGTATCAGAATTAATGCTAAAAATAAAAAATCCCCTGGCGATGACGGAATAGTGATCGCAACGATCAAACTAGGTGAAAAGAAAATTATCCAGGCTTTAAGCTTTTCACCGAATGCATCTACTAAGGAAAAATCCTTTGTCAATGAAACAATGTAGTTATTATTGTATTATACAAACAAGGAGACATAACAGATCTTAAAAAAAACTACCGTCCTATTAATTTGTTTTCACACATATGTAAAATATTTTGACCGAAATTATCAAAAAAAAAGACTGGAAGCTAAAGTAGACTGCTATGAGCATAGAAAACAAGATAGAAGATCAGGATACACCAATAACGACCACTTAGAGAAGTTTACAGAATGCAACAAACCATTGGCACTGATATTCTTCGACTAGGAAAAAGCATTCGATACCATAATCTATCTGAATATGTTAAAAGCGTTGACCAAATTCCAAATAGACCATAGCTACACTAACCTCCGCCTCAATCTTTTCTGCTTCTTAACACCTTCAGTGTCACGCTACTTCCTTCACAAGATTTTCGTTCTGGACCAAAACGTTTTTTTTTTTCAAAAGTCCTGTACTGACTTCTTTTAAATAGTTGATGGATTCGACTGTTACTTGATGGAAATTCATTTTATGTAAAAATAAAACACTGAAAACTTTGTTTTCAAACTTCCACAAAATTTATTTTAAATCTTATCACTACAGCTGTTTCGGCTGATTGCCTTTCTCAAGTGATCTATTTTTGGCTTGGGTTTACAAATTTATAGTCTCTAATGAAATAGGTTGAGGAGGGGAGAACTGTTTGTCTCAAGTTGGTCATTCAGAATTATATCTGTGTTTTTTAATTTGTTGATTTCCATAGATTCTAACAAAGATAGCTTAAGGCCTTTATTTTGAATGTGAAGAATTTTAAATTTGTCATTAAAAGAATGATTATGATCTAGAAGGTGAAGTGCGTATGTCGAATCTGTTTTTCTATTCTTGAAAGCCCTTTTATGTTCTGCTATTCGTTTATCAAAGTTTCTACCAGTTTGACCGATGTAAGTTTTTGGGCAGTCGCCACATTGAAGTTTGTACACACCACTATTTAAGTGTTTTTTATTTTGGCTCTTGTTATTTTTAATATATTTGCCTAGGTTGTTATTTGTTCGGAAAGCTGGTGTTATTCCTTTCTTTTTTATGTGTTTGGCAATTTTTGTTGTTATTTTGCCTGTATATGTAATCGAGCAGAAGGTACTGGGTTTTTTCTCTGGTGGTGGAAATACTAATTTCAGGGCTTTCTTGTGTAGTTTTTGATTTAACATTTTATTAATTGTTTGTTCGTTGTATCCGTTGTTTACTGCTATTTGCTTAATTATATTTAATTCTGTCTCAAAGTTGTATTTTGACATCGGAATTTCTGTTAATCTATGTAACATACTATGATAAGCTGCCAGTTTATGTTGTATTGGATGGGATGATGAATTGTGTATAGTCGTGTCAGTATGGGTAGGTTTATGAAATATGGAGAAGTCATGTTTGTTTTAAAGTCTGCTAATTTTTAAATCTAAAAAATTAACATTAACAACATTTTTTAGATTTAAAAATTAGCAGACTTCAAAACAAACATGACTTCTCCATATTTCATAAACCTACCCATACTGACACGACTATACACAATTCGTCATCCTATCCAACACAACATAAACTGGCAGCTTATCATAGTATGTTACATAGATTAACAGAAATTCCGATGTCAAAATACAACTTTGAGACAGAATTAAATATAAATTAAGCAAATAGCAGTAAACAACGGATACAACGAACAAACAATTAATAAAATGTTAAATCAAAAACTACACAAGAGAGCCCTGAAATTAGTATTTCCACCACCAGAGAAAAAACCCAGTACCTTCTGCTCGATTACATATATACAGGCAAAATAACAACAAAAATTGCCAAATACATAAAAAAGAAAGGAATAACACCAGCTTTCCGAACAAATACCAACCTAGGCAAATATATTAAAAATAACAAGAGCCAAAACAAAAAACACTTAAATAGTGGTGTGTACAAAACTTCAATGTGGCGACTGCCCAAAAACTTACATCGGTCAAACTGGTAAGAAACTTTGATAAACGAATAGCAGAACATAAAAGGGCTTTCAAGAATAGAAAAACAGATTCGACATACGCACTTCACCTTCTAGATCATAATCATTCTTTTAATGACAATTTAAAATTCTTCACATTCAAAATAAAGGCCTTAAGCTATCTTTGTTAGAATCTATAGAAATCGACAAATTAAAAAACACAGATATAATTCTGAATGACCAACTTGAGACAAACAGTTCTCCCCTCCTCAACCTATTTCATTAGAGACTATAAATTTGTAAACCCAAGCCAAAAATAGATCACTTGAGAAAGGCAATCAGCCGAAACAGCTGTAGTGATAAGATTTAAAATAAGTTTTGTGGAAGTTTGAAAACAAAGTTTTCAGTGTTTTATTGGTACATAAAATGAATTTCCATCAAGTAACGGTCGAATTTTTTTTTATGAATAGAGTTTTTATTATTAATAATAAAATATTGCAATGTTTGTATTTTGGGAACTGTTTCCGAAGTACAAATTGAAACGTCAATAAATTTACTTTAACCTTTAATTGTGGTTTATTCCCATTTAACTAGTAATAACGACTGAAGTATTAAAAAAAATTCAACAATTAAACTCAACAATTGTGAAAATTTAGTAGTTGTCATTACTAAGAATATGTCGCAAATATACAAGCGATAAAATTAGGTATTCAATATTGTATAAACATGGTATAACAAAATGTTAAACGCTTTTTTCTGCCACGACTGCATTATTTTCCTTACATCGGAACTCATCCGTCTCCAAGTTCTTTCTATTTTCATAGAACTCTTAAAGACTATTATGTTCAGCTTCTTTGTTAAACCGTTTGTATGCCTCGGCAGAAATTGAGGCGCAAATTCCCGTCTTGCCATTGTTGTTTACAGACATCTTCGAATATTTTGAATATTTTATAACATGCGCTTGTATAAATGTTTAGACTCGACCTGCTGACGGCATGATTATACAATACATGTTTAATACGCACTTTATCTTAGGTTTAATTGGCAGTCCAAATCTGGAAATTATATGAGGATAATCTACTTTAATGTTTAAATTTATAATCTTAACGCTGAGAACGGTTCAGTATATAGTTGCATCCATACTTTTTCCACCCATTGAAAAAAATGGCGGTATAAATCCTTGCAATTTGTGCAAAGGGTTATAAGTCAAGAAATTCAAGTTTGAGAAAAATGGACATTAATATAGCGATACTTTTCAAACTTAAGTTTAACAAATAACAGTAGTCCAGAAAAATCAAATTTAATGTGACAACGTCCAAGTTTTCCCGATCCTTTGGAATCAGCTAGAACAGAAATAATTTCCCGAATAAATATCCCTAGACAAAAAGGTGGTATTTATAATATCTCTAACTATATGTTATGGACAAAGTGATTATGTTAGCCATTATGTATAATGCCCGGTCATTATTAATAATGACTAACTTCAGCGGACAATTTGATAACTTTTTACAATTTATCATATTGTTCTAAAGCTATTTTCTTGTGGCATTATAAATTAATTACTATTTAATTTGGAATAAGCCACAATTGTGGCTTATTCCCAGTTAAATAGTAATTAATTTATCATATTGTTTGGTCATTATGAAAAATGTTATACTATGGCCAGGCAATGTGATAAATCGGCGTTCTTAGTAAATCATGCGATCTTCAGCAGCGAATCAACGCGCTGTATCCAAGGTTACAGTCACCGAAGCGCGTCGGCCATTATTTATAAATCATATTGCAGTTGAATGTTAGCAATGGTATATACGACAAGTGGTTTGTTTGTGACATTTCTTTGTTAATTCTTTGTTTATAAAGTATTGCATAGTGAACTATGGAAAAAGAAGAACCATTAAGTGTTATGATAAATCGATTTAACAATCGGTTAACTGAATTAATTTCAGCAAAAAGTCAAAATTCACAAATTTTCACAAAAACAGCCTACATGGAAATGATACAGAAGGTAAAAAACTCTAAAAGTAAACAGACAAATAAAACGCCAAGTGATTATCAGCGCTTACGAAGATTCGACGTTATGACGATTAGAGAAGTAGAAAAATTGATTGTTCTTGTGAAGAAGATAACGTAATTAAATACTACGTCCATACAGAAGAAATATTTGATACATTGCGCGATCTTCATATTACTATCGGGCATGGTGGTAGAAACCGAATGGAGAAGAAAGTACATTCTAAATTTTAAAATATTACAAGAGAGATGATTGTTATCTATTTAAATTTATGCATGACCTGTCAGAAAAAACATAATGTTCCAAAGAAAGGCTTGGTGGTGAAACCAATATTGAGCAAGGAAATGAATTCAAGATGTCAAGTCGATTTAATCGATATGCAGTCACAAGCCGATGGCTGATATAAATTTGTGCTTGTTTATCAAGACCATCTTACCAAATTTGTCCAACTTCGACCTCTTACAAGTAAAAGTGCAGAAGAAATATCGCATGTACTTTTGGATATTTTCACAATATTTGGGGCGCCGAGTGTGCTTCATAGTGGTAATGGCAGAGACTTCGCTAACCATATTATCAAAGAGCTGTGTAGCATATGGCCCGAGTTAAAAATGGTACATGGCAAACCCAGGCATTCTCAGAGTCAAGGATCTATAGAAAGGGCCAATCAAGACGTAGAGAATATGCTTAGTTCGTGGTTAGAAGACAACAATATAAACAAATGGTCTGAAGGCTTACGTTTTGTTCAACTAACGAAAAATAGAGCTCATCACACTGGTATAGGTTGTAGTCCATATGAAGCCATGTTTGGCACAAAGTTGAAAGTTGGTTTAAAAAGCTCTCTACCCCAAGAAGTTCTGACTGATGGTAATTCGGAGGAAGACTTAGAGGTCCTGTTCAAAAATCAAGAGGCTGGGCTATCTACAGAACCAGATATAATACAAAATAATAATATAAATGTAGACACTTCAATAATGTTGCCCGAATCAAGTTCCATATCATCATATTACACCCTGGACGTTCAAAAAATTGGAGCAATTTTAATTGATGAAAATTCAACTCGTGAATCTAGTCAAGTTCCAGAATTTTTAACAAATGCGGTAGAAACGGCTATTGTAGTTAATTTAGAAAATAATGAAAATCTGGATTCCAATATAGATATTAGAATAAACGATGTAAGGAAGAAAAGAAAATTGACTTTGACGAATCTAGAACAACAAGCCGAGAAGATGTTAAAATTTTCCAATTCCAAATACCCATCTGCTAAACTAGGTAACACAGTTAGGATACGAGTGCCAGATGTGGACCGAGCTCTTAGTGATCAAAGAAATCTACTAGCTATCGTGACAGAGATAACTGAAAAAAGCTTTACAAACTAGGCACAAAATATGGCATACTAAATCAGTTATATTCAAGAAACCAGTTTACCGTTTGTAAAGAAAAGTTTATCTCCATAGAAGAGATTCCAGACACTGAGATATCTCTTAGAGAATGCGCAAGAAAATCTTCTAACTGTGGGGGACAAGGATACAGTAGGTGCGGTTGTAAAGGTGGGTGTAAATCCGATAAGTGTAAGTGTCGTAAAGAAAAACAAATATGTAACTCCAAGTGTCACCATAGTGGAACATGTTTCAACAAAGAGTTATGTATTGTAAATCATTCATACAAAATAAATTTCGATAATGTAGCACGCAAAGGTGGTAAGTGTATTTTTATTTAAAATTGAGTTTGATTTAGAAGAAAAACGATTTAATTTCTCACTGGCCGCTCTGTGTGTTACCATCGATTTCGGTCATTAGAAAAAAAATGCAAATAAAAACACAGAATTCTTTTTTTGGTTTCCCCAATTACCGTTAATACGTATTATATTTTTTATGTATACTTATTCATTAAATGTACTCATGTGCCTTTTCACAGAAGACTGCAAGACTGTTTTCATTAGTATATAAGAAATATTTTAGTTTTTACTACATACTTGATTGTATCAAAATAAATATATTTCATATTTAATAAAAATAAAAGTAGTTTTAATCATCCTGTCTAGTAGATGCCAAGCATTATACATAATGCCCGGGCAATGTGATGAATTTAATAGTATTTATTATATTGACCGACAGTATTGGGCATTTTTTATATAGCCAGGGCAATATGAAAACTGACCAATTAATCATATGGTCCATAACATATACACAAAATAGAAATAAAACAAATTTGCAAATACAGGGAGTATTATTATATTTAAATAATGCAATTTTAGAACTGGTTCTTAATATAATTAGTTCATTAAAACTCACTGAAAATTTATACATATCAAAAACAGAGATTATACAACAAATTAATAAATACTTAAGTACGGCATCGTTCTCGCAGAAAGACTTACTTGTTCAAACGTCATCTTCTCAGACATTACTAGCCCTATAATTTTTTACACTGGAACTGCCGCTTAACACTTTCTAATAAACCAAATATAGAAGCCTTATTTATTCAGAAAATGTGTATGTGCCATGTTATTAGAAACATGGTTTAAACCAGGAAAATTTTATAACTTCTCTGGTTATAATTGCTTTAGATCTGATCGCCCAAATGATTATGGAGGCACAGCAATTTTGGGGATGAAAAACTAATGATACTCACGGTAAAGTTTTATAAGAGGCGATATAATAATGTAATCTATTATAGTTTAATGTTGGTTCTTCAACTCTAGCACTAAGTTCCAGTCCATCAGCAATCTACATAACAATTTGCATCCAGGATCATTATATCAATATTAACTTCGGTCTGTTATTTAAGATCCACATGGTTTTGACCATCTACCCTTGACCATCGCTTTTGAAAATTTTAAACGAGCAATACCACCTGATAACAATCTACATAAAAGGTAAAATCTAAATAAAGCAAATTGAAATTTGTATTCATCCAACTTTTCTTCAAAAAAACTTTCTCAAACTTATAAGGAATTAGTTAATGAAATAAACAGATGCACAACTATTGCCATTCGAAAAGTTTAAAAAAATAAAAAATGCTCTACAGAAAAGATTTTAAAACCATGGTGGGATAATAACTGTGAAACAGCTGCAAATAACCGTAAAACTGCATATGAACGTTATAAAGCAAATTCCAATATTCATAATTAAATTGAATTTTTACAACTCAAACAAAATACGAGTTTTGAACTCAAACAAAATACGAGTTCATCTCCAGAGATGGACTGTTTATCATACTCTATGCTATATTTTTTATCCACACAATACAAATCATTATTATTACAAATTTTTAAGAATATATGACAAAATGAGAATTTACTTCCCAAAACATGAAAGGACTATATTGTATTGCCTATAAAGAAGTCAGGGAAGCTAGATAACAACGTTGTCTTACAGACCTATATCTCTAAGTTCTTGTATACTAAAGACTCTAGATTAATTAAAAATCGGCTTGAATACTGGCTTGAATCAGAAGATATTATCCTCAAATCTCAATATGGCTTCCGAAAATCCAGGTCTACACAAGATGCTCCCACTTCACTAGTTTCCTCTGTTCGGGTCAATTTCACAAACCAAGAATCAACAGTTGCAGCATTTATAGATGTAAACTCTGCATTTGATAACATAAATGTATATCTTCTACATAAGAAATTGTTATATCTTGGAATGTCAGGTAAAATCTCAAATTTTATTATATCCTTATACAAGAATATATTGACTTAAAAATAAATGAAAAACTTTTAGCGCCAAGGCTAACGAATATAGGTATACCACAGGGTAGTATTTTAAGTCCACTTCTCTTTCCTTTGTACAATATAGATCTAGAACAGATAGTACCTCCACACTCTAATATATTACAGTTTGCAGATGATGTTGTGTTGTATACCTCCCATTCTACCCTAGACATCTATAGAAGTCAACTGGAATTTACACTAGAATGTGAAAAAAATTAATACCATTCTCTAGGCTTATCAATATCTACTACAAAGACTGAAATTTGATTTTTTTTTAACGCCAAACTCCTCAAGGTAACTTCAAATTAGCAAAAATAGAATTTTCAATCAAATGTGTAAAATATCTAGGCACATATTTAAATCGTAAACTGTTATGAAAGGATCAAATTTATTCTATTAATTTTATTTTATTAATTAATTTTCGACAATAGTTGTCATTTATATGAGTCTAAACCCAAAAGAATAAATGTTTAAGGCTATGTCTTGGTTACTTAAAATTTACTTCTATTTCTATTATTGAAATTGAAGCTAAAGAGCCACTCCCTACACTACGTAGACAGTTTTGTACAGATAAGTTTATAGCTAGAGCTATTTTAAAAAACTTCAGCTATTTAAAAACTATTCGTAACTTAAATATATTAGATTTCTTCTTATGGTGTCCTATCCAATTAGTGGATATTGGCGACAATTCTGGCGTACTCCTGTCCATCTAGTGTGGCTGTAAAGAGTGCATGGGCAACGAAGTTTTTTCAATTCCTTATGTTTTTAATCCATAAGTATTTCTTTTCTTCCAATGCCCCGTTTTCCTTCTATCTTTCCTTTCATAATAAGCTTTAAGAACTGGTACTTGAAATTTCGAAATATATGACCCAGACGTACCGATACTAGAACAACTTATAGACCTGACAAAGGCTTTCGATCGCATCCAAGTCGACAACGTCTCACACCTACTGTATAAAAGAAACATACCAATCAATATTATACAAACCATCCAAAACATCTACCTCCATAATCGAATACAGGAAAAGATAAATGGAAAACTAACACAGGGTATATCAGTACAAAGCGGAGTCAGACAGGGTGACTCGTTAAGCCCACTTTTCTTTAATATATTATTGCACGAAATATTACATGCAGTACGTAAAGATGATGGCTATAGAATGGGGAACAAAGAAATCCAAATATTATGTTATGCAGACGACCCTCATTAATCGCCGATTAAGATTAACACATATCTTGAATACACCAGCTAAAAAATACAATATGATAATATTAGCAGAAATAAACAAATGTATGAAATCTAAATACCCACTACGGTGTAAAATCGAAATTGATTGGAAAATATAAAAGCAGGAAGCAAGGTTTAGATATCTGGACATAATACAGCGGCGGGATTTCTTAATGACAGAATGTGGAAGAACAAACATCTAAGACAAGGCACAGAAACAAAAATCTATGAAGCAGCCATTAGATCTATATTAACATACACGGCAGAGACAAGACCTGACAGATCTAAAACAAGACGACTACTAAAAACAACAGAGATGAAAATACTCCGACGAATGTCAGGGAAAAGTCTGTTGGTTAAGGAGAGAAGCGACAACATAAGAAGAGCATGCAAGATAGATGATATAAATGGATGGGTCAAAAAACGAAAACAGGAGTGGAACGAATGCATCAATAGAATGGCAGAGGATAGAATAGTACAAATAGCACGAGATTAGTCACCAAATGGACGAAGTATTGGCAGACCAAGAAAAAGATCGTGCGACAATTTAAACAATTAGGAGGCTAATATCCCACCGTTACTCGAGTGGGGTGTTGTGAACACCCCATGCGTATATAACTGTTATTATTTTCTACGCGATAATATCATCGTCGACGTGCGCCTATGTAGCTGCATATTTTCGTCGTCTCTACCACCTGGAAGAATCTGATCAGTGTACAGTTAGTCGTTGTACCGTAAGCAAGTGCTTGGGGTGCTGCAAACATCCCGCGAGTAGTTAAGTTACATTTTGTTTATCAATATTTATTTTTTGACGGGTAAGTATATTTATTCTTTTTACACAGGTAGTCTGAACATGTACTTTGTCTATATAATATTTCCAATAATATTTTTAGGAATAATGGGCGAATATGAGGCCGAACAAGCGCAATTACTCAAACTCAATTGATGAATGTACGAGCGATAATGAAATACTATCAGAAAATCCTTCAAATGAAGAATTGACCCAAATACGAAGTGATTCTGAACCAGATAGTGAGCATGAAGTTATGAATGAATCTTCTAGTGACGAGGACTTGACAAGTGATGACGAACAAGAAGACGGAAATCGTTTTTATCTTGGAAAACACAAAATCACTAAATCGTCAAAGGAGAAGAGTCGTGAGCAGGTGAGAACTAGAAGTCATAATCTAATTTCCCATCGACCAGGAACAATAAATATTACTAGAAACTGTACGTCTGTTATTGAAAGTTTTAATTTGTTTATAACTGAATACATAATCAAAGAAGTTTTAGAAAGTCCCAACATATTTATTAGTAAACTTTCGGCCAATTACAAACGTAAGAGGGACTGTAAAGAAACCAATGAGACAGACATTCGTGCTTTAGTTGGATTACTAATATTATCTGGCATTTGTAAATCCAGCCATAGGAATATCAAAGATTTGCGGGATATTTCAAGGCTTGAAAATCAAACGTTTTAGAAAACTATGAGTTACAACCGTTTTTACTTTCTCATAAAATGTCTAAGGTTTGACAATATAAATACCCGCGAAGAAAGAATACTGCTGGACAAGTTTGCTCCCATTAGAAGTATTTATAATCAGTTCAATAATAATTGCCTCGCAAATTATTCGCTTAGCGAATTCGCCACCATTGATGAACAACTTTTATATTTTAGGGGTAGATGCTCTTTTCGGCAGTATCTACCAAACAAGCCGGCACGATATGGTCTTAAATTTTTCGCTATATGTGATTCCAAGACATTTTATACTTTGAACCTTAGTGAGAGCGCTCACCAAAGTGGCGTGGCAGTGGCAAGCAGCAAGTAGCACGCGTCTAGCATAATGTAACCAATCCAAACGAATGATTAGAATGAATGACGTCACTGTCATTTTGGTGTAAACTGAATCATTCGTTTTCATTGGTTACATTATGCTAGACGCGTGCTACTTGCTACTTGCCACTGCCACGCCACTTTGGTGGGCGCTCGCCCTTATATTGGAAAGCAGCCAGATGGTCCTTTCAAAGTTAGCTATAAGCCTAGAAAAGAGTCCTAGGTAATGCAGGAACAAACAATGATAATGTGCCTATAAAAAAGGCAAGATGCACTATATGTCCACGAGCAAAAGACACTAAATGTAAGAGTGGTTGCAAAAATTACAATAAAAATATGTGCCTAATCCATATGAGCACAATATGTGATGCATGCTACCGAGGCCTGTAAATTTATTCTGTTTGTTTACTGTTCTTTATATATAATAAAAAATTTTTGCTTTCACCTTTTTACTTTATTTATTTATTTTTTTTTTAATTTTTGCTCAGTTGTGTGCAATTTTATTCATAAAATTTATGTTTATAAAATTCAGCGACTACACATGTAGACTGCAATATTTGCTGAAATAAATAGTTTTATTTTGTGACAAACTTTTAACATTATATGCCTGAAATATAAAAAAAATTAGATTTTATTACTTTAAACAAAAAGTAAGATAAAATAATGGGGTGCTGCAGACACCCCACGAGTTGACACGTTCCTGAAATAGGCCCGAGTAACGGAGAGCTATTGAAGAAGAAACATGCTTTAAAGCATGTTTCTAAACATACAAGAAGGAAGAAGAAGAAGAAGAAGATTTTTTATCTACTCCATAATTTAACATTTACTCCATAATAAAAGAAAGTTAGAGGTTTGTCTCACCCTGTATATTATATATACGTATATTAGGTCAATAATAACTTTAATCTTCTTAATTTTAACTTCATATGATTTTAATATTTATTTAAATTATTACCACGTACTACTAAAAGATTGTGTATCAAGATTTTATAATATTACAAAAGAAGTTTAATAAATGCCACCTGTATATGTATTAAAGAGATATTCCTTTCTATCCATCACGTTGTAACTTATGAGTTTTCCTTCGTCAGTATTGATCGTTGTATCTCAGAATTAATACGTCACGTCCGATTTCTTCTCGAGGAACTATATCAGTAACTTATGCAGCTATTGCGGTAACAACTTAGTATCCAGGAGTTCTAACTTTAAAAGATATTTTCGAGTTTGCGAAATCCAAATAGAATAAAATGTATTTTCGTCACGAGTGGAAGAAGTTGCCAAACTTTCAAACAGATTTTAAAATTTGCTTTCATTTTACAGTTCCGCACGTTAAAGTAAAAAGGGGAAACTCTTCCAAGCGAATAAATTTTTGCGCGATAAAAAATTTTAAAATATTTACCCTGACAATACACATTTATTTTAAATAATTTCAGTTACGTTTCTTGCTTTTAACCTGCTGACTGCCGGGCTTGAAATAATTAATTTTTCATTAGGCCAAGATTTCACACATTATTTTTTTAGGCCATTATAGAAAAAGTTGATTATTGATTTCTTGAGAGTATTAAGACTTATGGGAATAAGCCACAATTAAAGTTTAAATATAATTTAGAAAATAAAATTTAGATACGGCAACATCGAAAAAATATACGAGCATATAAAGGCGAGTATAACACGAGCAGCATTCGAAGCCCTTGGAGAAAAAGAACATATAACAAATAATCAGCACTATTATGAAATAAATGAACTAACAAAATGAATAATTGAAGAAAAAAAAACAACTATACAGAAAATGACTGACTACAAACAACGATGAATTTTATAAAGAAGATAGAGAAGTGAAAAAACCAATAACACAACAAAATGATAAAGAATGGAAAAGAACCTGCTTATATATTGAAACATACATAGGAGGTACAAGAACTTCGGAGTCATGAAAACTACTGAGAGGATTGAAACAAAACTCAAAAGACAAAAAATTTAATTGGAAAATATACAGGACAAAGAATTTAAGGAGTATTATAAGAAACTGTTAACAGAACAAAGACTACAATTTATTGGAAAAGAAAACGGGCGAAGACGAAGCAGATCCTCATAACAAGAAATAAAAATAACAGATAGGGAATTGATAACTACCATAAAAGCAATCTAAAATAAGAAAGCACCGGGAGCTGAAGGCATCTCATCTGAGCTTATAAAAAACGGATCAAAAAGTTACACTGAATGATACAATGGACATTTCAGAAAGCCATAAATGAAGAACAGCTCCCAAAAGAATGGACGGAGGCATATATGACATCTATATTTATGAAAGAAGATAGAAAACGATGCGAAAACTACAGAGGAGTAAGCGTAATATCATTAAGAGGAAGATTATATGGGAAGATACTGCGAGAAAAGATAGACCAAGCGACGAAAGGCAAAATCCGGGAGGATCAGGCAGGCTTCATCGGCAGGAAGATCATGCATAGACCACATAAACACAGTGAAACAACTGTTGGAAAAGAAAAAAGCAATAAATAGAGATATGCATTTGGCATTTGTGGATCTGAGAAAGGCGTATAACTCTGTACCAGGGTCATAAACAATGGGAGCCAATTGAGAGGCAAAGGCAATACAGACGAAACTCATAGAAGCTACAAAAGCTCTGTATAAAGAAAATAAAGTGTCCATTAAAGTGGAAACAAGAATCACAGAAATAAAAAAAATCACATATCTGCTTAACTAAGCAAAACTCCTTAGCGAATTGGTTTCTAGTACTCGCTCAGAGTAATCGGAATAAAAAGGAAAAGACAGCTAAGATTTGATTTCACGTATAGTGCCTCTGTATATCCGCTTATACGTATTTCGGCATAATAGGTCGTGGAATGCAAATTTTAGATTCCCCATGTCTCTAATAACATCCTTATCAACGTCTGTTTTGCTTTGAAATTCTTAGAAGGCACAGATTAAAACAAAAATCTGAATTGGGTTTCGAAAATTAGTTTACGGATTTATTATCAGATGTCGCTATTTGTGTCAATTCGAAGTCATGTTAGAGTTGCTTTCTAAAACAGAAAAGATTTATTTTTACGTTCAGAGGGACTATGAATTGCCGTTTTGAAGAGGCCTAGTAGGCCGAAATACATATAAGCGGCTACATAGACGCACTATGCGAGAAATCAAATCCTAACTGTCTCTTCCTTTTTAAAACCTAATATTATACATTTAAAGTGATAAAGTGTAAGGTAACATTAAAGTGTAAGGTGATAAAGTCTTTCCGGAGGGAAGGAAAAAGATGATAATTTCTAAATGAGATAAAAACTAGAAAGATGGAATACTTGGGACACATTGTGAGAGGTGAAAAGTACGAACTTTTAAGAAACATCATGCAGGGCAAAATTAAGGGCAAAAGAAGTGTGGGAAGAAGAAAAATATCGTGGCTTCGTAATCTACGTGAATGGTTCGGGTGTAGTTCGATTGAACTTTTTAGGCGCGCTGCTAACAAAGTCGCAGTGGCCATGATGATTTCCAATCTCCGCTAGGAGTGGCACGAGAAGAAGAAGAAGAAGGAGGGAAGGAAAGGAAAAATCTAACTTACAGTTAATAGATCTGAAACAGTAGAAACACTATTATGAGGTCTTACTGACAGAGGATAGATGTAAATTCCAAGAGATCGAAATGAAAGAAATATCCGAACACACACAAATAATTGACATAACAACCGGAGAGTTAAACGATGCCCTCAAAAGATCAAAAAACGGTAAAGCTGCAGGACCTGGAGACATCCCAATTGAGTTGGTAAAGTATGGACTAAAAATATTACATGAGATGTTGGTTCAACTATTTTACAAATGCTTAAAAGGCCAAAATATCCCTAATGATTGGAATATTGGATAATTCAGCTCAATATTCAAGAAAGGTGATAAACGCAAATGCTTTAATTATAGGGGAATAACTGTTTTCAGCTTAGTGGGGAGGTTGTACGGTCGAATAATAAAAAAAGAATAGAATCAAAATACGAAGATTCAAAAGAACAAAATGGATTTTGTGCAGGAAGATCGTGCACTGATAGTATATTCGTTCTGCAGCAGGTAATCGAAAAACATTGACGAAAGTAGGTCTCAGTAGAGAATATACGGATGCTATCGCAAATATATACAAAAATGCAAGAAGTGTCGTTAAAGAAGAAAACTTTATATCTGAATCATTTCCAATAACAAAGGGGCTTAAAAAGAATGTTGTCTATCTCCGACCTTATTTAAAATATACAACAACTTTATTTTTCGCAGATGATCAGGCAATCGTAGCGAATGATGAGGAAGACATGGACTATGTGTTTAAAAACTAAAGAAAGGATATGAAAAATGGAGCCTTAATATGAATATGTCAAAGACAGAGTATTTTAAAATAGATGATGAAGAAGATCCAGAGCTAGAAATTAGAAACACAAAAACATGCAAGGAATATAAATATCTCGGATCTATAATATCTAAAGAAAGCACTACCAAAAGTGACATCGAAAACAGAACGCAGCAGGGAAAAAAAGCGGTTAATATTCTAAACTCTCTACTATGGTCTAACGATATTAAACAAAAAACGAAATTGACAATCTGTCGAACCTCCGTAGAGCCTATTATGACTTATGGAGCACAAGTTTGGCAGATCACGAAAAAAGATCAGAGAAAAAGAAAAAGAATAGAAGTAGTAGAAATGGATTTTCTAAGGAAAGCGTGGGGTGAATCCAGAAAAGAACATATCAGGAATGAAGATATTAAAAGGAGGACAAATACTGTATATTCTAGTGTAGACATAATTGCAACGAGGCAACTAGTGTGGTATGGTCACGTGAAGCGAATGAATGATGGCCAAAGAAAGCTTTAAATGACATACCACAACAAAGAAAAAGACCAAGAGGAAGGCCTTCAGTTACCTGGGAAGAAAATGTACGACACATAATGAGAGATAGAGCCATCAAAGAAGACGAATGGATGGACAGAAAACGATGGCGGTCGAATTGCGAGAGGCGGCAGAGACTGTAGGAACCTCGCTTATATATATATATATATATATATATATATATATATATATATATATATATATATATATATATTATACATTTAATTTTGAGCAAAGGAGTGTGGCTGGGTGGAACTCTTCGTGCAGCTACCTTCTCGTGGTGAGTTCTGGGTTGAATGAATATACGAAATGATGTTAAATATTTGCATAATATTTCAATGCAAAGAAACTTTCGTGCCAAATATTGATTCAAGCGAAGAGCTGCACTATTCACAGCACATAAAAATTGTAAATATGAATTTTTTACCCCTATTTTATATTTTTATTCCCGGGACCGGTTAAATTGGGGACCAACGATATGACTATTTATTCCGGGTATATTTAAGGAAGTAAAAAACTTTGTTGTAACAAAGTAAGTTCCTTTTAGCTCATTAACAGTATCAACACCTCCCTTTGTTGCATTGTAAAATGTAGTCATTGTTGGCTTGTATATATCGCCACTTTCTGGACCAATCTCGTCTTTATAATGCATGGTTGACAATAATGTAACAATTTTGTTTCGCTTGGGCTTGTAGGGATACCAAAGTCATGTCTTCGATGAAACAAAAACTGCTCGAAGTTACATTACGCTCCTTCAACTTTGCGGTAAAAATCTCAGGAATTTCTTTTTTATTTTTGTAACTTGTGCCCATAACAGTTAGTTTGTGTTTTTTAAGTAAATCTAAGGCTAAATGTATCGACGCGCGACGTAAACCAATTATCGAAAATTACTTTTATTCCAGTTCCAGAAATTTGTTTAATTAATCTGTGTACGACTGAAGAGGCGCTATTGTCAACATTATAGAGACCATCTAGTTGCGTACCAACATACACCCCTAAAATATACATTTAATATGACGTGGAATCAACAAGTGCTAATATTTTGATTCCATCTCAATTCCAGTAACAATTAAGTTCTAAGTTAAGTTGTTACATTACCAGTATCCTATCAGAGATTGGTATGAAGTTGGCGAGACTTAGCTAATATAATTTGCTGTAGATAATTTATTTTGATGATTGCGTAAATTGCATTTGCGTTTATCGGAAACTGGATATTTTTTATCACATTTATAGCAGACTAATAAGAAGCCATATTTTCCCATATAAAAACACCGTATCTTATTAATATATTAGTTTAGTAAGCTACTCACAATGTTTTCAAGGTCAAGCAAATCTTGTTTCTGTTTTTCAAGACAGAAACATCCGCGAGATCATAAATATCGATAAATAAATCACATCGATACAAATATTTAGTGTTAAACTTGCTTCTGTTTGTAAGAGTACCCGAGACAGAAATATTTGCGAAATAATGTATATCTCGACATATAATTCACATCCATACAAATACTTTGTTTTTCTTGTAACAATTTGTGCTAGTATTTGCGTGTTGCCAAACATATCTGCGTCATGCAATGACACCAGTTGTAGTGGAAATGGAGTTTGTAAGATGAAATTTGTGTCTGTGATGATGGCTGGAGAGGTTCTCAATGTCAGCATTGTGTAGGAAACGTTAGGTAAGTATCAAATATGCTTTAACTTAATTTAAATTGTTAATTGGTTTGTATATTGACAAAATTTTATATTGCGGCTTTCGTTTTCTGTGATTATATAGACCTATTAGTTTACGTTTATAATATCTAACATTTGTATCTTACATTTTTGTGTGCTTTTCTTTTACGTTTTTAATTTTGTTGCTTTTTCTATTCCTTTTACTTTATTTAAAGCATCACTATTAGTATTAAAAGGAGGTGAGTTAAAGATTAGTTTCCTGAGTTGTTTTGTTTTATTCAGATTGCCGTGTCACAGCGACAAGGTCATCGACACAATAATAGTATAGTGTAATATAAATTACAAATATACTTGTAAAAAATATGACATAATCATCAGTATATAGATTTATACAAATTTGACTGTTTTACATCATTAAACTTCTGAGTCTATAAAGCACTTCATTGTTTCTTAAATATTTAAAAAGACTTGCCTATTTCTCATTTGCATTCAACAATTCTTGTATTCACTTTCAACCATTCTGCTAACTGGTGTTATTTTATTTTAGTAGAAAGATGTTGATATTCCTGAAGAAAATGCTTGACGGTTAAGGGGCTGCTGCAATGGCCTTATGCAGGTGAATTGGTAGTCGCCATTTTAAAAGCCATGTGCCAGCCAAGTGTGTCCAATTCTTAATCCTCTTAGAATAATTTTGTGTCTTCTGGGCATAGATAGTAGCTCTAAGAAAGGTTATAACTGGTTGTATGGCATGTCAGTGTAAGTCATTTTGCAACTAGGTATTTGATATAAATATATCCAAAGTAGAAGCTTCTTTTGTAGCTACAACTGTCGCTACATTTCCTATAAGTCCTACATGTGAAGTGAAAAGAAAATAGTGACAATTACTGCATGGTTCGTAAGTTTATAATGTACTTCATCATTCTCTTTCTTTATTTTTATGCGGGATCGGCTTCCCTAATTATATTTATTTATAAATTTCTACTTTAATCATATCTATATTAATCCCCTTTACCAACATACCCTACCTAAGCGCTATCTCCAGGTCTTTTTCAGTCTTCTGCTCCTTCTCCTTCCAGGAACCCGCAAATTAGTAATTCTTCATATTTGGGATTAATGTCTTAATGTTAAATAGGACCAAACCATCTTGACCTTTGCTCTCTGATCTTGGCAACTATTGGTGCTACTCCTAGACTTTCCCTAATATACTTATTCCTAATTTTATCCTTTTTTCTTACTCTACTTATCCATCTAAGTATTCTTATTTTTACCACATGCATTCGTTTTTCCTTTTTTTTTTTAAGTGAACATTTCTTACATTCAGTTCTGTATATGATAGCTGATTTATAGCATTTTCCATTCCTTAGAAGCGAGTTGATGCACACATACACCACTCGCTTTCTGCCACTTTATGCACCCAACTCTAATTCGACTGCACCGACCTCCATCTATTTCAACATTACTGTGTAACACCGATCCTAGGTACATAAACTATTACTTTTCACAATAATTTCATCATTCAACGATATTATTCTATTTGTACTTTCAAGATGAGTATCTTTTAATGGATATTCCAAATATTTTGTTTTGTCGTACTCTTCCAGTTTTTGTTATTTCACTATTTTCTACTAAGACTGCATCATTAGCATAAATTAAGTACCATAGAATTTTACCCTCTAGTTTCACTGTTTGTGATCCAGAACTATGATAATGGATAAGACGTTGTGTTTGAAGTACCGTAGTCGACTATTTATTGAAAGTTCAGTATTCACGTTTATTAAAAGAGCAAAGGGGGTATTGACATTCGAAAGTAGCTTGTGCTATGATGAATGTGTGAAGATATGAAGACTGGATAAGATTATTTGGTTGAATAAGTAGTTGGTAGGCTGAGTTTTATAATTTAGCTGATAATCTAGCTGAATTTGATTAAAGAAGATATCTGAAGCAAAGGCAGAGCCTAAAAATTGAAATATGGAGGAAGTCAAGAGCTTTCCAAACAATACCTGTTCATGAGTTTCCCATTGGAAATGTACGACTATTTAAAATATAAATATTTTTTAAGCAGTTGTTTTCGATTCCTGGATATGTGTATTGCAAATAAGTCTGTAAAAGTCAGTTCTAAGACCTAATGCTAATTTGATATAATACCATCTATTAATACTCTGTTGTATGTCAAAGTTGGATTAACTTAAGTCATTTTTTGAATAAATTTTATAGTTTTAGTTTTTTTATTTAAAAAGGAAACCTTGGTATGCCTCCACTACCGTTCTGTATTATTTGTCAACGGCTGTTTGCATTAGTCGACAAGTTATATCGAAATTTTTTACTCTGCTAAAAAATACAAGGCTATCAAACTATAATACAAATTTAACAAAAGATTATTGCTTTTGCCTATATCATTAAATGCCAGATTAAAGAAAATTGTGTTTATAACAGAACCCGGAAGACACCATTATGTTGAATACGAGTAAATGATGACTTTTCATTTAAGGAATCCTTTAAGCAATATCATCTGCATAAAGTCGTATACATTTTTACCAAGTCGACACTGTTGAAGCTTTGAAAGTATAACAGATTTTTCAATGTAATTTCTTGAAATCTTGGCGCTTTATCTCTAGTACTCCATTCCAAGGCATATCATATCCATCCATATCTAGACTTTTTTGCTTTATTGTGAGCCTATTCTATTAGTTCAGAGTGCAAATCAAGCGATGCCAGGACCTCAGAATGTGAATTTTATCACATATGTTCCAAATGTCAAGATGACCCATTATGCGGTTGGTGCGATGACGGATCCGGAACAGGAACTGGAATTTGTCTCCCTGGAAAGTACGAAGGTGAGTGGAATTATCTCATAATTTTTATCCCAGATTCTACCTATGTTTATACTTTATACTGTTTATACTGTCCTATTTTACTCATATCTAACCAAATAATCAAGATAATCTAAATATTGAAAACTATAAAGTTGCCTTGAAAGTAAATTAAGTTCTTAAAATTTTTTGATAAACATTCTTGAGTATAAAAGAATATAATAGAGTGAAATAAAATAGATTAGAATGAAATGGGATTAATGAAATGAAACAAAATAGAATGAAACGGAATGGAATTTAATTAAATGAAATAGAATGGAATGAAACCAAAAGGAATCGAATGAAACCAATATTATAGAATGGAATATGAATGGAATATGAATGGAATAGAATGGAAATGAGAATGAAAATAGAATGGAATATGAATGGAAATAGAATGGAATAAAATGGAATAGAATGGAATAGAATGGAATAGAATGGAATATAATGGAATAGAATGGAATAGAATGGAATAGAATGGAATAGAATGGAATAGAATGGAATAGAATGGAATAGAATGGAATAGAATGGAATAGAATGGAATAGAATGGAATAGAATGGAATAGAATGGAATAGAATGGAATAGAATGGAATAGAATGGAATAGAATGGAATAGAATGGAATAGAATGAAATAGAATGGAATAGAATGGAATAGAATGGAATAGAATGGAATAGAATGGAATAGAATGGAATAGAATGGAATAGAATGGAATAGAATGGAATAGAATGGAATAGAATGGAATAGAATGGAATAGAATGGAATAGAATGGAATAAGAATGGAATAGAATGGAATAGAATGGAATAGAATGGAATAGAATGGAATAGAATGGAATAGAATGGAATAGAATGGAATAGAATGGAATAGAATGGAATAGAATGGAATAGAATGGAATAGAATGGAATAGAAATGGAATAGGAATGAATGAAATAGAATGGAATAGAATAGAATGGAATGGAATGAAATGGAAATAAAACAAACATAACGAAATGGAACGTTACAGAAGAAACGAAATAAAAACAACGGAAGAAACGGAACGGAAAAGAATAAAAATAACGAATCGAATGACTATAATAGAACAGAATAGAAACAAAATTAAATCTAGGTTTTCGTAATTGTATTATGTTTTCAGAGATTAGATAATGCGGACAACGCTAAATTCGTATTACTAATACTAATTGTTAAAAATAACACGGTTAATAAAACTGCTTATGATTTGATTAAATTTAATTCTATTTTAGGACCATTCACAAACACCACGTCCATGACTTGTCCAGTAAAACATTGGTACTTCAGAAGCTGTCCTCAGTGTCAGTGCAACGGCCATGGTAGTTGTGATAATAATTCCAGTACCTGCATTAAATGCAATAGCAGGACCACTGGAAGCAACTGTCAGCAATGTATTAAAGGTTATTGGGGAAGTACTTTAAATGGAGGCCAATGTAAAAAGTGCCAATGTACTCTTGATGCTAACGATTGTAATAAGGAGAGTGGAGCATGCAATTGTTTGACAAAGGGGACGATTGGAAATAATTGCGATCAGTGTGACAGATTCAATCATTTTTATCCAGATTCATATAAGAATAACGCTTGCTATTGTAAGTATTGCTTGAGTATTCTTCTTAAAGTCCTGTAGTTATTAGGATATTAAAAAATATATTTGTTTTTTTATTTTGTGTAAATATGATTCAAACACCCCTATCGATGTAAAAATATTACACTGTTAAATTTCTTTTAAATAATTCACTGTATAAATAATATGTGATTACATAAATAGGATTATATAAATATATAATAATAATAAACATATAATATATATATATATATATTATATATATACATATATATATATATATATATATATATATAATATATATATATATAAATATATATATATATATATATATATATATTATATATATACATATTTATATATATTATATATATATATTATTTATATATATATATATAATATATATATATATAATTATAAATATATATATATATAATATATAAATATATATATATATATATATATATATATTATATATATATATAACAACTTCAACATTTCGATTTAATGCCCAAGAAGTTTTGTAGCAAAAAATGATTGTCAGAATTACATAAAATAGCTAAAAATACTAGGTAGCCTTTTCCTAAAATATTCATTTACATAAAAGAACATTGAGTGCATTGTTTTTCCCGTAAATATTTCAATTATACTAATAATCCAAGTGTGCCTCAAACGTGCCGACAAAAATGTGAAAATTTATTAACAAATATATTTCATAAAAACCCTTTAAAGGGCTACATTAAAAAACACAAACGTTTTCGGAATGACAATTCCATCATCAGGTTTAAAAAACTCCTAAAATAAGTATAAACCATTTAGTTAAAGAAAACGTGGTTAAAATTTTGACTGAATGTTTTTTAAACCTGATGATGGAATTGATATTCCGAAAACGTTTGTGTTTTTTAATGTAGCCCTTTTAAGGGTTTTTAAATATACCAAGTTGCAAAGATTAACCTCTTTTTTGTGATACGTGGTATACAGCCAGCTGCAGGAATTTTTTCCTTGTGGATTTTATATTTCATTATTTTTAATTATTTTTTTTTATTTTAGATGAACTTTTTACAGATTATAGATTTACATTTAACATATCAAAACCAACCGATAAATATTTCACAAGATGTTACGTTCCAAATGTTGCATTAGGCTCCATCTCTAGTTTTGCAAAGATATGTAATATTGGTTGCTTACAGTCAAGGTAGAGAAATGAAATTTTATTAATTTTATTTTGGGGGAAAATGATTTTTTTTAAGTGCTAAGAAACTAAGGAAAAAATTCTTTTTTTATGAAGGAATTAATTTATATGAGGTTTCTAGTGATATTTTGTAAGATTTGGTGTTCCAAAATTTAGGATTTTGAATCTCGGCTCTAGTCGGCAAATCTTCGTGTGACGAGCGCTGGATAACGGCTTTTAGGTTTGAAGAGTCATTCTTTAGGTGAATTGGCGTGGAATAAGTCGCTGTATTAGAGTATTTACCGGCAACTGTATTTTGCTGTTTCCTGAGGGATTTCATTCTAATACAACGTAGCGGATGTTCCCCTAGCTTTGTGTCCTTAGTGGAAAAGTTTGTTTTGGTGTTGGAATATTCGCAGATTCGCCAAAGGGCGGTTTTACCAGCCACGTTTCATCTTTGGAATCAGTTACAATAAGGTATGTAGTTTTTGTGACATCTGTTATTTGGTGGCCAGTCCCTGGTGTCGAAAAAAAAAATGAAATTCTTTTTTTTCCTCTCTCGTTACAGACCGAAGATCGAGCCTTAATCACGATCCAGATAGCCAAGTAGTTTACGGCTAGTCTTTAACCCTTGGTCTGGCTAACAAGGGTGAGTAAAACCATAAGATAAGTAAGATGAGCAATAATAATATATCTATTTTATTCAAATTAATTTTGGTACAAATACATAATGAGTTATTTAAGTAGTTATTTTAGTCCCATCTCTAATACAAGATTTCAAATTCAGCAAGTTGTATCAACAAGACTTTTTTTGGTCATCAGATAAAGTCCAAATGAATTAATTTAAATATTGAATAGATAAAATTTTATTTAGCTCAAAACAGCTGTTTAACATAAAAATATAAATAATGGATTAGATCCAGAAACTAAAATACATTTTCCTAACTGTTAGATTAGTTTTTATTTATTGCTTTTAAATAATATTACCCCTATAATGGTCGTAGTTCCGTATGGTAATTATGGCTTTCTTTCCTTCAGGTTCAGGTTCCGGTTTCGTTTCGTTATCGTTTTGTTTTTGGGTTTTGGTTTTCCCATTGCCTGATTTTAACCGTTTGGTGGTTGATTTTCGTCTTCCTGGCTGGACGTAGCCCATCATGTGCTCCTGATTCGACCTGGGAGGTGTTTCGACCTTCGTACTGTTCTCTGCGACGACTTCGCCGTTACAGCTTTTAATGGGACTTCCCCCCGCTGCGTCTCAGTGGACTTAGAAATTGTGAATCTCGAAGACACCCCGATTGAGGAAGTCACACAAGTAACGACGTATTTTATGTGATAAATTCGAGGTATTTATCGAGCTTTAGTTTTTCAAGCGAAGTTTTATGCGCTATTTTGTTAAATTTTCTTATTCAGATAACATTGTTAAGAAAATAAAGAAATTGCGGTCTCAGGTATTTTATATATTTACACATTTTCCGGGTATGTAAACTGCGCCTAAGGGTAGATAATTTTTTTATTTAGATTTACATTTTATGTCATGATCTGCACACACACCTGAGCTCACGTGGTGTCGTATTTGAGTTAATACATTTTTTTTTACTGGTTTTAATTCACACACCAGTCCCCTTAGCGTTTGGTAATTTTTATTAAACATCTTAACCTGTAATATATATTTATCTAGTGTTACTTGTTGATATCATATTTAAGCCAGTAATACCCGCATTACTACAATATTATTTTCTTTTAAGCCTATGGTAGAGGGAAATAACAGTGTATTGTGTTTCATTATATTTAATCATTAAATTTGACCAAATCTTGATCTCAGACAATTTGTATTTTTATTTATCTCACATGTATTTAGGTTGGTGTATCCTATACTGGTAATTTTGGCGATAAACCTATTGGTAAGTTGGTGGTTTATCATAAGCAACGTAGGGAAGGCTGTGGGCCAATTTACCTGGCGCCCCTTTGATAACTTTTGTATACTTCAATGGACTGCACGACCAGTCTCCACTGTTTGTCTAGCCGCGAGCCATTCTCATACTGTCACCGTATAGTTTTTTTTGTCGGTGTACGTCTAACCTATATGTGGTGAACTAGTATTGAGTTAGTTTTTATAAATTGCGTCTGGTTCGCCATATAATTTGGCGCCCAACGTGGGGCCAGATTTTTTTTTGCCTGGTTTTTTTAATTGTTCTGAGATTAAGTTGTCATTCTGGCAGATTCGGTAAACTTTAATTTATTTACTTTACCACTGGCTTTGTGCTTAATAGTAATCTTTGAACTTCGTGTTTAGTGGTAGTGTATGCAGAGAAGTGCTTACTATTTTCTTGTGTGACGTGAAGTTGAAAGAAGTCGAAGACGGAACTTGGCAAATTTTGAAGAGATTGTGGAACTTTGAAGAATTTTTAGAAGTTGGTTGTTGGACTTTGAAAATTTTTATTGAAGAATTTTGGGACTTAGAAATATTTTGAGATTTTTTTTTTGGAACTTAGAAGAATTTTTGGATGTTTGGACTTTGAAATATTTCTATTTCGGTTGGACTTCAATTTTTTTTTTCAAAGCATTTGGACTTCGAAGTTCTACATTGTGTTTGCAACTTAATTGTGTTTGCAACTTAATTGTGTTTGTGAATATAATTTTTTTTGGGATTGTATTGGAACTTGTACCTTGTTCTGGAACTTTTGAATAGCTATTTTAATCGGCTGCGTTGTCATGTTCCAGAGGGGTCAAGCTGTCCATAATTATTAGGAATTTGCATCCGTTCTACCAGGATAGATTACGTGATCCTTTGCCATCTACCTTGGAGGAACTTCGGGTCTTATGTCGTAGTATGGAGGAGAGGCGCGATTGCATTAGGAATTATGTTGAACCGAATAGCAGAAAGTAAATACTCTGGAAAAGGACCTAGCTTATGTCAGAGTGGATGCTGAAAGGTGCAGCAGTGTTGGTGAGGTTCCTGTTGTTTCATCTGAATCGGAGTCATCTAGTGGAAGGTCTAGGACGTTGGTATGTTACCGATGTAAGCAGCCAGGTCATAAGGCAATAGGGTGTCTCGTTAGGAAGGCTGCTGTTCACTGTTATAAGTGTAATAAAGAGGGTTTTACCGTCAGAACTTGTCCTTCATGTAATTCGGGAAACGGAAGGAAGCGCACTTAACTGGTCGAAGAGGTGTTGCTGACGTTGCGTCGACCAACCTACGTCCTATTTTAGACTTTATTTTACATCATTCTGAAGGAGATGAACGTCCATATTTGAGAGTTAGGGTCTTAGGACAAGAAATTTTGGGATTATTGGATTCTGGTGCTTCAAAAACCATTGTAGGAAGAACTGGTTGGGAATTTTTACAAAAATTGGGTCTCGAGTTGGACACTTCGAAGAAAACCGTTTGTAGAGTGGCGAATGGTCAGATGTGCGAAGCGCTAGGCGAATGTTTAGTACCTTTCATGGTTAGAGATCGCTTGCGTGTTTTGCCAGTATTAGTTATTTTGGACGTACCGCATACTCTGATTTTAGGGACTGATTTCTGGCGAGTTATGGGTATTGTTCCAGATTTGAGGCACAACGAATGGTATTTTTCGGAGGCTCCAGCGACGGTAGGTGCAGTGGATCATCTTAGAGGTCAAACTATTTTGACGGATACAGAGAAGTCGCGATTGGATGAAGTCATTGATAGAAATCGTGGACGAATGGGAACTTCTCTTGGTTGCACTGATGTCACTGAGCATACGATTGTTTGTAAATCCGCACCCATAAAACAACGCTATTACCCTGTGTCCCCAGTAATCCAAAGTCATATTGATAAGGAACTAGAAGATATGTTGGCGAAAGGAGTAGTGGAACGATCGAATAGTGCTTGGTCTTCGCCGATTCTGTTAGTAAAGAAAAAGGTTCCGGAAGGTGAAGTACCAAAATGGAGATTCTGCGTGGATTATCGAAAGCTTAATGCCGTGACGGAGCGGGATGGCTATCCATTACCCTACATCTCAAATATTTTGAACAAGTTAAAGAATGCGCATTATCTTTCCACCATTGACATCAAGTCGGCTTATTGGCAAGTACCTGTTGCTAAGGCTTCCAGGCCTTATACTGCGTTTACGGTTCCTGGTCGAGGTCTTTTTCAGTTTTGCAGGATGCCTTTCGGATTACATAATGCCCCGGCTACCTGGCAGAGGTTGATAGATCGTGTCCTTGGTCCGGAGTTGGAACCCTATGTTTTTACTTATTTGGACGACGTGGTCATCGTAACAGAGTCGTTTGAAGATCATTTAAGGATCTTGGAGGAAGTATTCCGACGCTTGAGAGAAGCTAAGTTAACCGTTAGCTGGGAAAAATGCCAATTTTGTAGACCGGAACTGAAATATTTGGGTCATGTTGTTGATAGGAATGGACTACATGTTGATGGTGATAAAGTCAAGGCAATGCTACGCATTCCAACACCCACATCTGTCAAAGAAGTTCGTAGCATCATAGGTACATTTTCCTGGTACCGAAGATTTATTCCTGACTTTGCGACACTACTAGCTCCAATTACAGCGATATTGAAGAAAGGAAGGAAATACAATTGGACCCCGGGTTGTGAAGAATCCTTTCAGAAAATAAAAGAGTGTCTAGTCTCCGCACCGATACTTAATTGTCCTGACTACAACTTGCCTTTCGTTGTCCAATGTGATGCCTCAGGATATGGAGTGGGGGCCGTATTGTTGCAGCCAAGCGCCGATGGTGACAAAGTAATTAGCTTCCTGAGTAGATCGCTAACGCGTCAAGAGCGAAATTTTTCCACGACTGAACGGGAGTGTTTAGCTGTATTATGGGCAGTCGAAAAACTGCGTCCTTATCTGGAGGGTGTTCCGTTTACGGTCGTAACTGATCACGCATCCCTCGTATGGCTCCAGAATTTGAAAGATCCTACTGGAAGATTGGCTCGATGGGCAGTAAGGTTGCAACAATACGACTTCAAGATTGTTCATCGGAAGGGAAAAGAACATGTTGTTCCGGATTTGCTATCTCGGTCAGTTCCTGTACTTGATATGGTTGAAGAGGTTATACCACCTCCTAGTGGTGATCGTTGGTATGATAAACTTTGTAGAAGAATTGTGTCTAGTCCCTTGAAGTATCCTCAGTGGAGAATGTCTGGTGGTAAACTGTATAAATATGTCTGTCCGAGTCATGGGTTTTTGGTTGATGAAGTAGACAATTGGAAAGAGGTTGTTCCTAAGAGTCAGCGATTGGAAGTGCTGAAGTTGTGTCATGATAGTCCTTTAGCCGGTCATATGGGAATCCTGAAGACTTACAAGCGGATTAACGAGAAGTATTATTGGCCGAAACTAAAGAGTGATGTGTCTCGTTACGTTGGACGTTGTTCACTGTGTGCCATGCATAAGGTGGAACAAGGTAAGCCCAAAGGCTTCATGACCCCTCAACCTAAAGCTACTCAACCATGGGAGATCGTCGCAACCGATCTCATGGGACCTTTCCCAAGATCAACTCAAGGCTATAAGTTTATTTTAGTGGTAATGGACGTGTTTAGTAAATTTTCTCTGGTGTTTCCGTTGCGATCCTCGAAAGCTGTACATGTCGTTAAGAAGATAGAAGAAGAAGTCTTTCTCATATTTGGAGTTCCGCGTCTGTTATTATGTGATAACGGTGTCCAGTATACTTCGGGTATTTTCAAGAAAATGATGGAAACCTATGGTGTCTCGGTCCGTTATAATGCGTTGTATCACCCACAGTGCAATCCTTCCGAACGTTATAATCGAACCCTTAAAACCATGATGGCAACTTATGTAGCTGACAACCATAGGAAGTGGGATGAAAAGTTGGCCAAACTAGCATGTGCTACCCGCACTGCCTACCACGAATCTACTGGTCAAGATCCTTACTTCATAAATTTCGGTCGGAAGATGATAGTGGATGGACGAGATTTTTCTCGAAAGGACAACCTCGGAGATCCGGAGGACGAAGTAGCTAAAGTGGGAGATGAACGATCGCATGGACTACAGGAATTATTTGCTGATGTTAGGAAACGTTTAGATAAAGCTTCGGCTAAGAGTGAGAAGACTTATAATTTAAGAAGACGTCCAGAGGAATTTCGCCCCCATCAGTCAGTGTGGCGAAGAAACTTTGTGTTGTCGGATGCCACTAAATATTTCTCGAAAAAGTTAGCTCCTAGATGGATAGGACCCTACTTCGTGAAGAAAAAAGTTTCTCCATGGACATATAGCTTAGAGGATGAAAATGGTACAAATCAAGGCATTTGGAATGTTAAGGATCTAAGGGTTAGTAACCCGACTGATGATCACGATAATATTTAGATCAGAACAGGACGGATTAGCAAAAGTTTTGTCTGGCTTTGATTCGAATTATGTTTTTTGTCTAGTTATGTCGTTTGAGATGGTTGCTGATACAGTTGGTAATTTCTTTTGGTTTGTGGGGATGAATGTCATGTAGGTTTTGTCAGAAATATGTTGTTTTCGGGATTATGGCGTTGGAATTTGTTGGGATTTTAGTAAGCCATTCTATTAAATTAGGTTTTTCCCGAAGTCACATAGTTAGGATTTGGTGAATCTTGTGTTGGTAATAGCTTAGCTTTTGGATGATTCACTTAATTTCGTTGTATGCGGATTTAAATTCTGGATTACCTATGTCATTTTTATCTTGATAAACAATGGGGATTAGACTACTGTTTCAACAGATGTTTTGGTTTTTTTTCTGTCAGTCCAAGGTTTTCGACATCCCTTGCTATTTCCTTACTAGCGAAGAAATCCAGATTGTAGCTATCTCTGTCTTTCACATCGAGACAACAATTTTTGGTTTTGTCGTCGCTAGGTGAGTTGTTTTGTCGTGCTGCGACAAAGATGCGTTCTCTTGTTGACAGTTCTGAGGAGTGTTCTCTAGAACTGGTTTGGGTTATAGGTAGTGTGTCGCTAGCGCGAGGGAAAATTTCTCGTCTTGTTTTTCCTCGTAAATTTTCCTCTGGGAAAGGGGGGTGTTGTTACGTTCCAAATGTTGCATTAGGCTCCATCTCTAGTTTTGCAAAGATATGTAATATTGGTTGCTTACAGTCAAGGTAGAGAAATGAAATTTTATTAATTTTATTTTGGGGGAAAATGATTTTTTTTAAGTGCTAAGAAACTAAGGAAAAAATTCTTTTTTTATGAAGGAATTAATTTATATGAGGTTTCTAGTGATATTTTGTAAGATTTGGTGTTCCAAAATTTAGGATTTTGAATCTCGGCTCTAGTCGGCAAATCTTCGTGTGACGAGCGCTGGATAACGGCTTTTAGGTTTGAAAGTCATTCTTTAGGTGAATTGGCGTGGAATAAGTCGCTGTATTAGAGTATTTACCGGCAACTGTATTTTGCTGTTTCCTGAGGGATTTCATTCTAATACAACGTAGCGGATGTTCCCCTAGCTTTGTGTCCTTAGTGGAAAAGTTTATTTTGGTGTTGAAATATTCGCAGATTCGCCAAAGGGCGGTTTTACCAGCCACGTTTCATCTTTGGAATCAGTTACAATAAGGTATGTAGTTTTTGTGACATCTGTTATTTGGTGACCAGTCCCTGGTGTCGAAAAAAAAAATGAAATTCTTTTTTTCCTCTCTCGTTACAGACCGAAGATCGAGCCTTAATCACGATCCAGATAGCCAGTAGTTTACGGCTAGTCTTTAACCCTTGGTCTGGCTAACAAGGGTGAGTAAAACCATAAGATAAGTAAGATGAGCTAATAATAATATATCTATTTTATTCAAATTAATTTTGGTACAAATACATAATGAGTTATTTAAGTAGTTATTTTAGTCCCATCTCTAATACAAGATTTCAAATTCAGCAAGTTGTATCAACAAGACTTTTTTTGGTCATCAGATAAAGTCCAAATGAATTAATTTAAATATTGAATAGATAAAATTTTATTTAGCTCAAAACAGCTGTTTAACATAAAAATATAAATAATGGATTAGATCCAGAAACTAAAATACATTTTCCTAACTGTTAGATTAGTTTTTATTTATTGCTATAACCTATAATGGTCGTAGTTCCGTATGGTAATTATGGCTTTCTTTCCTTCAGGTTCAGGTTCCGGTTTCGTTTCGTTATCGTTTTGTTTTTGGGTTTTGGTTTTCCCATTGCCTGATTTTAACCGTTTGGTGGTTGATTTTCGTCTTCCTGGCTGGACGTGACCCATCATGTGCTCCTGATTCGACCTGGGAGGTGTTTCGACCTTCGTACTATTCTCTGCGACGACTTCGCCGTTACAGCTTTTAATGGGACTTCCCCCCGCTGCGTCTCAGTGGACTTAGAAATTGTAAATCTCGAAGACACCCCGATTGAGGAAGTCACACAAGTAACGACGTATTTTATGTGATAAATTCGAGGTATTTATCGAGCTTTAGTTTTTCAAGCGAAGTTTTATGCGCTATTTTGTTAAATTTTCTTATACAGATAACATTGTTAAGAAAGTAAAGAAATTGCGGTCTCAGGTATTTTATATATTTACACATTTTCCGGGTATGTAAACTGCGCCTAAGGGTAGATAATTTTTTTTATTTAGATTTACATTTTATGTCATGATCTGCACACACACCTGAGCTCACGTGGTGTCGTATTTGAGTTAATACATTTTTTTTTACTGGTTTTAATTCACACACCAGTCCCCTTAGCGTTTGGTAATTTTTATTAAACATCTTAACCTGTAATATATATTTATCTAGTGTTACTTGTTGATATCATATTTAAGCCAGTAATACCCGCATTACTACAATTATTATTTTCTTTTAAGCCTATGGTAGAGGGAAATAACAGTGTATTGTGTTTCATTATATTTAATCATTAAATTGACCAAATCTTGATCTCAGACAATTTGTATTTTTATTTATCTCACATGTATTTAGGTTGGTGTATCCTATACTGGTAATTTTGGCGATAAACCTATTGGTAAGTTGGTGGTTTATCATAAGCAACGTAGGAAGGCTGTGGGTCAATTTACCTGGCGCCCCTTTGATAACTTTTGTATACTTCAATGGACTGCACGACCAGTCTCCACTGTTTGTCTAGCCGCGAGCCATTCTCATACTGTCACCGTATAGTTTTTTTTTGTCGGTGTACGTCTAACCTATATGTGGTGAACTAGTATTGAATTAGTTTTTATAAATTGCGTCTGGTTCGCCATAAAGAATTAACTATTTTAATTCACCTACCAAACCTGACTTGGACGTAGATGTCCAGATTACATGTTCAAAGTCGGCGAAAGTGAATGTAACAGTCAAAACTGAAGGATTGGAAGAAAAAACAATTTTGGAAAACCTTCGTTGTGGAAACATTACCACAAAATTGTCTAAAGATTTATACAAATTTGATTATACACGAAACATCAGTACGACTAAGTTCTATGCTCATGTCTACGATTTTCAGACACCTACGGTAATACAAATTTCATTTAGTCAGTATCCAAAATTAAATCTGCAACAACTTGGTATCACTTTATTGACGTAAGTATATTTCACAAAGGTACATTTTTATGGGTTTTTAATGGTCATATTTTGAAATGTTGTTACATTTTAATTTGCGACTGAAGCAGACGTTATCAATGGCCACGTGAAAGTTTTAGAACAGATAAATTAGCAATAAAAATTGGCATACAATTTTCATGATACTTTTTAATACAGATATCTAACAACTGCTTTTGATAAATTAAGTGATAACAATATAATATAACAAACAAAATATGCAAAAGATTAAAGGTCAGTTTTTACTAATGAAAAATACATAAATAATGTAAACTCGCTATTAGATTTTAAATACTAAAGATAAAGACTGGTAAACTATATAGAAAAGTGATACAATTTTACTGAAAAAGCCTATATTATGAACCCACTATCTCAGCTACTAAACTCCACTGACTCAGGCTTTAGCGTCAAAAATATTAATATTGTTGTGGCGAAGTTTAAACATCTGCTGCATATGATTAAATAAAATTATTGGCTTCTACTCGAAATCGTTTGTACCAGATGCTAAAAACCATGGAAACATTCTCAAATGATATCAGTATGCACTTTGGGATGCAAAATCGGTAGTAGCGACGGGGGATGTGTACAAAGGGTAGGGACGTAATCAACGCGAGCTTATGACTCGCGCTTACTGGGAATTCCTCGTTCATGGGGAACAATTGCAAGCCCCAATCCCTAGCACCAATGAGGTTCAGCGGTTACCCGTTCCGCTCGGCCAGGGAGGACACGATGATTCCTTCAGTGTAGCGCGCGTGCAGCTCAGAACATCTAAGGGCATCACAGACCTATTATTGTTTAATCTTATGCGGCTAGAAGCCGCCTGCCTTCTAAGAAGAATTGTGCGTGCAGCAAGAGCATGAAACTCCACCGACGGGCCTTTGGGATGTCGAAATACGCCTAATTAGCAGGCTAGAGTCTTGTTCGTTTTTGGAATTAACCAGAAAAATCGCTCCACCAACTAAGAACGGTCATGCGCCACCACCCACTGAATCAAAAAAGAGCTCTCAATCTGTCAATCCTTCCCTGTGTCCAGGTCTGGTGAGATTTGCCGTGTTGGACAAGTGCCGTGCTCTAAATATAGTCAGCGGAAAGGTACAGTCCGGAGGTTTCGATACGCAAGATGGCCAAAACATCAAGGCAACAGGTGAAAATGATATGTATAAATATCTCTGAATAAAGCAAGTGCGAAAAATTAACCAATAACAAATATAAACCGAACCGACTTTAGAGTTTCTGCGAGGAGTAAGACAGCTAAATTGGTCATACCTTAATAGTAAAAATTTGTTTAAGGAATTAAATATAAGGCATAAAATTAATGCAAATACTGAAAAATATCGGAATAAATGACAAGGATATTCGTGTCATTAAAAATTTGTACTGAAATCAAACTGCTATCGTAAATTGGGGATAACTACACCGATTAAATCTACAACGAGGAGTCAGACAAGGTTACATTTTGACGCTAATGTTTTTTCAATATTTACTCGGACCAGTCATTTATAATGGACTTGAGGTACAACCATATGGAATAAAAATCAACAGGGAACTACTTAATGTGATTAGATATGCAGACAATACAGTAATTATGTCTGATAATATTGAAGTTCACCAAAGTCTGCTTGATCGTATTCACGAGGTATGAGAGGAAATGGGCATTAAAATAAACTCAAACAAAACCAAATGTTTAGTGTTTAGTCGAGACCCACATCCCGATGCGAAGCTTCAATTAAACGAAGTCCAAGTTGAGAAAGTTCACAAAATGACATTTTTGTGAACTGTGATAACGGACAAACTAGATCCAGATATAGAAATAAACGTAGAATAGCAATGACTAAAATTACTTTAACAAAAATGAAGTCATTTCTTTGCAATAATCATCTCAGTTTAGAACTAACACAAACAATGGTTAAGTGCTATGTTTGATTCGTACTTTTGTATAGTCAATATGAAATATTACAACTGATTCTTAAAAGCAAAATAGAGGGCCGTAGAGGTAGGTGTAGAAAGAAAGAAAGTATCTTGGTTAACCTTCGAAGTACAGAGATTATTTGACTTACTTAGATTACGAAGATGGGTCAAGCGTGACCCATTCTCATTCTATTTATAAGGATGTTTTAAATAGTCAGTATTATTAAACAGTATCTTTAATTCAACAAAAAAAAACAAAGAAACATAAAAATTATGATCCCAAATTTTTGTATTTAAATTTTTTAAGATGGTTCACCATCGTGGTCTTTTTGGCAGTAGTTGCATTTAATTTTGACAATATGGACTTCTTCGCGTTTTGAATGAGTATTACAAACAAATCTTTTACACATGTCACACCTTTTTGAATATTTATTGTCACTACCCCTACAAGAATAACAACGACCTCGTTTTGTTGCAGATTTCGGCACTTCGATTTGCTTTTTTACACTAACACCGGTGGTCTCTATTGCAGCGATTACGGATTTAGGGTATCCGGTGGGTTCTTCTTGTATTGCTTCCGCTCTTCGTTTTATATTGGGCGAGGTTAATTGTTTTCCAAGCTCCTCCAGAAATAGTTTTCTGCGATGTTTTATATTTACTTGGCTGTTCCATTCAGGATTTTTCGTATTCCAGAGAACGAAAGCATTGTAGCACGCAATATCCAAAAAGTTGAAAAATATACGTAAGGGCCATCTTCTTGTTGCTCTTTTACATGTGTACTCTCTGATCAATTTATCTAAAATATCGACTCCACTTTTGGTTTTGTTGTAATCCAAAATAATCTTTGGTTTAAATTTTTGGTTTTCATCAGAAATTTCATGTTCATTGTGTAAGGTCGATAATAATACAACAAACTTATTAGGCTTGGTTACATATGAAACTAAGGTAATGTTTTTAGTGAACAAAAATTTTGAAGAATACAGTGAGCGATCTGTCATTTCAAGCAATGATTTGGGTAAACTCTTCCTATTTTTTCTGATAGTACCCAAAAGAGTTAAATTTTTGGTTAACAGTTCTTCAGATAAAGCAATATCGGTAAAAAAGTTATCAGTTGTAATATTTCGACCAGACCTATACCAATGTTCTGCAAGTGTTTTGACAACTCTTGGGCCTTGGTTACGTTCAGATTGATCACCAATCTTTCCAGTATATATCTCAAAGTTACAGCAATAAAAATTTTCAGCGTCACATAGGGTCCAAGCCTTTATACCGTATTTCTTTGGTTTACTTGGTATATAAATCAGAAATGGACAACGTCCCCTAAAATCTATAAGCTGCTCGTCAATAGTACCAAAAGCAGATGGTTCGTATGATTCCCTACAATTTTGGGCAAATAGATCAGCGATTTCTCGAATAGGAGCTAATTTATCTCGTTCTCTTCTTTCTGCTCTCGTTTCCAAATTATCAAAGCGAATATGCTTCAAAATACTTATAAATCTATCCCGGCTTAGAGATGCTTTATATATAGGACGCGTAAATGCATTATTTGTATTGGACCATAAATTATGCACCTTCTCATGGGACTCTCTGAACCTTCCACATAATATAAGTATACCAAAAAAAGCACGCAGTTCGACTAGATCAACTTCAATCCAATCCTTCATTTTTTTCTCGTTCTTACTGTTATACGCAGCTATGAACTCAATAGCTCTCTTATTGGTATACTCAAGAATCATTGACATTATACTATCAGAAAAAAATAAATTGAAGGCATCCATGCATGTCTCAATATTTTGACTTTTCTTAGTTAGACCTACGTTTTTCTGTAATAAATTACATGCCAATGTCTTACCCTTTTTTGGAGCTAAATAACGCCATGTTCGTCCTTCGCACAAAACATCAGATACGCTAGATCTTTCACTATCTATATTTTCAGAAGTTGTCGCTAAAACTTCCTCATTCTCGAGTTCAGTAATTGATAAATTACCTTCATGTGCTTCTGGCTCACAACCGTCATTATCACTCGCTTCACTATTGCTTTCATCCAGCTCTGCAACATCATCTTCTTCACTATCTGATAGGAGTAAGGCATACAACTCAGCTTCACTCAAAGGTTTATTCTTTTTCCACATTTTGATATAATACTGCACACTTCAAGATCGATGCTTGAATTAAATTGATCAACAAACGTGAAATACCGCTTTACACCAAAGTTAGACCTCTCGTCTCGGACGTTCCCATAGAATATGCCTATTAGACACTACATTACTCCCAAGGTTAACTTCTATCTACTAATATTTCTACAAACATAATCATTTTGCCTTGAATACGTTTACTGGAAAACAGAGACGGCTGCGTTTTACGTGTACCTACAAACACATTGAAAAATTCTTCAAAATCCGAAGACCGGGTCAGGACTGACCCGACATCATAGATTTTACGTAGAGGAAAAACTGCAATTTGCATGTTCACGAATGATACACGAAAAAATAGATTGAAACAAATAAGGAGAACTTACGAACAATCAGATTTGTAAAAAAATTATTTCATGAAATATTAAGAAATAAGTGAATTTCGGGTCACGCTTGACCCAGTCTTCGTACTCCGAAGGTTAAAAAACGTTCGTGAATGGACTTAGATATCAAATACAGGTCAATTATTCCGTATTGCAGAAGATCTAGAAGCCGTCGCACTGATGATCGCCATCGTCGGATAATTCTGATATGGTACGCGAAGAAGAAGATGTATGTGTATAAATCACCGTTTAGAAAACGTCTCCTTTATTTGATAAATATATTAATTATTTTTGTTTTGCAGGTCCAAGATATATGGTAGGCTTCAAGGTCATTGACCAGAGGAATGAATATCACAAGTATATTAATCAAATTAGTACTCAAAATGAACCATTCTATTACATTACTTTAAATTTAGTGAAAATTTAATAAAAATTGCTGATCGTCAATTCTTATTGGTCAATAATTAATGCGAAATAAACATTAAAATACTATTTCATTGTTCACATTGAAATAGTTATAGTTACTTAATTGTATTTATCTTTGTATAATAAATATTTTGTATTCCTTATAATATTATTTTTCGTTTATTCTTGCTTGTTTTACAGCCTTAGGGAGAACGCCCACCGAACTGGCATGGCAAGTGGCAAGTAGCAAGTAGCGCGCGTCTAGCATGTTACTTAAAATGTAACCAATGAAAACGAATGATTCAGCGCACACCAAAATGATAGTGACGTCATTCATTCTAATCATTCGTTTGTATTGGTTACATTTTAAGTAACATGCTAGACGCGTGCTACTTGCTACTTGCCACTTGCCATGCCAGTTTGGTGGGCGCTCTCACTTACATGAAAAATATTCAAACTACAAGGTAATTTCTTTATTTATCAAAATAGGGTTCCGCCAGAAAGAAAATATCGTCAAGTAGGGTTCCGCCAAAAAATATCGTCAATTAGGGTTCCGAGACCAAAAAAAAATTGGGAACCCCTGCTTTGGAGACTAATTCTTCTTTTTAATTATTGTTCGCATCACACTACAAACACTTATTTTTAAAACGTCCACAGTCGCTGAACCACTTGTAATAAACATAGTAAGGGTCCAGCCTTTACTTTCTCCTTCTTAATTGATAGCAAATTGTAGAGTTCTGGTTTCAGACAAATTTATATCTTTTAATAACGGCTGTAGAAGAGTATGAAAAGGATGTATAATTAAGTTAAAGATCGATCGACAGGTCGTGGAATGCAAATTGTAGATTCCCCTTGTTAGGTAATTCATCAATCTGTCTGCTTTGTACATTATAGAAAGCACAGTAGGCAAATATCTAAAGTTTAGTTTCGCCAACTTAGAAATCTTTGGATTTCTACTATGATTGTTATTAGATGGCGTTGTTACGTCTCTGTATAATTATTTTTATAATTATTCTTTTATGGCAGCAGAGATTGTTTTACAATTCAAAGCTTCCGCATAAGTCACTTTGAGGAGACCTAGTACGATGGATACGAGAAGATACCATGGACAGACAAAGTCACCAATGAAGAAGTACTGCGGAGGATGAATACAACTGCGGATTTGGTCAACATCATAAAGGGGCATAAGCTGCAGTACTTGGGCTATATAATAAGAATTCAAGGCAGGTAGGATCTACTTCAATGCATTTTACAATGTAAAATTGTAGGAAAAAGGGCGAAGAAGAATATCGTGGCTTGCTAACCTGAGAGCACGGTATAGAAAGACCTTAACACAGCTCTATTTCGCATAGCAACCAACAAAGTCATCGTAGCCAGAATGATCGCCAACGTTCGGAACGGATAGGCACCTTAAGAAGAAGAAGTACCGTATAATGGGGTGAATAGGATCGCTGTGGTGAATAGGATCAAAAGTACGGAATGTGTTAATTAAATCCACAATGTTTAAATAACGCGCCAAAACCGTTCCATTTCAGCGTGATGGGTTGCGATCATCATAGTCGCGTAAAGGTTGGTGATATCTCGACATGCGCAGCATGTAATACTGAAGGTCAACACATAACCTAAAAAACATTGTTAGTCACGTATTTTTGAGCGTACAAAAACTTTGTGGTAATATCCTAAATAAGGAGACGTACATTCAAATTCTGCAGTGTTTGTGGGTCCAATAGGTTAGTAATTGTTGTACACAAAGTAGTTTTTGTTCATTTTTTATTCCATAACAAACTGGAAAATTATTTGTAATTTGCTGCATTTGTTTTAGATATTTGGGGTGAATCGGATCAATAGCTGGGGTGAATAGGATCGATAGCTGGGGTGAATAGGATCAATAGCTAACGTAAATAGGACAATTAGCCGCTGTGAATAGGATCAAAAACTGGTCTAAATAAGGTTATTCTAGGTATCTACATCTTTGCTCAAGATGCCTAGAGTTTACAAACCTAAAGTTGGTGGGAAAATGTACAAAAAACCAAACCAACATGTCATTGATGCTGCGAAAAAGGATGTCAGTAATGGTTACAGTATAAGACAAGCCGCTAAAAGAAACAATGTTCCTTACACCGTACTCCATAGGCATCTTAAAAATCAAAATGTGCGTAATCAAGGAGGCCAGACTATTTTAACGGAAGAAGAAGAAAGATATATTGCTGCTAACTTGCTCAAATGCAGTGAATGGGGTTATCCTCTTGATACCTTTGATTTAAGAATGCTTGTCCAGCACTATTTAAATAGAATTGGAAAAGTTGTTCCTCGTTTTAAAGATAATCTCCCTGGTAAAGAATTTACGTATAGTTTTTTTAAAACGACATTCCAATGTGTTATCAGAAAGAATGTGCCAGAATATAAAACGAGCACGTGCAGGTGTTACGAGGGTGACAATTTCCGAATATTTTGAACATCTATCTAATGAATTGGATGGTATTCCCGCTAGCAACATCATAAATTATGATGAAACCAACCTTTGCGATGATCTTGGCAGGAAAAAAATAATTGCAGAACGAGGATGTAAATATCCCGAACGCATTATAAATCATAGCAAATCATCTACATCAATAATGTTTGCAGCTTCCGGTAGTGGAGTTTTACTGCCATGTTATGTAGTCTACAAAGCGTTGAATATGTATGATTTTTGGACAACTGGAGGACCATCTCGGCCAGATACAACCGTAGCAAATCAGGATGGTTCGATAGTTACTGTTTTGAGGATTGGATACATTCCATTGCAATTCCATACCTAAAAAAGTTACCAGAAAAAAAGGTATTAATTGGAGACAACTTTTTGTCCAATCTTTCTGTCCATAAAAGTCCATAAAACAGTGCTCAAAAAACAATATAAGATTTATTTTTTTTGCCGAGCAACTCCACACACCTGACGCAACCTTCAGACGTTGCTTATTTCAAACCATTGAAAGTTGCGTGGAGAAAAATAGTCGAAACGTATAAGAAAGGACCAGGAAGGAAGGAGTGCAGTATTCCCAAAACTGTCTTTCCCAATCTACTGAAACAGCTGCTTGAGTCTATTGAGGCTAACAGTTCTAACAATATAAAGGCAGGGTTTGATAAATGCGGAATAATTCCTTTAAATTCTGATCGTGTGCTGCGTATGCTACCTGTGGAAGGCCCAGAAAATGAAACACAAGAAGAGGAGATCAACAACTCTTTTACTGATATTTTAAAGACTATGCGGTACGATGACAATCAGCCCAGACAGCGCAAAAAGAAACTTAACGTTCCCGCTGGTCTGCATAAAGTTACAAGAAAAGCTATCAAGATTGGGGACTGGGTCCTGGTAAAATTGCCTTATTTCAAAAATGATAACAGACCGGGTACATCTAAATCTTTCAGTAGACTTTATATTTCACAAATTGTAACAATAACTGAAGACGGATATGAGGGAAATTTTTTACGTGAAAAAACTGACACAAGGGATTATTCCGGATATATATACACATTTCCAGATGTAAAGGATGAGTACCTGTTTAAATTTGAACAAGTTGAGGGCAAGCTAGACTCCCCAGAAAGACATGGAAGAGGATCTTTTAGATTCCAAATTAATTTACAGGAATATTCTAAACAAATAAAATAATAATAACCTGTTCAATATTACTTCTTTAAAAAAATGTTCATTTTTGATGTAATTTTTTTAACCTCCTTATAATTTTAAGCCAATTTTTAATCATACCTAACGAAATTATATAATTCTATTAACCACTAAGGTAGGTGAATGCGATTAAACATTAGAAAAGCACGGTCGATCCTATTTACCCCAGTGGCAGGTGAATAGGATCATTGAATAAAAAAAATTCTATAGTGTGCCACTGGGCAGTATACAACAAATTTGCACCGAAAATGATTAATACTGATGTAAACTAATGTTTTGATGTATATAGCTGAATTCTATGCCTAATAATCAGGAAGTTACACATTCCCAAAATTCAAAAATGATCCTATTCACCCCATTCTACGGTACGATCGAAATACGCATAAGTGAATCGCATAAATTCTGTATTGAAATCAAATCTCAAACGTCTTTCTCCGTTAAATAAAAATGGTTTAAAATGAAAAGAACAGATTTAAATAATGAACTCAGCAGAGAAGTCAAACAAGTAGTTAACTACAGACCACGAGGAAGAAGATGGGTCAGGCTTTAACAAGAAGAAGGACTAAATGCTGTTGTCTAAGTTCTGACTTAAAAAACATGCATCTTTCTTTAAAATTCGAACTTGCCTATAACTGACACATATGTAACTCTAAATATGCCACAATTACGATTGCACCCGTCAGACTAAGTCCCTGAAACCCATAATACATTTTTTATTTCTGTCTTTATTGAGATATACAGTTTAATTAAACTATAAAAATTAAAAAGCATTTTTAAGCGGCCACAAAAATTTAGTAGTAGATAAAAAGTGAAGGGACTTTTTTAGACAAATGAATATTGCGCAAAAAATTGTCTTGCATGTCAGTTTCCGTTTTTGTGTAATGTCGATCAATACTTTAAAATGTCTTATTTTCTTTCTACGCTCGAAGATAAAAATATTCGCTTTCGTCTGTGGATCAGAAGATTTCGGTATCTGAAATGAAATTTTAGTAAAAAATGGGGTGGTAGAATATTATATAATGTTAAAATTTTTTAGAATATTTTATACAAGTACAATTTATTTCAACTCATTTTTAAAAATCACAAATTATATTATTTATGTATTTAATTATTAAACAAGTAATCATTGTTACAAATAATTCATATAGACTAGTGCCAAAACCTTTAAAAATCGTTAAAAGTGAAAAAAAAAATAGTAACAGAATGGAATCTATTGAAAATATATAAAGAGAAAGAAAATATGACAAAAATTAAAGGAAAAATAATTTAGGAGCGATCTGAGATCAGTCAGTGGCACGAGGTGAGTTTTGAAGGGCGAAAAAAGGTTATTACGATTTCCGACAAAACCGTAAAATACCAATGTAGGTAATTTACTACTTTTAAATTTACATTTTTTTACATGACCTCAAAGTTTATGCAAAAAAATTTAAGTAACCGAGTTTTTGGTTTTTAATTTTATTTTCCATAAAAAAAATTCAAGTAATTTGGTGAAATCTTATGTTTTTAAATCTTATGTTAAGCACACTGCAGTTTTAATATTTAAAATATTTATTTTAAATAAAACATATAATCACGAGATCTTCTTTTTCTTCAGCCTGTGTTCGTCCACTGCTGGACATAGGCCTCTTCCATTTGCTTCCATCGATTTCTACTTTTGGCAATTCTCATCCACTGCTTGCCCGCGACTTGTTTGATATCGTCTGTCCACCTCTTCTGCGGTCTGCCTACTCCTCGCCTGTTCTCTCTTGGTCTCCAGTTTGTTAATCTTTGTGTCCATTTTTCGGGATTATCTCGGGCAACGTGTCCGACCCATTGCCACTTGAGCCTTGCAATACGTTCTGAGACATCAGTAATTTTTGTTCTTTCACGAATGACGTTATTTCGAATCCTGTCTCTCAAACTAATCCCTAGCATGGCCCTCTCCATTGCTCTTTGGGTTGTACTGAGCTGCTCTAAGGTTTTCTTTGTGAAGGCCATGGTCTCCAGTCCATATGTAGTTACAGGCAAGATACATTTGTCATAAACTCTACGTTTTAGACACATTGGTATATCTTTATTCTTCAAATAAAGCTTAATTTGCCGAAAGCTCCCAAGACAGTTGTATGCGTCTTTTTATTTCGGCTATTTGATTTTCTTTGCCGATTTTAATGGTATGTCCAAGATATATATATATAGTGGTCTACATTTTCAAGACTGACGTTGTCAATAACAAGATTAGTTTGTAAATTACTCATTATTTTTGTTTTCTGAAGGTTCATTTTGAGACCTATTTTATTTGACTGCTGGTTTAATTCCTTCAACATTTGCTCCAGTTCCTTGATATCTGTACTAAATAATACTATGTCATCCGCAAACCTCAAATGACTCAAACGTACACCATCAATGTTTAGACCTTTTTCCTCCCAGTCAAGCTGTTTGAATACATTTTCCAATGCTAAGGTAAAAAGCTTTGGTGAAATAGTATCACCTTGTCTAATACCTTTATCAAGGCGCATTTTTTCAGTTTTTTTCGTCTTCATTGATTTTGATGTGGAATGTGGCC